>OW240923.1:14365111-14415111 GCA_933207985.1 Pelobates cultripes | reverse complement strand
GTCGATAGGTACCCAATAACTAGGCCAGGTAAACCCGTTGACCTATGCTAAACTCGGATCATTATACAAAATTAGGACGCCCATATACCCAGCAGAGTAGGGAGATGCCCAGTAGGGTCGATAGGTACCCAATAACTAGGCCAGATAAACCCGTTGACCTATGCTAAACTCGGATCATTATACAAAACTAGGCCGCCCATATACCCAGCAGAGTAGGGAGATGCCCAGTAGGGTCGATAGGTACCCAATAACTAGGCCAGGTAAACCCGTTGACCTATGCTAAACTCGGATCATTATACAAAACTAGGCCGCCCATATAACCAGCAGAGTAGGGAGATGCCCAGTAGGGTCGATAGGTACCCAATAACTAGGCCAGGTAAACCCGTTGACCTATGCTAAACTCGGATCATTATACAAAATTAGGACTCCCATATACCCAGCAGAGTAGGGAGATGCCCAGTAGGGTCGATAGGTACCCAATAACTAGACCAGATAGACCCGTTGACTTATGCTAGACTTGGATCAAAATACGCAGTGAGGGAATAAAAAGGATCATGATAATAGAACATGAACACTGGGGAAAATAAAGTAGAAACTTGCTTTGCTTGGTAGCTGCTGTCCGGCTTATAGCACGGTAAGTGCACGAGTGGTGAACCAAACCTCTGGCCTTAGTAACTGGTGGGTCTGTTGGAGAGGAAAAATTTAAAATAAAAAATAAAGTTCAGTGGTGAAACATACTTTGTGTCTGCATGAGAAGTAGAGCACTATGAAGGAAGAAAGTTACCAAAATCAAAGTATGTACAGTCTTAGCCGTTGGGAGTGGGCTTGGATGCAGGTAGCTTGCCACCAGCAGGGATGAAGGGTTGTATTGCATCGACATCCCAGTGATGTGCTTCTTGCGTGGGACATTGTTGCGGCTTAGCAGTGGCAAGGCAAAAGGCTAGTAGGAAAGTCTTAGATTCTGAGATGTCCGTAAGCCTGTGGGTTGCTCCGTTCGTGAGACTTTTCTCTAACTCCTGTATATATCTCAAGCAATGCATTCTAACAGGAATATTTACTAAAGTAGCAATTCAAAGTGAATTTCAAATTAAAAGGAACACAAGCGTGTATTCCTGACACTTAAGTGTTGAAATCACAATTTATGCTCCTGGCCCCCTTACCTCAATTTAAAGAGTAAAAACTCACCTTTTTCCAGCGTCGCGCAGGTCTGTTGCTCTGCTTCCTTGGCTGTGATCATCAAAATGGATGATCCCAGCCAATCCACTGCTATCCAATAGGAAAGCATTGGGAGACTATTGCACATGCAAAACACTGCACAGCACCAATCAGCAACTGCCCAAACAGATGCATTAAATCAATGCAACTCTATGGGGGAACATTCAGTATCTCCATGCAGAGCGTAGAGACGCTAAATGTCAGTGCTACACACTGTGCAGCACTGCCCCAGGAATCACCTCTATTGTCCATCTGTGGCTCACCAGAACAACTACATTAAGCTGTAAACTATACATTAAGCTGTAGTTGTTCTGGTGACTATAGTATCCCTTTAAGATCAGAGTAGCCAATCTGTAAGCAAACCTAACTCAGGGGGTGATTAATAATAGAACCAAAAACCAAACTAACAAAAATAAAACAAACACACAAAGATCTTATAGAGTTTATTTCCTTACCATAGCCCCCCCCCCCACCCGCCAATTCATGCATTTCAGACTAAAAATTCCACATGGTTTTCAATTTTTTATATTTTCATTACAGAAAGAGATTGGCCTGTGAATACTTTTAATGACCTTGTTCTTATTTTTCATCGTGAGATTTCTGTTCCATTTTGATCTAGTGTATTGTACGTTGGTTTTGTTTTCCGACCTTGTGTGTGCTATATTAATAGAAATCATTTCTATTCTCATTTCCATCCGCGATGTGACAGCCGCCTGCGGGGGTAAACTGGAACAGCACACAGAGAGGCGAGGGGTCATATATAGTCCAGCCTGGCCCCTAAACTATCCGCCTACCATGAATTGCAGCTGGTACATACAAGGAGATCACGGCGATGTTATAACAATAAGGTAAAGTCATTTGCATCTTGTCATAAGTGTTACTGCAGACAACCGTTAATACATTTATCAGTAGAGGGAAAAAATTATTGTAAGGAAACCAAGTGCATTTAAACCTCAATCGGTAGTTTCCTCCCGAACCGCCAGAGCCTAGTGAACATAGCCCTCCGTTCGGTAGTTATGGTAGACGAATCCCAGTGTAATTCCAATAGTGTCCCTGGATAATTCCCTCAGTAAAACACACAAACTCCCAAACAGCATACGTAGTCAGAAGAAGGGTACAAAGATGAGCTAAGGATTTACTGACAGGCATTCTCTTTTTATGGGATTCTGCCCATGCAAGGGAGCCTCCCATATAATTAACTGTATAACCAATCATAACAATATACATACTGTACATCTCCTCCCCTCAGATAACCATTTAACACAATCAAAATGGAACATAATTTCCCCAAAGTCTGGATGTACCCCAAGGACTATATCCCCGAATAGCTGTACTCTGGGGGACCAACATATGAAAAAATCAGTCCATTCGGTTCAGCCATTCGGGAGATATGGGACTCAGAAGTTTTGACCGACTGCACGGGCAAAGTAGCCGAAAACGGTTCCACGATTTCTGGCCCTGCAGTCGGTCTTAGGTCGCATGAAAAACCTCCCGAACGGCCGGCCATCCAGCTACCATCCATGGTTCGCTTGACTCCAGTGAGTCTGTCAGTGTTCGGGAGCTAAAATGGCCGCGAACACGTGGAAGTCCCGAAATGGCGGCGGTGCATACCGTTCATGCAGAACTTTTGTCGAACATGCCCAGCAAGCAGGGAGGTAAAGTATTCATAATAGGCAACGGGGTGGTCTCGATTCGGTAGTTTTACCTACCGAATGCCATAGGGAAAGCTAACATGAAATAAGGGAATACAAATTGTCATTTTAAAGCCAAATAGGGGAATTTCTTCACAATTATGTTGTGCTTTTATTTTTTTATTTTTTGTCAATATTTCTTTATTGAGTGATATAAAGAAATTACACAGCCAATTCTGTAAAACCAATACCGTATTTTAATACAAGGAAGATAGTCGATTTGCCTAGTTCATACCAATATTAAGAATTACTCGGCTTATCGTTGCCTTTTCAAAGAATGATAGCTGAGAAGATAATACAACTTATAAGAGTATAGAAACCACAGGGAGGCCACCTATCGGAAGGAGATTTATAAATATCGAGAATACGGGGTGCAAAACAAGGAGCACGAAATGTAATCCTGAGAGAGAGCCATCAAGATGTAGATTTTTACAGTCAATAGATTCCTGTACTAGGTAAGGTTAGGACAATCCTACAAAGTCCAAATAGTATAGCAAAGAAGTGGAACCAAACCATCACCACGAATCCAGGAACATGTAGTGCCCAAGTCTTTCCCCTTGGCGGGTCTGTGCGGGGACTCAGATTATAGGCTACGACATCTCCTCCAAAAGGCATTCCATGGATGTGGTTGATGTAATCCCAAGTGGCTCTCAGCCTGGGATGGTGTGACTATGGCTGGAGTACTGGCAGGCATACCAGGTATCCGAAGATTTCATCCGTGCTGTCACTTACCCCCATCTAGAAGGTATGTATCAGGCCTTGTTGGAATTGGTCGTTGGTACAACTGAGCCAAGAACTTCAGGGTAATCAAACTAGAGAAGTATATCCCTTGATGGCGATTTCCAAAGTTGTGCCTCCGTTCCGATGCACAGTCCATGGCCCAGTTTAGTGAGCCGACTCCACAGTGGGGACCGGGATAACTCCCACAGTTCAAAAGGGGGGGGAAGCGGGACACCCAAAGAGAAACACCACAGCTAGATGCGTTGGATCCGAGGCGAGGTATCAACCGCCTCCCTCATCAAGGCTGCAGCCGTAGAAACCTTAGGCAAAATAGGAACAGCAGTCTGCCGTCTAAAAGGGAGAGGCTGTAGTGTTTTTTCTAGGGTAATCATGTGGATAATCAGCAATAAAGTAGCTGAATATTTGCCAAACTCGTAAGAATTGCTGAGGAGTTCACTTGCTGTGCAAACATCTGGCACGGCAGTCAATCCCCGTGCCCAGTTCTATGCTTTATTTTATTTTTTTTAATTTTTAATTTTTTGTTTTGTTTTAAAAGATACATACACATTTTCTTTTTAAAAAGTTAAAGGAACACTATAGGGTCAGGAACACAAACATGTATTTCTGACCCTATTGTTAAAAACACTATCTATCACTCCTGCCCCCCACCCCCCCTCTTCCGCCCTCCTAAATATAGTAAAATCTTAACTTTAATCTAGTCTGCTGGTGCTGACATCATCAGAAGTGGTTATTTCAGCAAATTACAATGCTTTCCCATAGTAAAGCATTTGATTTGTTAAGAGTTTCAATTATGATGATGCCAAGGAGGTGGGCTAGGGGCCAGAGTCAAAAGCCACCCTGTCACCTTTCCTCAATACATCTCTATGGGGAAAGTTCAGTGTCTCTATGCAGATCAGGAGACACTGTGCAGCACTGCCCCAGGAAGCACCTCTAATAGCTATCTGAGTAGTGGCCACTGGAGGTGTCCCTGGGGAGCAATGTAAACCATTCCTTTCCTCTGAAAAGACAGCTTTTACAGGAAAATGGCTACAGGTACTGTAGCTGTAGTTGTTCTGGTGACTATAGCGTCCCTTTAAGTTACAGTCTGGTTTTATTTTATATAATATGGTATTCAATAAATAAATAAATATTTAGCTTTTACAAAACCTTAATAAAATCGAACATTATAAAATCCTAAAGTGTGGAGTTCCAAAACTCTGTAGCTTCTCATACATGCCTAAAGCCTTGCTTGTATATTCCATGTACTACGTGGCTAACCGCCATTGGTAGACACACAATCCGCTAAGTTCACTCTATTTACACTCTTCATATATCGTTGCCCTAAGAGAACCAGAAACACTGTTGGTACCCACTAGCCTACCAATTACCACCTCAGAGTCTGGGGCGTTGTACTCTGCGTACATTTTCATACATTTTATAAATAAAAACCACAGGCCCGATCATCCCACAGGTGACCGAAACATGCTGCAAAACCATGCTTTGTAGGCAAGTTTTCAATGTACATTTGATTTTGCATTTCTATTGTCAAGTGACATAACACTTATATATTCTGCATATTTCTTATGTTGTCCAAACTTTAACCATGCATTATCATGTTGTTATGCTCATGTCTAATTAAAAAAACAGATTGTTAAAAAAAAATAAACCTCCCAAAGTGCCCCATTTATACCAGTGCCTATCACTCGGTTTGTAACCCTGTGATAAAATTTTACATTTTGTAACGTGCTCTGAATACAAGCACTGTATGAGAACTTTACATTAGAAGTATGCTGACTGATGATGCCTGTTGACTTGCATTCGACAGTTTTAAGAATTTTGACCTAGAAGATTCTCACAAGTGTTCAGTTGACTGGTTGTTGATCGGCCCATCTTCGAAACGGGAAGAGTACAAGGTCTGTGGCTCCACCACCCCTCCAGCTTTTACCTCGTCAAGGGACCATGTCTGGATATTTTTCCATTCTGATGCTACGAGCTCAGGGCAATCTCAGGGATTTCGTCTGTCCTACATCAGAGGTACGCTGAACACATATCATCCCTTGCTTATAGCTTAGTGATGCTAGAGGTTCCTAATCTTGTCCTCATGGCCATCAGTGTCCAGGTTTTGTCAATATCCTCCATAAAAAAGAATCCTCTACTGTTATGGGTGTCGTGAGGAACAGGTTGGGGACCACTGATGTGGTCATCAGGACTCTTTTCCATCTGGTGTTTGGTGTGATCATAAACCAGGGATGACGTGATGTTCTGTGATGACGTGATGCTCACTTCATGTTTGTTTCTTTCTGGGAGATCCTGACAATTGACTCTGTTAGGAAAATATTCTGATTGTGTGTCAATAGTTTGAACATAGAAATGCAACGCATCTAATAGCTGAAAAGATCCACTACTAGACCAAAGGGTTTTAGCCTTAAGAATTATGGGAAAGAAAAAAGTTATTGGCTTATTCTGGGGGGAAAAAAAAGTATCTAAAAAGTAACTTTTATTAAATCGCTAAAACGTGCTTTGTTTTTGTTTTAATCTCTACATAACTAGGGCCACTATAATAATAATTATTATTATTGCCATTTATATAGCGCCAACAGATTCCGTAGTGCTTTACAATATTATAAGGGGAGGGGGGGGGAGAATTTAACTGTAAATAGGACAATTACAAAAAACGTACAGGAACGATGGGTTGAAGAGGATCCTGCTTAAACGAGCTTACAGTCTATACTACAAAATAAGGTCAGAGTGGCACACTAGCCCTCCAGAATATCTGTTAATTTGAAACATATCACAAGGTTAAAAACATGCTGTAATCAGTAAAATGTGCAATTTCTGATGAAGACTCAGTCTTACTGCTACAAAAAAGGACTATTGTCCCCTCAATAATATTGTAGTTTCTATAATCACCACCAGGGGTCTGACTGAGAGTGTCAGCTGACTACTTTTAGCCTGTCAGAGCTCCAACTGACGGTATGAATGGGTATGACAACAAGGAAGTATCTCTGCCTTAGCTACACATACAGAAGGAGCCAGACTGTGGGTGGCCAGGGACTCTTATTGTGTGGCATACTGCACGAACATGGTACAACACTGAATGGAGGGACAGTGCCAGGGTACTCCAGGTACTATAATTCAAATGGTTATAGTGACTACAGTGTCCCTTTAATGTAGTGGTTCTGATGTCTATAGCCTGTACCTGCACGCTTTTTAATATAAATGAGAAAATGAAGAGTTTACATTGCTGCCTGCTAACATTTTTAGTGGCAGTCACTGAGACGGCCACTAAAGGTGCTTTCTATTACAGTGCTGCAATATGTGCAGCACCTATGTTCAGCGTCTCCATGCTCTGGATACTCCTCTATGAGGAGATGCTGATTGGTGCACTGCAGAATTTTGTCTCGCATGCGCAACAACCTCCAAATGCTTTCCTATGGGAAAGTATTGGATTGGCTGAGATAATCAAGATTGATCTCAGCCATGGACACAATGGAGAAAAGGCGAGTTTAAAACCTTTTAACTCCACTCTTAGTAGGCTGGTGACCTAAATAGCTTGTCCAACACTTCCATTATGCAAACAAATTTACAAAACTGGAAACATTCTTCCCAGACCGCTGTTTTCTATTCCCTACAAACCAAATTGCAGTGAATTGAAATTTGAATTGTACAGTTTTGGCCAGAAGAACTGGTTTCGAAAAAAAATAATTCTCCATTTCAACAATAATCACAGCTTGGCTTATTTTAAGATCAGTTCTGCAATTCGTATTTTCATTTACTGCGATTCGCTGTGTAGTAAATAGAACCCTTTCAATTTACAGCACTTCACATTTTACTGCATAACCCAGACCGTGAATAAATCCCTTGGGGGTTTCTACTCAATGTGCTTGGGGTGTTAGACATGTTATTTTTTTAAAATCTTTAAAAGTTTTAGAGCCAATTTTTTTTTTAATAATATTCTATGGCATCTATGCCTGAGTTTAATGCCATATCCTCTGCCAGAATAAAAATTTTTTTTAAAAATCACCTAATTTTGTGCAATAATATTTCTTCTCCATTTTTCATGTAGGAAAAATAGGTCTGACGTCCTGTCCAGCTGATGAGTTCCTGTGTGGAAATGGGAAGTGTATCCCTAATACGTGGAAATGTAATTCTATAGACGAGTGTGGGGACAACTCCGATGAGAGAAACTGCTCAATACCTTCCACTGAGACGCGCACCAGTCTGTGTCGCGTTGGCACCTTCGCATGCAGTACGGCGCAGTCTACGCAGTGTCTACCCAACGAGCTGCGCTGTAACACAATCAAAGACTGCAGTGATGGATCGGATGAGGATAACTGCCCCGATCTGTCATGTGGTGGAAAGCTGAGTAATTTTTACGGTTCGTTTGCTTCACCAGACTTCTTTCGTCCTGACCACAGCCGGTCAGACATTCAGTGTACTTGGTATGTAGACACTCAGGATAACCGGCATATCATCCTTCAAATGGATTTACAGCTGGGATACAGTGACTTTGTGAAAGTTTACGATGGCATTGGTGAGAAAAGTGACAGACTCCTGCAGACGCTAACTGTACGCAACAACAGGCACACGGTTAACGCAGAGTCTCCAAATGGCCAACTCACTCTGTCATACCATGCCCGATCAAAGAGTACCGGTCACGGCTTCAATGCAACCTACCAGGTCAAAGGATTCTGTCTCCCATGGGAACACACTTGCGGTAGTGATGAGACGTGCTTCTCCGACAGCCAGCGCTGTGATGGGTGGTGGCATTGCCCCAATGGCAGAGACGAGGAGAATTGCCCAGCTTGTCAGGTCAACGAGTACCCTTGTGAAGGAGGGAGCGGACTCTGCTATTCATCTCTGGATCGCTGCAACAACCAGAAGAATTGCCCAGATGGCTCTGACGAAAAGAACTGTTTTGCGTGCCAACCCGGAAACTTTCACTGTGGCACCAACCTGTGTATCTTTGAAACATGGCGCTGTGATGGGCAGGAAGATTGCCAGGATGGGAGCGACGAACAGGACTGCCTTGTTATTGTGCCTAGAAAAGTCATTACAGCGGCACTCATTGGGAGCCTCGTGTGCGGATTGCTATTGGTTATAGCTTTAGGATGTGCGTTCAAACTCTATTCACTGCGGAGCAGGGAGTACAGGTGAGCAGATTGCAGTGTTAGGTCTAGATTCGATGTACTACTAAGCAACATGTCTGAGGTGGAGATTGGAGTGTCCCTTTAATAATATAAACCCATCCAGAATAACTAACTGTAACCTAACCTACACAGTGCATCTAACGTGTGTGGGAGCCTGGAGTGTCCCTTTAATAATATAAATCCACCCAGTATAACTGTAACCTAACCTACACAGTACACCTAACGTGGAGGGGGGTTAGCCTGGAGTGTCCCTTTAATAATATAAATCCACCCAGTATAACCAACTGTAACCTAACCTATACAGTACACCTAACGTGTGCCGTAGTGTAAGTGTGCTTTGTGGTGTTGGCCGTAGGTTGTGTTGGGGGAGACTGTGTGTGTGTGTGGCGGGGGAGTGATATGGGGCTGTTGTACTAATTTCAGATGTTGCACATAAGGACAATGATGCCTAACATGTCACCCCCAATGTTTTCTATCCTTCATACTGGCAGAGCATCAAATAAAATGGAGTTCAGAAACAGTTGATGTGCCACAGTTAGACATCAGAGGCCCAGGAGAACACACATAGTACCCACTGACCTCCATGCCCTCAGTCTGCATTTTTCACCTGGAAGGGATACATCTGAAACCTAAAGGGTCACAGGGTCTCCCTCAGAAGATCTACTTGTGGCACCATAACACATGCCAAGCTGCTGACCCAACTGAGTAGTAACCTCTGCCCCCCCTCCCTTCCACCTCTTAGTAGTTGTAGTTCAAAAGCATTGGCCTCATGCAATTACATCACTGCACTAGGTCTTACTGATAATTGTAGTTTTTCCATCAGTGGAATAGAAGAGCGTTCAAACTAAAGTTCTCCGTATGCTGTAGTTAGCTTTTGAGGATGCTGGTAACTTGGAGACCGCACACTCCGGGGGATGCTGGTTACTTGGAGACGGCACACTCCGGGGGATGCTGGTTACTTGGAGACGGCACACTCCGGGAGATGCTGGTTACTTGGAGACGGCACACTCCGGGAGATGCTGGTTATTTGGAGACGGCACACTCCGGAGGTGCTGGTTACTTGGAGACTGCACACTCCGGGAGATGCTGGTTACTTGGAGACGGCACACTCTGGGAGATGCTGGTTACTTGGAGACGGCACACTCCGGAGGTGCTGGTTACTTGGAGACTGCACACTCCGGGGGATGCTGGTTACTTGGAGACGGCACACTCCGGGGGATGCTGGTTATTTGGAGACGGCACACTCCGGGGGTGCTGGTTACTTGGAGACTGCACACTCCGGGAGATGCTGGTTATTTGGAGACGGCACACTCCGGAGGTGCTGGTTACTTGGAGACTGCACACTCCGGAGGTGCTGGTTACTTGGAGACTGCACACTCCGGGGGTGCTGGTTACTTGGAGACTGCACACTCCGGAGGTGCTGGTTACTTGGAGACGGCACACTCCGGGAGATGCTGGTTATTTGGAGACGGCACACTCCGGGGGTGCTGGTTACTTGGAGACGGCACACTCCGGAGGTGCTGGTTACTTGGAGACTGCACACTCCGGGGGATGCTGGTTACTTGGAGACGGCACACTCCGGGGGATGCTGGTTATTTGGAGACGGCACACTCCGGGGGATGCTGGTTATTTGGAGACGGCACACTCCGGGGGATGCTGGTTATTTGGAGACGGCACACTCCGGGGGTGCTGGTTACTTGGAGACTGCACACTCCGGGGGTGCTGGTTACTTGGAGACGGCACACTCCGGAGGTGCTGGTTACTTGGAGACTGCACACTCCGGGGGATGCTGGTTATTTGGAGACGGCACACTCCGGGGGTGCTGGTTACTTGGAGACTGCACACTCCGGGGGATGCTGGTTACTTGGAGACGGCACACTCCGGGAGATGCTGGTTATTTGGAGACGGCACACTCCGGAGGTGCTGGTTACTTGGAGACTGCACACTCCGGGGGATGCTGGTTACTTGGAGACGGCACACTCCGGGAGATGCTGGTTACTTGGAGACCGCACACACTGAGAGGGATGCTGGTTACTTGGAGACCGCACACACTGAGAGGGATGCTGGTTACTTGGAGACTGCACACACTGAGAGGGATGCTGGTAACTTGGATACCACTTTTTGGGGGTGGACCAGGATGCGTGTGGGGTGCAGATCAGGGTAGCAAGTAAAGGAATTCTTTGGTCTTCCCGCAGGCTGTGCGGCCCTTCTCCTCTCTTTCACCCCAAGGCCATCTGTGAGAGTAACATTTTTGTTTGTATTTTTCTTTTGTTTGTGCCTAGATAGCTAAATTTATTGACACTTACTATATCACTCCCCTTCACTATATACTCTGATAGATATCCCAGGGGCTAAGGAAGCCAGCTGCAGTGTCTCATAGTTACAGCTCAGTTAATTCAGCCTTTTGTCCTTCCAAAGTTGATGAAATGTATACTATTAAGTTGGGTAACAGTAACATGTACTTGCAATCTGGCCAAATACTATATCTGTCATATTATTGTATCACACTTCTTAATATATGACCCCCTCACCTACACAATGTGATTGCTTTCTTTATCAGAGCATTTGAAACACAGATGACGCGACTAGAGGCGGAGTTTGTGAGACGCGACGCTCCACCCTCCTATGGGCAGCTTATTGCACAAGGGCTCATCCCCCCCGTTGAAGACTTTCCAGCATTCAGTGACTCTCAAGTAAATACATTGTATTGTCATATTCTGGCTGTAAGGAGGATATGTGGCTGTGATCTTATGGCCATGACGGCAGCTAATGTATTACAGCCTCTATGGTATTATATTGTAATACAGTTACATATAAGTAAATACCTAATGTATTTTAAGGTCATCCTTGGACTGTGGGGGCAAAATGTTTTTAAAATCTGGTCATAAACACTACACATATGACCAAACGATGTTGGATTTGAAAGACTAAAACCAACTCAGAGCATTTCTGAGATGCCTGTCACTTGACATCACATGACATCTGAGTTTGTGAATGGGCACAGAATCCCCGTTACATAGATGAGTTTGGCTGGATAAGTGGTGCTACTGATCAATGATGATTGAAAGATGGCTGCTCCCTTGGAAGTCAGGAGAAACACGTATATCAAAGTATTTACTTCTATGCATGCATTAAAAATAGTATGCATACAGGTTATAAAACATAGTTACATAGTTACATAGATTCATGTATTTTATTTAAATAATCATAAAAATAACCTATTTCTTTTAAAGGATTACTTCAACCTAAAAACAGTGTTTTACTTTTTGGTTGGAGTAGCCTTTGCTGGCATGGTTAATAGTAAAAACCTTCTCCAGCTCTGAGACCAATTTCTCCCGACAGCCTGATCCTCCTCTGTTGACATTTCCCCTCGTGGGAACTGATGTCAAAGAGGATGGGCTGATGGTAGGACTTGGGCAGCATGCTGTGAGTGCTGATGAGAGTGCTGGCAATAGTTCCCGCCTGTCTAATGATGCTCTAATGACACTGCAGCAACAAAGTAAATTTTCAGTATATGTGCAGCGTTTCATAGTGACTCCAAACACCATAACCACGTCATAGCACTGAGTAATGCTAATTCTTTAGCAGCACAAACGGAAGGAGGTACATTCTATATCTTATCCATGCACCCTTTCATTGAATAGGGACATGGACTGTGAGAGGTCAAGTCTTTCATAGCCTCATTGCCTTGTTTCATAGCCCTATTATCTTGTTAAAGGTCTAAAGAAACAAACTAGGTGCTTGTTTGTGTGATTTGTATCCATATGTCTTCTACTAAAAGCCAAATGTTTTACCAATAGCAGATTCACTGCAGTCGTGTACTGGTTCATACACTAGTAAGTACCTGAAAAAAATGGAACGCAAATTACTAAAAGATCTGGCAAGAAATAAACCTTGTATTCTTATTTAACAGGTCTCCATGTTACAGAATATTCGAACAGCCATGAGGCGACAAATGAGACGACACTCTTCCAGGAGAGCCTCTTCTAGGCGTCGTTTAGGACGACTTTGGAACAGATTGTTCCACAGACCACATGCAAGAGGACAAATCCCACTTCTAACACCATCGTTACTTTCACAAGCAAGAATCAGTGAGACTGATCTCAGCATAAATGAAGAAAACTGGCAGAGTCCATCAACACCTCCGGAAAGATATGACACACAAACACAAACCAATGACCAGGAGGCTACAAGTGATTTGTCAATCAGGGATTTGCATCTTGACTTGGGAGCTGTAGACCAGCTCCCTTTACGTGTCTTACAGGACACATGCACTGATTCAAATTCACAGACTCCGACAGAACTGTTTTTTGCAGATTCACGCTCCAGCGAACCCACTCACAGTTATTTTAATCCAGCCATATTGGAGGAGAGAGGAGCAATGAGTGGAGACTCTTTAATCACTGAACTCCCCGGATCCTTATGTTTGGTGCCTCTATCAAAAAGAACTAAATCAAATATAAGCAATATAACTCCTAGCCATCAACAGACAAATGAACGCTTGCCTTTGCCTTTCAGGAATCTGAATTCCAATAACATAGACTCAGTAAATGTCCAAATTCAGGTGAATGATAATCCACGCTGCTGTGTAACCCCATATCAGGAAGAACCATTGGGGGTACATGTTGATTGTTACAACCCAGTTGAAATGCCAACACCACAGACCTCTCATCCCCTCTCGGACACTAGTGATGATGAACACTTACTGGTTTGCTAACGAGAACTTAATCGCTGCTGTTTCTGGTCCTAGATTTTTGGGGTTTTTTTGTATTTCTGACCAGCAGCATCTATTTTTATACAAAACATTCTGCTATAAGTCATTTCTGACTTCAAAGTTAATCTATACCTAAAACAATCCCATGCAAAAGAATATGTGACACACACATATGTATGTGTAAAATTTTTCATTCCTGTTTACAGGTGGGGGAGTGCTTGACCTGTTGCACGTGGTTTTTATACCTTTATTTCCTGTTATTGTAGCTGCTGTAAGATGAAGAAGGAAATGGCAAGTGCAACTAGAAATATCTTCCCCCATCAATTTAAAATCTCCAAAGAATGGAAATGTGTTAAACTATGTATTAATGAATGGTACAGAAAGGCGATCGGAGCCCCTTCCGTTTTTACACTGTTCTTTACTTTAATGATGCAAACACTTATATAAATCTCTAGGAACATATCATGATTTGTAAATGGGGGGTGGGGGGAAGATATAATGTTTCATTAATGATAAGAACCATATGCATATCGGTAAAACAGAATAACAACTAAACAGGAAAAAAATGCATCAAAAAAGAACAATAAAAGCCATTTCAACAAGAAAAAGTAAAACTAGTTGTGAATCCATGACCGAGCTGATTTAACTGCATATAAGGCACTTTAAAAAAAAAAAATGACATTTGCCATAAAATATATTCCATTTCTTGTCGTCAACTGAATGCCTTTAAGTGATGATTCATTTTGTGTCTTTGTGACTTTGCTTGTAAACTCTTGTCATTTTAATTTTCAGAAGGGCAAGATCCCCTCTCATACCAATCAAGCACACTGGGTCACCGTTTTTTATTTTTAAATACATTTTCCTACAGTGTAGACATGATATTATGCTGATTCATAGGATTTTGGTTTGCCGAGGGTGATGTGATATGAAAATGTATCTATCTATTTAAAAATCTATAATGTTACAAAATCATGATTAATACACATCTGAATTATTTTTTTGATGGTCTTTATTTGAAAAATACAATAATTGAAGTTCAGATTTTTGTCCTCTCTAAATTCACATTTCAAATTAAACCTTGTTATAATAAACAGAGTTATATTTTCACATACTAGGAATGGAAAAATCACAAGGATTCTTCCATCTTGTTTGCTGTGGCCTACATTTAGCAAATAATCCTCAGAGCATTAATTAGTTACAAATGTGTTGGGTTGGAGCAGGTTGTTCAAACACCAACTCTTCCTAATTTAGTGGCGTTGCTAGAGCTTTTGCCACCCGGAGCAGTACCTGAGTTTGCCTCCTCTCTCAATACACACCAAAAGAAATCCCACAACCCCTGCGCCAGCCTCGCTGTGAGGAATATGGGGATTCCACACAGCTTGCAGCATGCTCCAGAGCCGGTGGATGCTACATTAATTGACCGCCAGGAGAGGAGCGCATAGCGCTCCACTCTTGCCGGTCAATTGGACAATGATCCCCTTGGGCCAGTGCACCATTGTCTTTGATACAAACTCATTGACACTCTGAGCTGGTTGGAGACATGGGTTATTTAGTGACAACCAGGCACTTTGTTACTTGTAGCAAGCAAACAGTTGAAGGTTAAGAAGAAAGTTTGAAATATATTCTATATTTCTTATCTCCTGCTACTCTGTAATGGACTCCGCTTCATGGTCCTGCTCAATCAGCAAGGAGAACAGATCATGTTATGGCCGAGTGTTATTCAGTTCATGTATGCAGCTTTATGCCTGAGTCCGCGCCAAACAGCCACAGCTGACATTAGCTCGTCATTCATTCCTATTAGTAATGGCATATTAACAAGGGGCACAATGTCCAAGTGACAGTTCATGTAGCGTGGCCGGGCTCCGTCAGCACCTCCGTCCAGCCCACCGATGCTGGTACGTGCCCGGTAACCGTCACGGCCCTGTGACTCATTTGAAAAGTGCCGCCGTTGTGGCCCCCCAGCTAGATTACTGTTCCTAATTCTGCTTGATGACCGCTCCCAATTACAACATTCTCAAAACTCCTTGTTCCTTAAATGGTCTTAGAGCAGGCAGCATACATTAATCCACACATTCAATTATTTATTGTGCTACAAGCTTTGAAATACCAGTTGTTTAACCCCTTAAGGACACATGACGTGTGACATGTCATGATTCCCTTTTATTCCAGAAGTTTGGTCCTTAAGGGGTTAAAGACAAAGTCCATCACTGCCAGCCATCCATGTCTTGGCTGAGATTACTAGAGGCTGTCCCAAACTCCATTGCTAGCACTCCTGGTCTAAGCATATCAAATGAATTAATAGCTTAATTCACTGCCTGGTTTACATTTATTATGATGCCAAACGGATTTTCTGGGCGTTTAGAACCAGGGTAGGGTTTAAAGGGAAAGTACAACTATAATTAAAGGAACATTATAGTCCCCTAAATTACTTTAGCTAAATAAAGCAGTTTCAGTGTATAGATCATTCCCCTGCAATTTCACTGCTCAATTCACTGTCATTTAGGAGTTAAATCAGTTTTTCTGTTTATGCAGCCCTAGCCACACCTCCCCTGGCTATAATTGACAGAGCCTGCATGAAAAAAAAAAACTGGTTCAAACAGATGTAATTTACCTTAAATAATTGTATCTCAATCTCTAAATTGAACTTTAATCACATACAGGAGGCTCTTGCAGGGTCTAGCAAGCTATTAACATAGCAGGGGATAAGAAAATCTTAATTAAACAGAACTTGCAATAAAAAAAGCCTAAATAGGGCTCTCTTTACAGGAAGTGTTTATGGAAGGCTGTGCAAGTCACATGCAGGGAGGTGTGACTAGGGTTCATAAACAAAGGGATTTACATCCTAAATGGCAGAGGATTGAGCAGTGAGGCTGCAGGGGCATGTTCTATACACCAAAACTGCTTCATTAAGCTAACGTTTTTCAGGTGACTATAGTGTCCCTTTAAATTCGGCATACTTCTTACCATCGTTGTTTGTGTCCCCTATCTACTTTTTCATTTTTCTTTTTATAAGATTTTTATAGTTTGACTTTCTTTGGCCTAAATTTTGAAATTATGCAAATAACGTGCAAAAATAAATGTCATCTCATTAAATCAACTATCTAATTCAGTATCAACAACCAGCCAAATATTTCCATTCTTGTAGCAAGATAATGCCTGCAGATTCTCAATATATTGTGTGTGTGTATATATATATTACAGAAAATGCATTTACAGAGTAACTCTAGTCTGTGCAGCGTTTTGCAGTTTAACCCCTTGACAACCAGAGCTGGAACTCCACAAAACTTTAATTCGCCAATGAGATTATGCACTTAATTAAGAATTGTGCACAAAGTTTTGGAAATTGCAAATTGTAGATCCAATTAGCTGAACTGGAAATGTCCTCTAATATATCCACCTTAATCTAAATTTTGACCTGAAATTATTTGTAATTCCTTGTCGTTTCTGTACAATTCTCACTCCCCCGAGTAACCAACGCAGTCCGCTACCTTATAGTTCTTAAAACTTGGTGTAAAGAATGCGAAAATGTTAAAACAATCTGCCTTTACTAGAGAATGCTTGCCTTAACAAGTACTTATACATATAGACAATTTGACACTTATAGAGACTGAGCGTCACGTGGTTGAAAATGAGGCTTTAATCAACATATATGATGGAGCAATGTACATAAAAGGGACCCCAATGGTATTTTCTCAGAATATACTGTACATCAATCAATTTAATGCCAGGAGCCCTCGCATTGTGCTTGTCCCTGGCAGGAAGAGGTTTAATTAATGTATTATAATAGGAAGGAATCCATGGCGTGGCATTTTCGTCTGCTTTTTTGCATATCCATTCCAATACACACTTCGTTCTTTGTGTTCTTCTGATGATGTGCCACTGTGAGCCTTATTTTCACGGTTTCTCTACAATGCTAGGTTTTCAAGTACATTCTTGTCTTCTTTCCAAAAATCAGCGTGTAAACCAAATGCTACATCTGACTTTTAGCACCAGTCATTGCTTTTTTAGGGAGTTTTCTGTAACCTCTGTGTCATAGGGCATCAGGTCATCGTCCGGGATGGAGGGCTGGGGGTAGACGACATAACAAACTTTCTGTCCGCAGATTGTCATGGATTCTGAAATGAAAGATGCCAATAAGCACGTGTACGACTGAATGTAATTCTATATAACACAAATTAACTGCTCATCATAGAATTTCTATAATGAAAGTAAAGCCTGTGGCACGATAACACACCGTAACAAGTGCAAAATGTGAAAACTGAATTGTGTTGTGACATTTAATTACTAAATGGTGAAATGTGGAAAATTGACATAAATGGCAAAGTTTCAGCCAAAAATAGTCAGACTGTGAAAAAAAATTGAGTTGCACTTTCTTGTTGGTGAAATAGGCTCAAACAGATGCATTTACCAAACCGTAATATAAATCCTCCCCAACTTCAGATGTAACTCAAAACTAGGAAGTGTCCTGGGCACACAAGGCCATTTGATGGGTATAGCTCCATTCTGAATTGTGTAAATGTCTGTCAATCACCATTTCACCACTAGATGGCAGCAAAGCAGTGCTTGGGTCTGTAGGACTTGGAAAGAGGTCACATTTTGTAAAATTAGTTATAAAAAGGGATGTGCCTAACAAGGGTTAAATATGAACACTTATGTTATATATTTTCTCTTCTATATTTTATTAGAAATTCACTAAGCAGCAGATTGCAATTTAGCTTTGGTGGCCTACACTTTGTGTCACACAAAGAAATCGACACAACTTTAGTTAAAGGAACACTATAGTCACCTAAATTACTTTAGCTAAATAAAGCAGTTTTAGTGTAAAGATCATTCCCCTGCAATTTTACTGCTCAATGCACTGTCATTTAGGAGTTAAATCACTTTGTTTCTGTTTATGCAGCCCTAGCCACACCTCCCCTGGCTATGACTGACAGAGCCTGCATGGAAAACAAACTGGTTTCACTTTCAAACAGATGTAATTTACCTTAAATAATTGTATCTCGATCTCTAAATTGAACTTTAATCACATACAGGAGGCTCTTGCAGGGTCTAGCAAGCTATTAACATAGCAGGGGATAAGAAAATCTTAATTAAACAGAACTTGCAATAAAGAAAGCCTAAATAGGGCTCTCTTTACAGGAAGTGTTTATGGAAGGCTGTGCAAGTCACATGCAGGGAGGTGTGACTAGGGTTCATAAACAAAGGGATTTAACTCCTAAATGGCAGAGGATTGAGCAGTGAGGCTGCAGGGGCATGTTCTATACACCAAAACTGCTTCATTAAGCTAAAGTTGTTCAGGTGACTATAGTGTCCCTTTAACCCCTTAAGGACACATGACATGTGTGACATGTCATGATTCCCTTTTATTCCAGAAGTTTGGTCCTTGAGGGGTTAAAAGTTAAACTAAAGAGTATTGGAGAACTAACACTATATATTCTAATATATAAATCAAATGATTTTAAATGGGATCATTATTTGGAATACTGCACAATGGATCCTACACTCTCTGCAAATTATAATGTATTCCAAATTCTTCTCAAAGGAAAATTATCATTTTATTATAACTAAAATTAAAGGATGATATGTAATATAATTGTGTTGCGTAAATGTCACTGCATAAATACATGGTAAGGCGGACGTCACACCCCGTCTGATGTCACAGGAGCCACATTGAGGTCCAATGCTTAGAGAAGACTTTGTAGGATTTAATTGGCTCTGAGCACATGCTCTCACTCTAAGCCAGCGAAAGGAGGAGAGAGGGGGCCCTACAGGACTTAAAGATGGCTGCCCCCATACTGCAGTGCAGGGGCAAGACAGTAATGCTATTTCAGGTTCCATTTTTGTGTGCGTGTAATTAAAGTACTCATATTTCAGATCGGGTAGTTTGGCATAAATAGTGGCCTCCAAACCTGTATAACGTAATACATATTATTTAGCATGACATCAAATCAATGCAGTGTTATGCAGTAAGAAAATAGCCTCACCAAAAAATCTATCTATACACTTTGGCTTATTCCTCCAGTAGACTGCCAAAAAGAACACAGGCACTCCAGTTAAAATAATAATGAGTCCTACACCGCAGACAACTGGCTCGGAGTAAAAACTGAAAATCAGGAGGAATGCCCAAAATATCAGGTACGTGATAGGAACGATGAGATTAACCTACAAAACAGAATTTCAGGTCAGTAATGGTTAAATGACAAGTTTGTTTTCAGAAATAAATCTACTAGAATTACACAAGTAGGGTCATCCAATAAACTCTGACCTGTACCAAATGAAAATCAGAAAAGCAACATTTTGCCTAAAATCTCTTAGCAGTGATGAGCTATTTTAGCTTGTATCTTGCACACTGGCTTTTAATTAACTGCAATTCAGTTTGGCATTTCGTCATTAAATTGTAATTTGTCTGGATTTTCCCAGAGAATTTAAAGTGAGTTTCAAATTTTCTACAACAATAGCAAAATTAGAAAATGCTGTCTTCAAATGCTCCGGTAAATCTTATTACTAATTTGTTTTGTTTTTAACATTCTTCATTTAGGAAGGATTTTCAGACAAAGGTAACAAGAATAACATAGGGAAAAGGTTACAAGGTATACCTATCTCATTTTAATACATTGTAGGGAGCACAAGTCAACTGGCACAGAAAATATTACTGGGTCACGCAGTATCATGGACAAGTCAACATAGCCTCTCTAGCCTCTGTCAGACGGCACAAAGTCAATTTCAGAAGCCAGGTAGCTCTGGGGGAATTGGAGATCTGGCGCTGAGGCAACCTTTGGAATGAAACTGTTTAACCCCTTCGGGTAAGAGTGTCCGGAGACCTCCTGACCCCATGACAATAAGGAAGATGTTGGGGTGCCTGGTGACAACAGACATTGATGGGCAAAACAAAAAGGTTACTGACTTCTAAGGGGAAATGGAACAGAGGGAGTACAGGGGAAGTGCAATCCTAATTAGATCTGTAAATTGAAGGAGGGGCGTGAAATCATGACCATAATTTGGTCATAAGAGGTAAGGTAAGGTAAGGAGAGGTAGAAATATTCATTCAGACACATAATTTTAAATGTAATGGGATACCCTGCAGTCTCACTGCTCAATTAGCTGCCATTTAGGAGTTAAATCACGTTTGGCTCTGTTTATGCAGCCCTAGCCACACCTCCCCTGACAGTGACTCACACAGATCACACAGCACAGTGTGTTTGCTTTAGAAGTTCTTATCTCTTGCTTTGTTTATTAGGCTTTAATCACAGGAGGATATTGTAGGCTCTAGTAGTCTATTAACAGAGCAGGCAAAGAATTTCATGGGGTGACATTTAGGACTAGGATAGTCAGGGGGAAGACATTTAAAAGAAATTAGGCCTTGAAAGTATTATATTGGACGTTTTCAAAAGTCAGGAAATAGGAAGCAGAAGCACCAATAGTTCCAACATTCTCCAGACTGTAACTGGGTCATTCACTCTTCAGAATTCAAAGTGAATTTCAAACGTAAGGTAAAAATAGCTGAACTGAAAAAAAAAAAAAAATTCTTTCAGTTCAGCTACTTTAGCCTTAAATTTGAAATTCACTCTGAATTCTCATTTTAGTAAATAACCTTGTTAATGTCCACCTTTGGGTTTATTTTAGAAGTCCAACTGTTGTCCTCCAGCCATGGTCCATTATGGTTTTTCTGGACACATTACTTCTTAATGCTGCTGGGCAGGGCACTATAAGTGCTACCTTGTATTAAGCGGCTTTCATAAGCGGTCCTTTTTCAGTTTGTGATGCTGTAAACATCACAGGTTAGCCCGGCCGGGACAGCAGCTTCCGGAATTTGAGATATTTGGTAAACAATGGTCATTTATGCAACAATCACTATTCTTTTCTGCTACATCTTATTGCTTTGTAATAAACAGTAAACTTTACCTTAATTGGTCGGAACATTTTGGGCTTCTTGAAACGTAGAACAATTAGTCCCATAATTGTTACTCCGTAGCAGAGGTAGTTAATAAACGATACATAGTTTATTAAGGTGTAGGTATCGCCAACAAGCATTATAATTATGGTCGTCCCACACTGGAAGAAACAAATAAGAGATCAGAGTACTGTCGATTAAAAGGAAAGGATACATCGGAATTAGCATATATTGTTTTTTTCCCCCCCAAGTCAAGCTTTCACATAGAAATGTTAATTATTTCAGTATTAGGAACCAGAGACGGCTCTAAACTTTACGAGGCCTTAGGGGGAACTCGAACATGAGGCCACCAAAGACATCCCTGCACCTGACAGTTAACAGGTCTCTTGTCTATGATTTTTTTATAATAATAGTAATAAAGGAGTCTAAGGACCCATTGATTTTAATTCAGAAATATCTGCTCTATGTGGGTAGGCTAATATAGCGTAGGGCGTATTCACCTAAAAACCTGGGTGCAGACCACCCAGCTGCTTTTTAGATAGGTGGGGTGTGCAGCACTAGGCTCCGCAATCTCAGGTAGATCCTGCTACCTCTCATTAGGCCCCAACCCATCTGCCAACCAGCACCGCTCTGCAGGGGCAGGGCTTAATGATAGGGAGCAGGATCTACCTGAGGTGGCAGATCCTAGTACTGCACACTTGGCCTATCTACAGAGATCCTGGGCAATCTACACCCACCTAGAATCGACTCTGCCCCAGGCAATAGGAGATCAATGGCTGTTTTTGGAAGGACTAATCCTTGTTGGCATGCCACCCCCTGTTAAAAATAAACAAAAACAGCTAATTTAACAAAACTTGCATTACGTTAGCTTGTAGGCTGGAAAGGACCGTTGTGCATATGTGGGGTGGCGGACTGTGGTGTTGTGGTCAGACATGAACCCCAGGACTTATTTGAAAATTACAGAATTATTAATGTATTTTAATAGCAACACACATTTAGGTTTATTCACATTCATATTGTTGAGACCTAACAAGAAAGTTAAAAATTTTAGACAAAAATAATCAAATTGGAAAAATAGATTTCAGGGAAGCACCTTTAGTGACTGTTAGCATAACCGCCATACAGCCACTAAAGGTGCCATTGCAGATTTTACAAACAGCAATGCATTATATTGCAGAGTGAAACCTACAAGCCCACTGCACCCACAGAGTGGGTGATTCTTTAAACCAAGCTCATATACATACTCAGTGATTAATCAATACAGTGGTACCTCAGTTTACGAATTTATTGCGTTCTCCGGGACGTTTTGTACTGTGAAAAATTTGTAAACCGAAACGCGGTTTCCCATAGGAATGCATTGAAAAACAATGAATCCGTTCCGGATGTCAAAAAAAGTCAAAATGAGCTGGCATGGAAACCAACTCACAATGCAGTACACACAGTAAAAGGCATGCAAACGACAAAGCTCAGCTCCCTAGCTTTCCACTGCTTGAGAAATGGACCAAAAAAGTTCAAAAAGTCCCAAAACCACTGCAAACAATGTCCAGAATGGCTCCAAAACTCGATGCAAAAACCGCTCCAACACCTCCACACTCGACGCCACGTGCTACCCACAGACTCCAGCATGCAAAGGAGCGGCGCTATAAACCTCCCAGACGCAATGCATCCTGGGGAAACTTGCTTCGTATTGCAAAATATTTTTGTAAACCGAGGCATTATTTTCAATGTATTTTTATTTGTAAACTAAAAATTATGTTAAGTGAAGCGTTTGTAAATCGCGGTACCACTGTAATTACGTTTTAAATAGACTTGCTGTCACCAGGAATGGCTGTTACCTGGCAGGAGGAAAGAGAGGTGTCTGGGGGTCATTAATATGAATTGAAGATATGTGGTTCAATATGGGATATTTAGCAAGCAATACAGGGTTAATCACTAAAGTGTAAATGGTTGAAATTGCCAAACTTGACACATAATTGACTTGAGGATTTTTTTTCTCTTTTCACAACTATTGTGCATGAAAACGCGAAATTTACTTACTTCTAAATTATATTATAGTGAATGAAAGTCTGAATTGTAAAACATAGGCCAGGAAAGCTGATTTGGAAAAGTTCCCCATAATCAACTGTGGTCGGCTAGTTTAGCCTACATTTTGCAATTCAGATTTTCATTGGCTACAATTTGGAGTTCAGTGAATAATTGTGAATTCACATTCCATTTCCGATAATTTACACTCTAGTGAATAACGCTCTCAATATACCTCTCCTAGTAAAATATTATGGGACTAATTCTGCCAGCAGTGAAATGGAGTAAATTGAAAACTAAATTGCTTTGTATTTCCCCCAAATCTGCTGCAGTTCTAGCATGGCTATTTCAGACTAAAATTATAAGTATTTATGGTTTTAGTCTACCAGTTTATTGAATAAAGACTTGAAATATTTTTCATTTTATTTACTAAACTGAGAATTTTAAAGTGGATTTTAAATTTAAGGTAAAAATAGATCGTCTACCGTGGCCTTCAAAGAGAAATTCACTTTGAATTGTCCCTTTCCAACCCTTCTATGTGCAGTATCCCATCTGTTGGTTAGATACACATTACATTCACCTGTTCT
This sequence comes from Pelobates cultripes, assembly GCA_933207985.1. Taxonomy (NCBI): domain Eukaryota; kingdom Metazoa; phylum Chordata; class Amphibia; order Anura; family Pelobatidae; genus Pelobates; species Pelobates cultripes. Next base: position 14,391,121 of record OW240923.1, on the reverse strand, counting down.
CACTGAAACACTCCCTTGTCCAGCATTGAAAATATCCTGAGCCAGAAATAAGGTGAGAGGTGGTAGAGAATAGGAATTTAGGATGATGGGGGTAAATAATGTAAATTTAGTGGGGGAGGAGGGGGTTATAAAGTGCATTTAGAGAAATGTATGAGAGGCAACTATTTACAATAAATATTATATGGTAATTGTATTTCGTGAACTCTCTGCATCCCTAACCAATCGTATTTGGTCTCAAAATTGCCTAAATGCCACATTTCACCCAACCCAAACCTTTATGATTCTATAGCAATCTAGTCTGCCTGCTATCTACCTAAAGGGCAGTTTAATCAGTAACAAGAACTATCTGGTATTTTATGTACCTTCTGTTTGCTATATTACTGGTGTAGAGTCACTAACAAGGATTTCAACTAAAGTGAGATTTCAAAGTTAAAGCCACACTAGTCAAATCTGGAAAAATCCTCTGATTAGGCTAAGTCCAGTTCAGCTACTTTGGCCTTAACATTTTAATTCACTTTGAAATCTCAAGTTCGTCAATAAAACTAACACTGAACTATAAGACAAAATGTTTAGGGCAAAATAGCTGACTTGTCATAACTTGACTATTTCAGCCTAAATTTTGTCATTTCTGTTTACTACAATTCTGCTTTCAATGAATTCTAGACACTGAAGCCACGTCTTGGCAAAAGCTGCGTTTAAATCATTGCTGGTCCTGCGGATTAATCGTTTCCAAGTATTTCTAATTCACTAAAATATAATTTATACTTACACAGACGAGTAAGGCCGGGACTGGGGTGCAGTATTTAAAATGGATCATAGCAAGTAAGCTAGGCAGATGGCCTTCTCGAGCCCCAGAAAAGCATAACCTGGAAGAGAGAGAGATTTCATATCCCACTTCAGCATCTAAAAAAAACCACATGATGTGATCTCAAAAAATGACAGGATTTGTATCCGATTAGAAAATTCTTATATGTAGCGGAGAAAGATTATAACGTAATCATCTAAAGTAAATGATAACGGCATAAAACCAAACAAAACTAAGCTAAATATAATATTCTTTATTCACTTTAAGGGTTATTTGTTAAAGATAATTTCAAATTTAAGGACCAGACTAAACAGGGAATTATTTTCTCTATATTTCCTATTTCGCTATTCCTATAAGAATAACAGTTTGTGTAGAGAATAACAGTTTGTGTACAAAGCTAGTGTAGGGCTAAAGTAATCACCCATTTAGGAATTGTTGGGAATTCAAACTGAATTTCAAATTTAACACCAAATCAGTCAAACTGATTTGCCTTAGCTGCCTTCAATTCTTTTCCAATTTGGCTTTTTTTTTTTTTTACTTAAAGTTTTCTACTTTCCTGGTCATTTAATAAACTCCAAATTGTACCGAGATAAAATAAAAAAATTTAGACTAAAATAAAAATCTCAACTACTGTCATCGGTGTGCTATTCGAACCTTAGCCTTGCAAGTCAGATATCAGTTTGATACAGTATATGGAGTTTCTTGCATGAGACTGTTTTAATTTTCAACTATTCACACTCTCCTGATTAACCCTGTCACAAATAACCCCAAGTACTGTATTAGACAAGGGGTAGGCGATATGTGGTGCTTAATTTGTGAAACTCTCTCTCTCCATACTTTCCAACTGTCCCGGATCTGGTAGAACAGTCCTGATTTAGAACCTTTACCTGTCTGATTTTTTTTTTTTTTTTTTCTGGTGTTCAAACAAAGTGATTTGTGTATTGAAGAGGTGATCTAAGAACTCTAAATTAGAGGTAGACAATACATTTACTTCCTGCTCTTATGGCATTCTATATTAAAAAACAAACAAAAAAAATAATATATGTATTATAAATTAGAAAAAAAAAATCAAACTTTGTAAAATCAGCAAAACATTTTTTGTTAATTTCAATGTAATTTTAACTATTTCTAGTCTAAGAAAAAATAATAGGAAATCTCAGATAGATGTTAGAGATTAGATGCTAATACTACGGTGTTAGGGCATACTTCCTCAAACCTTGATGAGGTAAAGAGGTATCCATTGATCCCTCCGAATGTGGACAACGCTACAGACACTGGCATGATCCAAGAAAAATAACCCAGTAGTTTTTCACCAAACGTCTACAGTAATAAAAGGTTGATAAATGATAGCAATGATAAATAAAGGCTGAGGGGGGTAAAAATAGATGGTGTTACGTGTCAGAGACTGTAAGAGGCTTACTTACTACTGCAACGGCATTCGAAGACATCAGCTCTTCGGGGGTCATGGCCGTAAAGTAGGCGATGTTGGTGAATGTATACACAAATGTCACCAAGGGGATGGAGATGAATATGGCTCGAGGTAGGTTTCTGACAATAAAACACAGACAGAATGTTATGTGTTGTCACAGATACATTGTTACTTAATAAAGTTTTATATCAAGGGCATCAGGCGTTGAACCTCGGGGGCCTCGTGTGGCCTGTACTGTTTAGAAAGTAGCCCTTAATCCGTGTTTGCCAGATTGGGGCATATACAGTTCTTTACTCCAATACCAGGGTCACACAGCAAAGTATTGACTCTTCTGCTCTCAATTGATATTGATAATACTGGCTACCATATTCCTTCATTACTAAGAGTTCTCCCTTATATACTTAATTATGTCATAGACTGAGCCATACTTCATACCCTGTATGGTGTGTGCACATAGAACACATCCTAAATAATAGGTACTTTCCTAGAGTTCTATGAGAGAGCCTGTACTGTGACTGTGCACATATGTAGGAGTAAATAGCATAATTTATTGAATATGTGAGTCTTCTGTATCCTGTGATCCCCTGAAAGGGGGTATCGGTCTAAATTTATATTAATATCTTTAAATCCTAGAAGGCTGTGTGTCTGTGACTGTTTAGTAGATGTGCCCCCAATGAAAACATGCGTGCATTTGGTAATGCATTTTTCATTGGGAGTATATAGTCTTTATTAATGCACTTTAAATACTTTAAAAAAAAATGTTTTATTAGATGTCAAGTTATTTTAAAAGCTAAAAATTCTACCTCAAGAGAAGTATTATACTAATCAGCCTCATAAATATTTTTTTCACAGATCACGGGAAGGCTCACACAGGCCTGTATAGCAATTTCAACGTCCGTTGCTGCAGGTTAGTTGTGTGTAATAATATTTTATTTTATCCAACGTGGCTGCCTTTTTAGTATCTTTGTTTTCCTTTGATGACATGTCTTTGAGCTTAAATAGGCAGGTGAGGGGAGATAAGTACCAGGAGACTTTGCCAGTGTCCTCTGTAGTCCAGTTTGGCTTCAAACATTGCTGCAGGAACTGTTTTAGAGGATGTAAAACTCAATGCTCCTCCAGGGTCTGTGTGTAAGGCTGGACAGGAAGTGGAAGGGATCACTTCCCATCTGCCCACGAACAGCCTCTCACACAGGAAATGCCTAGCAGGAGGAGCAGGGGAAGCTCTGACTGAGTGATGCAAACTGTATATCATAGGACAGCACTGAGTGCAGCTCCTGCATTCTGTTTATCAATCACAGGAGGCTGACTGGACTAAGAGGGTGAGTACTTTACAAATAACTCCCTCTCTCTTCTCTCCTCCCATCCCCCTCATTTTGTATATAACCCATGATTAAAGCAAACATTTTACGCAAAAAGGAAATTAACGTTTTTGTTTTGTTTCTGACAGTATAGAAACAAAGTATTTTAACATATCGGTGTGTCATGTGGCTACAGCCGAAATTCATCTGACTTAACAATAAGCTGAACAGAGCATAATTATTCACAACTGTTTTGATATATTTGTGTGTGTATGTGTCTATATAAATAAACTATTGTTATATTTTAATTTTTTCAACTCTTTTATTGAGGTTCAAAGTATACAATAAGGCACATCTAGATAACTGATACAGGTTTTAGACATTTTGTTGACGTGTGCTTACAGCTGTTTGGATATTGTGAAGGGACAGGGATGATGGTTATTAAAATATAAAACTTCCCCGTGAGTATAAAGAGGAAAGTAAACGCGTACCTTCTTGGCTCGACCAGTTCTTCTGTGACGTAATTGAGAAAGTTCCAACCGCTAAAGGCAAAAGATCCTTGCAAAAACGCTAATGCTAACTGTCCCACTGTTGGGGTCATCCAGAAATTAAATGCGTTGCTTGGTTTCAGTGCCTCATAGTTTCCTGTGGACAAAAAAAAAATGGATTTAATGGCTTTGTGGTCTATTTCAAAAAGTTTACTCATTTTAAACTATATTCAGGTCTAATTGAATTATTTAAAATTCTATGTTTTTACTTTTAGAACAAGAACGTAAACCGTTTGCGTTGAGCCTTTGATTAATAAGGCTTTTATTTATCTGACTTCGAATAGAAGTCTGCCTTGGGTCTTTTACAGGAGAGAGTTTGGGCAATGTATGGCTCAAGCATAGGGTTAGTGTAATACCGATAGATGGTTCTTACGACTTCACTAAATACCTGAATAATTAGACTGGGATTTGTGGAGGTTTATTTTAATGTAAAGCCTAAACGGAATATTAGAAACTGCTTCTTGGTTTTTCTGTGAAACCTTCTTCAAAACTATGATTCTTCTTTTTCTCAAAGTTTTTTTTTCTTTTTCTTCCTAAAATCTTGTTATATAACAGCTATAAAAACATACCGTACTTTTATTTACTGCTCTCTGTGTCGAAATTACCTACAGATCTGTTGTCATATGAAAGCATTAATAACGTATGACAGTAAGTCATCCTGTCAATTTATTTAAATTTTTTGTTATTCATGGTTTTTATTTTGAAGCATTCATAGAATTACAAACAAGTTAGTATATAATAACACATCATTAAGTATAACATCTTAAACAGTTCTCTTTTTCCATGTAGAGTTTGAGCATTTGCATAATGACAGGCAGTTTAACATAGCGATGACAGCCCGTACAATCGTTGTAATAACCAGTCTTAGGTGAACAGCATGGATTCCCTTAGAATTGCTTTTATTGTATCACTCTCATTTGTGGCTTGGAGTCTGAGAGTTTCACTTCATTTTAACAGAGAGTGTGTGTACTGGAGTCATACCTATCAGTGTGTCAACAAGCCGTGAGTGATCTTCACGAGGGTTGTCATGTTTGTAACTCCTAATGCTATTCTAATGTTCAAGTCGTCTGATGTTCCGTCAGTTTCCGTTTGGTCTCCATCCCATCTCTTTAGCTGTACCTGAACTATGTAACTATGCCTGTCTGACTAGATTTTCTATGGAGTATTCCTTTGTCATGTGCTGTCTGGTCACAGTCGGTGTCTTCTCCTGGGTATCTCTTTCTAATTGTCTCCTCCCCAGCCATCAACCCTCCCCCTGCCCTCTGGGTACCCAATGGCTAAGCTGTAAGGGCGAGCCGTCAGACTGTCTCTCCCATGGGGAGTGTTAGAGTAAGGTTGAGGTTCAAGACGCCGCAGGGAGGGGGCTGAGAAAGGCAAAAGAAGAAGAAAAAAAAAGGGGGGTGGATAAAGGTGAATACTTGTAGATTTTGGAAGGTGGGTGGGGTGAAAAGTAGCAGTGACCTTGTCAGGGCTGTCTCTCCGCTCCATCTCTTCCTGTCAATTTTATGTCATTCTTGATCTATTTTTGGCATAGGGTTTATTTTTTTTTAACATGACATCACTTGGTGACCCATTCTTCAGTTGTGATATATCTGCCAAAATACATTCTGCAAAACACACACACTAAATCTTGGCTTGGCAAAGGCAATGCTGCTAAGGTAAACTATTTGTTATGAGCATTTACCTGGGACCAGCTGAACACATTATGCTTGCTACATGCAATGGACAAGCACTTAAAGGGACATTATAGTCACTAGGACAACTACAGCTTAAAGGACCACTATAGTGCCAGGAAAACATACTCGTTTTCCTGGCACTATAGTGCCCTGAGGGTGCCCCCACCCTCAGGGTCCCCCTCCCGCCGGGCTCTGGAGAGAGAAAAGGGGTTAAACTTACCTTTTTTCCAGCGCTTGGCGGGGAGCTCTCTTCCTCCTCTCCGCCTCCGATCCTCCTCTTCGGCTGAATGCGCATGCGCGGCAGGAGCTGCGCGCGCATTCAGCCGGTCTCATAGGAAAGCATTCACAATGCTTTCCTATGGACGCTTGCGTCTTCTCACTGTGATTTTCACAGTGAGAAGCACGCAAACGCCTCTAGCGCCTGTCAATGAGACAGCCACTAGAGGCTTTGGAGGCTGGATTAACCCATTTATAAACATAGCAGTTTCTCTTGAGGGACCTGACACCCAGACCACTTCATTAAGCTGAAGTGGTCTGGGTGCCTAGAGTGGTCCTTTAATGTAGCTGTTCTGGTGTCTACTACCAGTTCCTGCAGGATTTTTTATGTAAACACTGCCCTTTCAGAGAATAAGTAAATAAGTAAATTTTCCATTGTAAGTCAGTGCAAGTGTGGGTAATGTATCGGTTTGTAATTTTGGCAACTGGAATGCAGAAGATGGCTACAAAGTCTAAATTCAATTCAAATTAACTTTATTCATCTTTCTAACAGAAGACCAATGTAGTAATGTAGCATATATAGTAATATAGAGTGACAGAATATAGAAGCGCGTACCTTTAAATATCTGCATAAACCCAACTACTATAATAAGTCCAAGTGCGAGCAGTTTCCCGGCAGTAAATATATCTTGTATTCGAGTGGCCCATCGTACGCTGGTGCTGTTTACCCACGTAAGTAACACTGTACAAGGCAAAAGACATGTCAGAATAGACACAGCATAATGTGTGTGTAATATAAATAATATATAAATATAATACAAATAATACAATTAAAAACAAATATCAATCTAATGATGGCCTTGATTTAATAAGCCTTCCAAATGATTCAATGCGAGATGTAGTCCAGATGTTATGGAGTACATCTCCCATAATGCATCTACACAAATAATAATTGAAAATCATCAGGGGAGATGGGATCCTGGAGTGCCGAAGGTGGCATACCCCTGGTCTAGTTACCAACTTTTTATATTATTATTCAGAAATAAAAAATCCCCTGGTTATTTCCACTGTTGTCCGTGTTCCCTGTTAGTTAAGCACACAGGTTTCTTGTGAAGAAGGTTGAGTAAAACTTACACAAACAGACAATAGAGAGGACTCTGGTGGCATCGTAGGGAGGTATGCACTCCGGGAACACAGGCTGTAGAACATAGTTGGAGAACGTCAAGGCAATGACTGCAAGACTTGTGGGATACATAATGAGAACTGCACTCCAGAGCAGCAGGAACCTACAATCGAAAAACATGGTGAAATAATCAGGCCAGGCAGTGCGTGAGACATTGCCATCACAATCTTGGCAATATGCATGAAGTGCACGGGCACTAAGCTTGTGACATAGGCCACACTAGAAATGATTGCTACATATACTGGTGCTAACTGTATCTCTCCCCCGCCCCCCCCCCCAAAAAAAAAAACAGTTACAAGCTCTATAGTGGAAAAGTTCATGAATCAAATTTGATTTGACCCTTACAGGGACACTCCAGGCACCCAGACCACTTCTGCCCATTGGAGTGGTCTGGGTGCCAACTCCCACCACCCTAAACCCTGCAATAATTATCTTGCTGGGTTAAGTACTCCTCTAGTAGCTGTCTATCAAACAGCCACTAGAGGGACTTCCTTGCTCTTATAACACCAAAAGTGTTTTAAACGACACTGAACGTCCTCACGCTATGCATGAGGACCTCCAGCGTCGCTGGAATCCCCACAGGAAAGCAGTGAATAATGTTTTCCTATGGGAAAGTCTAATGCGCGTGTGGCCATTGCTGCGCATGCACATTAGGTCTCCCCCAACCGTCTGACTTCGGCAGGGGAGGAGTGTGGGCGGAGCCTGACCCAGCGCCGAGGGACATCGGCGCTGGACTCCGGTAAGTCACTGAAGGGGTTTTATCCCCTTCAGCAACACGGGATGGGTGGTGGAAGGGGGGGGGGCACTGCAGGGTCCTGCCGTGCGTTTTCCTGGCACTGGAGAGTCCCTTTAATACGATAGGTTACATCAGTTCACGTTTTTTCCATATATCACTTACAAGTATTAGTGTTCAGTGGGGGGGAAAAGGTTGTTTCAGTTGTTTTAAAACCTGAATCATTCTATAAACATGGTCTGATACAAAATCCCATTATTCATTTTTTTTTTTAATTCCTAGCAATCTGTATATTATCCCACTTTATCTAAACTTTAGTCTTGATAACGACCGATTTTTTTTACTTATTTAAAATAAAATACTAGTATGGTTCACTAAACTGGGAGATGGGAGAAATTAACCAGGGAATTTCAAACAAATACTACAGCACTAATTATACAAACCTGTATTGGTAACCCTGACGTTATAGAGGAGCATAGTAGACGAGAAGCACATGTGAGTGTTGACTCCGATCGAATGTTCTCTACGAGAAGCATTTTAGGAAGTTAGCTGTGAGAGCCAAGTCTGACTCTGTAAGGCCAAAATGGGCACTCTTAAAAAAATAGCTGCATCTAAGATATTTACAGTTTGTCTGTTGCCTGAAACAGTGTAGGATTAGATCTGCTTCCTTCACTCCAAGTTATTTCACATATTATTTCAATAAAGATGTGAGTTAACCGTGTAGAAAGCCCAGTAATGGCTGTATAATTGCGTCACTCTGTGCTTCATACTGAGAGAGGATGATTTTACGTGTTTTGTGTTTTTCCTCAATTGATCAAGTGATGCTCTCTCCTGGATACCGACCATTATAATAAAGACCTTCTAAATAAACCTGCTCAAAATATGACTCCATTCCGGGGTAATGGGCACAGTGCGGTACTTAGCTCAGCTTGAAACTGTTAACAGGACAAATTGATATTTTGTAGAGCCACAATGTGCTCCTGTTTATTGCCAAGCAATTTGTAAAATCATTCTAAAATAAAAATATACCTCTTCCATGCTGGACTGGCTGTATCATAAAGACGAGTGTAATGCAATCACATCTACGTAAAGTTTCTTCGGACGGTGTTACATACTTGAATGTAAAATTCCAAGGTTACAGTTTAGGACAATGAGGACTTATCTTGGTACCCCAATTTTTTGTGGACTCCTTCCCAAGATGCTTTGCCAGCTTTGACATTCATGATTCCAAATGGCATTCTTTCAAGAATTTTATGGTGCGGTGTTACATTTTAAATGACCAAAGGGCTGGCGTGGTCAGAAAGTAGACCCTCCGGGTGTTCTAGAACATGTGGGACTTTGAGACTGGAAAAACATCACTGGTTGTGATTGTAGTTGTATCTTGTGATCATCCCGACTCTAGAAGTTCAACCTGTATGTTTGATGCGGCTGTCTTGCCAGTGTTACTGCATCTTGCTTTTTACCCTAATTTTGCTCTAGATCTCCAACGGACATGCTGGGAAAGGGAGGGAGTACCCTGTTAGTAATGGCTTGCCACATGGCATAGTATAAATAATCAGCTCACAGACTGAACGCATTGCCAGCCGATCCCTGACCCAAATGATTGAGCTGTAATTTCACACTGTTAGACAAATCATGCAGACAACGATCACAGCAGGAACACGTTTAGCTAAAACTGTACCATTCCTCTTTCCCTTTTCTAGTAATACAATAACAGAACTCTGGTTATAATTGGAGAGAAATTATATTTACACCGCTGCCCATGCTGCTTTCAAGGAAAGTAAAACGTCTCTGTACAGCTATTGCAGGAGGGAATGAAGGCAGGCAGAAGCCGGCATATGGAGTCATTTATTCACTAAAAATGAATTGCAATATTTAGGAGAAAAAAATTGCTGATTTTTAAAATTAATTTTTTTACCATTATTTATATAGCACCAATATATAAATTACAATATATGGGAACAGTAGGTGACGAAGGTCCTCCTCAAACAAACAAGCTTTCAGTCTAAAGAATTATTAAATCTTCGTTCTAGTCACAGCCTGGCTGTTTTCCCTACATTTTTGCAATTCGGTTGTCAATGAAATGTACAATTCTGTGTTTAGTGAACTAATAAACGAGGAACTGTGGTGGAATTACTATGGAATTTCAAGTTAGGCAAAAGTAGCTGATGTGGAAACAATCACTAGGTCAGGGGTTCCCAAAAGGTAGATTTTAGAATGACAAAGCATCATGGAAGCTGTAGTTTCAACACATCTGGGGATCTACCTTTTGGACATCCCCTGCTCTAGATGGAATATTTTTTCCATTGTGGATATTTCCATAAAGCAAATAAACCCCCATAGCCCTCCAACACTTTGAGCTCTGGTACTTACCGTATATACTCATCTATAAGTCGATCTTGTGTATAAGTCGAGTGCAGTTTTTTGACCAACATTTGTGAAATATGCAATGACTCGTGGATAAGTCGAAGGTACGACTTTCTAATTGTTCCCCTTCCATTCGGTTACTGTACAGACTCTGTGTGGTCCCCCTTGTTAACACCTCGTAATTGCCGACCACTCCTGGCTGTTAACCGCAAACAAGCATTCCCTGGGTGGCCGCCATTCATATAAAGGTATAAATATATATATATATGTGTATATATATATATATATATATATATATATATATATAGCACGTGTTCGTCTCCTGAACGCAGGCAGCGGTACATGGTCGTCGACGGCATGGATCTCTGAGTCGGTTACGCAGGTCTGCGAACCCCGCTGAAACTGGTATCCCTGCCTGTTCGACTTCCCGAACAGCTAGGAGAATCACGTTTGGGAGTCGAACGGCGTTCGGGAGTCGATATTGCCCCGCATTCAATGAACAAAATTCTATCGAAACTAGCACTGACCCGTGGAAAAGTAGACTCTGCGTTTTACATTTCTCAACTTATACACGAGAATGCACGGTAGTCCAACTCTGACCTGGAACATGCAGTGTGGAACTCTTTGCACGGACAGTAACACAAGGGCAGGAGGGTTACTAGCTAGTGGCTCAATTTTTAGACAAAGAAAACATGCAGCACAGAATAGGGTACATTGAAAATCAAATGTGGCATATTAAATACAACATTTTAGGCCAATATAGTTGAATTAGGTTAACAGCCTGGGTTAGATACATTTTTGTTAAACATTACATTGCGCTCTGATACTTACCCCGCTAACCCACCAAAAATCTCTGTGACATATGAATAATCCCCTCCTGATTTTGGGATTGTGACTCCAAGTTCCGCATAACATAACGATCCCAAGGCTGAAACTCCACCGCCGATAACCCAGATGATTAATGCCAGTCCTACCGACCCACTGTGTTCAAGGACGCCTTTTGGGGAAATAAAAATACCAGATCCTATAATATTACCTGAAAGAGAACATAGGGAGAACCGTGTTATAGGGTTATGGTAATACGAGAAAGCATGTTTTAATAACAACCCACTAATGTGTCATTAAGGCAGATTTTATTACAGCAAAGAAAATGAAGACGACGAATTCACGCTGTCATTTGAGGGTTGAGAATAAATAAAATCTAAATAATTACCAGAAAGCTGGCTTTTGATTTTACGGAGAGGCTTATTCTCTATAACTTGAACTGCTGATTTAACTTCAATTTTGTTTTTGTTTATTCGAACACTATAGTGTTCCTTTAAAGAAAATCAGACAGAATAATATAATTACAGCTCAAAATAGCCTACAGCTCAATAACACATTAATAAGAAAATAAATCCTTTAGTAAATGATCCGATCCTTCAACCATAGGAACGTTAGGTTTTCAAACACCGTCTGACCCAAGCTGTATGTATATGGCTGAACGATCCTGTCCAGTAAAGGCAGGGATGAGTTGTTTTTTTTCTGTTTTCTTTTTAACTTTTTTTTAAAAATCTATTTACTTTTGAATACTTCATGAAAGGATTATTCTATTAAAAATAGTTTTGAGCCCTTCTAATGTTTTCGGGTTCAGGTGTATGAATCCCATTTCATCATTTATAAAATAATTTAATGTCTGATTTTGAGGTCACATTGAATAAAATTCTCTGGACTGACTGCTGTATTTTCATTGAATTTCCACCGATTATGATATTTGATATGTTGGCTTCTGTGTAATATGAATACATCTTTGTAGTCTTTATTTGCACTGTTATCGGAACAAGTGATCCCAGATGTGTGGGCGTTTTATGGAATTCATCAAGTCTATAGAACGTTTCAAAGACAAATACCGAAAAGCATCTTTTTTTCCCGTGACGTTTTTCTGAGTGGGATGTAAGAGTGAGCGGTGGGTTTACAAAGTCATAAAGTCATGAAAGGTTGGAAATCAAAAACTTATTCAAAACTTTTGTGGCGATATTAGTGAAACTACCATAATTTACTTAAATAACGTGACAGAGTATTTATAGACCTATTTGTTAAACATTTGGCTGTGATGGACTGGTGACTGATTAGTGGTTTTTAACTTTATCCACTCTTGTTAACACAGTTACAGTCCAAAAATATAATTATTCACTTAATTGCGATCATTTTGTTTTCTGTCCCCTCCTATATAATTTTGAAATATTTGTAAATTAATATATTAAAAACTCTTTTCAATAAAAAAAAATTAACTAGAAAACCCCCCAAACAACAAGCTGTCAATCGTGTTGAGATTGAAGGTTACGGTAAACAAAGTGGTGAACTGGCAGGCTTCGTGATTAACGGTTGGAGGTTATTGACAGCCAACGTGATACATCTTGTAAGATGTAAGATGGCATTGTAACAACCCCAAAAATCAAAGCCAGTTTACATGTGGCTTAAAGGGACACTCCAGGCACCCAGACCACTTCTGCCCATTGGAGTGGTCTGGGTGCCAACTCCCAATACCCTTAACCCTGCAAGTGTAATTATTGCAGTTTTTTATAAACTGCAATAATTACCTTGCAGGGCTAACTCCTCCTCTTGTGGCTATCTACTAGACAGCCACTAGAGGGCACTTCCTGGTCTATAGCACACTATGTGAGGACCTCCAGCGTCGCTAAAATCCCCATAGGAATGCATTGAAAGCATTTTCAATGCTTTCCTATTTATAGGTCTAATGCAATCGGTCTCCCCCGCCGGCTGACGTCGGCGGAGGAGGAGCGTGGGCGGACCCTAAACCACCGCCGATGTCACTCAAGTAAGTCACTGAAGGGGTTTTCACCCCTTCAGCAACATGGGATGGGAGGTGGGAGGGAGAGGGGACCTGCAGTGCCAGGAAAACGATTTGGTTTCCTGGCACTGGAGTGTCCCTTTAAGTAAGTGTAAATATGTTAAGCTGTAATATGTAATATGTAAATATGTGAAGCTATGTAATAATTTCTATCTCTATCCCTTCTATTTAACTGCACAATTATGTTCCAAAATATGCAGACAGTTTAGTACTACACCTATGGCTCTAGTAAAGACGTTTGTCAAATTTCTGCAGAACTTTAAATCACAACTATACCGCAGCACTTCCATAGTTTAACACAAGGGGGAGCATTACAGAGTATAATGGGATTATGTGATAGCATTTTATCATGTAACAGATTGTCTTGTGATATTAAATCATTACCTTGTATATTTGAACATGAATAGTATTGTTGATAAAAACTATATTAAGTAGCGATGAGTGACAGGACCCTCTGGACTGATTTAAATAAAGTAATTCTCAGTTCTAGTAAAAAAAAAAAAAAAAAATGTTTTGCGGTGACCATTGTCCTTTAACGATTGATGCTGGGAGCAGTTTAAAAAAAAATACACTTCAGGTATTAATGCAATGTCCTGAATTTCAAACTTTCAGCCAAAATTAAAGCATAGTTCATAGAATAACCCTGAATATCTATCTATTTATTTACCTATTTCGGTATCTAAATGATAACTTTCAAAAAAATTAAATTGAACAATATTGTGTTTTTGACTGTTTCCTGACAGCAAAGTTAGAATTGTTGTCAACTTAAAGGGACACTCCAGATTCCTAAATTACTTTAACTTGCTGAAAAGCTATGTATGTGAAGAGTGTCTCTTATTTGCTTCAGTTTGCAAAAAGTGTAGATTTCAATACCCTCCCTTGGCTTTCAAGCGTGCAAATGGACCGGTTACTTCCTGGTTTAGTTATCTCAGCAGAGTTAAAGTCAAGAGGCAGCAATATCTCGGAGCTCCTGCCTTGCAAAGTCTTTTTACGTTTTATGGTGCGTTTACATGACCAAAGTAATCTACTTTAGCTATATCAACATCTGAGCATAATTCAGGTCCTTTTTAGACACTATTTAGTAAAAAAAATCTGTAATGTCAAACGTGTTACTTAAAAGCAATGTTATATATCGGAATTGTATTTGTGTCAACATCATTAACAACTTCTCAGCAGTGTTAACATTTCAATAACTATCAAACAATAAAGCGTGATTGAGACTGTAACGGCGCTCAGATTATATACATACAGTTCAATTGCCATGGAGCCAAAGTCTTTCACATAGCCTGTCTTTATACGAATGGGCTCCATGCAGGCCATCGGGCATACCGGGCAAATGCCCGGTGGGCCGCGATGGCCATGGGGCCGAGGCCGGCAGAGAGATCACAAGATCTCCCCGGCCGGCTGCTGCAGGGCCAGCACTACCCGAGCGCCGGCCCCGCTGTGTGCCTCCATGGGCCGGTGGGGAGATCAAAGATCTCCCTTTACCGGCCCAGAGACACTTCCAGGCGGCCGCTTGCTGGGGTGTGAGGGAGGGAGGAGAGGACCGGCAGAGCTCTATCCAGCAGCTCCGCCGGGTCCTCTCGCGGGATTCTGAGCGTTGCCGCGGTTACCGCGGCAACGCTCAGATCTCGCGAGAGTGAACTCTAACCTACAGGCTAGAGTTCACGCTCACCACTAGGACCACCAGGGATCAGGCAGCACGGCTCTCCCATGGCAGAACGGCTCCCCCCCGTCCCAGGCAAAACGGTCCCCCCCCCCTCCCAGGCTAAAGGTAAGAAGGGAGGGGGGGATATAACTTTTAAAAAAATTATTATTATTAATAAAAAAAAAAATATTTAAATTAAAAAATCACACTCACACACACATCACCCCCAGACACACACAGCACCCCCAGACACACACAGCACCCAGACACACACAGCACCCCCAGACACACACAGTACCCCCAGACACACACAGTACTCCCAGACACACACAGCGCCCCCAGACACACACATCACCCCCAGACACACAGCACCCAGACACACACAGCACCCACCCCAGACACACACATCACCCCCAGACACACACAGCACCCGCAGACACACAGCACCCAGACACACACAGCACCCCCAGACAGACAGCACCCCCAGACACACAGCACCCCCAGACACACAGCACCCCCAGACACACAGACACCCCAGACACACAGCACCCCAGACACAGTACCCCAGACACACACACAGCACCCCCAGACACACACACAGCACCCCCAGACACACACAGCACCCCAGACACACACAGCACCCCAGACACACAGCACCCCAGACACACACCCCCAGACACACACAGCACCCCAGACACACACACACACAGCACCCCCAGACACACACACACCCCCAGACACACACATCACCCCAGACACACACAGCCCCAGACACACAGCAGCACCCCCAGACACACAGCACCCCCAGACACACAGCACCCCCAGAAACACACAGCACCCCCAGAAACACACAGCACACCCAGACACACACAGCACCCCCAGACACACACAGCGCACCCAGACACACACAGCGAACTCAGGCACACAGCACCCTCACTCACACACAGCACCCTCAGACAGACAGCACCCTCGCTCACACACACACATATATATATGTGTGTGTATGTATGTGTATGTATATATATATATATATTTACAGATATATATATAATATATAAAATAACCCTCAGTGAGTTAACAGACAAAGAAAATTAGAATGTGACGGCAGATAAAAACACCCTCACACACAGCACCCCTCTTACATACACACACACTGCGCCCCTCACACATACAATACGTCCAAATATATATATGTATGTATATATATATATATATATACACACACACACACACTACAGCACTACATACATTACGCTCCAGATACACGCTAGATCCCTTACCTTATATGCACTCTTAATCCTCTATACACACACACACACACACACACACACACAATCTCCTATACACACTCTGGGTCCTTTACACACTAGATCTCCTACACACACACTGCACCACCTACACACACACTACATTCCTTGTCAGCAAACACATACAACATTCTCTAAACACACCCTCTCTACAACCCCTACACACACTACGTCACCTATACACACACTACAGCCTGTATGCACACACTCGCTACATCCCCTATAACACTATGCCCCCTATACACACACTCTCTACAGCCCCTAGCCACACATATTACACCACAAACACAAATGAAATTGACCTATTTACACAATACCACACCACACTCTACACACACGCAATCCCACAAGCAGGCTCCAAACATATGCACCATACACTTTCCTGGCCCTTTTGTACTCTGGTATCCCACTTGTTGAGACACCAGAGACAATTTAAAAGCAAACACAGCGCAAGCATGTTATTAAATTTGCTTACGCTGCGCAGAACAAATACAGGGCCTTTTCTAATGCCAGAGCTCTTCAGCGCAGCTCTGCGCATTGAACCAACATGCTCACTTTGAGAGGAGGCGTGCTTGTCATTAGTGATGACAAAACACACCCTCTCTGGCCCCGCCCCCTTCTTAGGGGGCCGTTCTGATTGAAAAATGCCCGGGCCTAATTTTTTTCCCAGTCCGGCCCTGGCTCCATGGCATAGCAATCTGGGGTATCACTGTTCAAATAGAGCAAGTACCGAATGACCCGGCTTTCGTGTCTTTGAGGGGAAAATCAAGCATTTCAACATGTGGCCATAGTCAGAGGGCAGGAGGCTGGCAATCAGTCTTCTCCAATGCACAGTGGCGAGGCTGGTTCCGCCACATTATATAACGGATCGATGGGCACCCCGACTGGGTACCTCCGTTGAAGGATGCTCCTTGCGCTTCCTGAGGGCTCCAAGCACTCCAGCCGACACCATAACCACCACGGACTCCTTCAGAGAGCAGGACAGGAACAAGCTCTTACAAGAGCTTAGTAGTGATTTAGCAAGGGCGTATGACAAGCATAGCAATCCCTTGTAGCAGATTCCCCCAATAAGAGACGGCACTCTAAATTGAGTGTGAAGTAGAACTGTTTTACTTGGCACCAAAGGGCCTTCTTTTATGCAGGTTTAACACATACAGGACCGCCCACAGGGTTTTTCAGAACAACCAATAAAAACATTACGACAATAAAGTAAACCACTCCCAGCAGAAATCCTCCCCTCTGCCTGTGATACAATTATCTCAGGACAATAGACTAACTTAATTAGCACAGGCAGAAAATATACAGTTTTTACACAATTCTTATAACTTTAAAGGTATGCATGCAATATTAATAAAAGTTACATATTTGAAATCAGCGTCATTCAAATATAAATATACTCAAAAATCATTCAAATTGGTCCAGTGGTTCAAAAGTTAGGTCGAAAGTCCTTTGTGACCACTGAAGCATGGCTTTTCCAGCCCAAACCAGTTTCACAGAGTCCTCTATCCTGGAGATAATTGGGAAGTAATCCCAAGGACAGAGGCAAAACTCCATTGAACACATGGTAGCTAGTGATGTCCCAAACGGTTCGCCGAACGGTTCGCCAGGGACTCATCATTGAGTAAACTTTGACCCTGTACCTCACAGTCAGCAGACACATTCCAGCCAATCAGTAGCAGACCCTCCCTCCTCCTGGACAGCATCCATTTTACATTCATTGTGAAGCTGCATTCTTAGTGAGCTGTCCAGGAGGTGGGAGGGTCTGGGAGGGAGGGTCTGCTGCTGATTGGCTGGAATGTTTCTGCTGACTGTGAGGTACAGGGTCAAAGTTTACTCAATGATGAGTCCGTGGCGAACTGTTCGCGAACCGTTTGGCGAACCATTCGGGACATCACTACTGGTAGCAAAAGACAATAAAATACATAAAAATATATAACTATGCAGCTATTGCATAAAACAGGTACATTCAACATATCCCCAGATAGCTTAGATCTGAGCACACATTATTATGGATATGCTGAACGCTTCCCATAGAGATACATTGATTTAATGCATCTCTATGAGGAGATGCTGACTGGCACAGCCTTTTCCCACACAGGAAAGCATTGGATTGGCTGAGATCATCAAGATTGATAATCTCAGTCATGGAGACGGGACCAACCGCTCCAATAACGGCACGGTATGGGATAAAAGGAAAGTAAAATCAGGTTCTCAGCACGATGCAAGGGGGACGGGGACTTTAAAGAAAAACACACAAATCACCATTAGTTTGGAACGCAATAAATTAATGGCACAGATGTTGCCGATTGAAATCTACTTCAGGATGGAATTTAGTGTGTTTTCAATGTGAACAAAGGATAATGACTGGATTTTGATCAGCCCATATAGTAGCTACGTAGTTAAATAGTAATATAGGCAGCATAGTAATATAAGACTCCAGTCCAAAAATAAGGCAAAAAAAACAAAACAAACACACACAAGCGCAATTTTCTTTCCATTTTGCCATTAAATGAGGGGAAAACGTATTCTTTACTTAAAACTTGCAGTCAGCACAGTGTTGTTCACTCAAATGTGAATTAAAAGTAAATTTCAAATGACTGAAAAATGTGATCTAAATTTTCCTTTCAGCATTTGACCATACATACTCTGTTATTAACCATGGCAAACATTAAATATTCAGAAAATCAAAAATTGCTTTGACAAGAGAACATTTTAAAACAGTAATGGCTAAGCTCGGCACGTTAGATGTTGGCAAACCACACTTACCATGACAGTCAGCCAGCCTGAAGACTGGCTGATTATAGTGGGTTGTTTGCAAACATCTGGTGCCTAGATTAGCCATCCTTGCCTAAAACCGCAGCGCTGAGATAATACATTTTGCTCAACTGTACAAAATATCTGTTAGATAGAATAAAAACCAAAGAAAAAGTTACCTGCGCTCTCTCCTTAATCCCTATGTATATTTAGACAAATGGAGGTAATTTAGTTGCTCCAATGGCCATTGGAGGGAATGCCCGCCCGCCAACGTCAAAGCAGACCCCCCTACGCGGGTCCTACACTGACCCTTCACCTTGCTTCCTTGAGCTTCTGGCAAAGATATCTCCACTGAGACAGAGAGGGGTATTTTTTATATACACCCCTATATATTTATTTACCCTTAATAGGGAACACATGGGATAGGCGGCAGCATTGTAACAAAGCTGTGTGATACAAAATGTGAATACAAATAGATAAGTCCTGCGCTCACTCCTATCACTCCTGGGCAGCAGCAACTACCACAGTACAGATCAGCCTCCTTACATACAATAAAAACCAAAGATCTGCCAACGTCAAGGCAGGCGGGCATTTCTTCCAATGGCCATTGGAGTAACTAAATAACCTCCATTTGTTTAACTATAAATAGGGATTCAGGAGAGAGCGCAGGTAACTTTTTATTTGGTTTTTATTGTATGTAAGGTGGCTGATGTGTAGTGTGGTTGTTGCTGCCACCCAGGAGTGATGGGAGTGAGCGCAGGACTTATCCTTTTGTATTTCTAGATAGAATAACTGTGCTAATGATGGCTGAGAGTGCTGGGTCTCAATCCATGCACCAAGTGTGAGCTGTTCTGTAAGGCAGCAGACAATATACGCAGAACTAATTGATATGCAGACAAAAACGCCCCCAAAACTCTAAACTTTATTCTGATAGAGCGTGAGGAATATTGCCTAATGAGAATCACAAACCATGTCACAGAGATGTGATCTTCCAGGGGTTATATTTACACTGAAAGGCCACCATTAAACACAGCCCTGAGCATGCATTTTCAACCGTTTATCCCGGATAGAATGCAAAGTCAGAAGAACGTCCTTTTGCAACGGAATTGTGTGATCTGCTCCAAGTTCCCTTGCTAGAAGGAAATTTTATTCATCCTCAGCAGAAACGCTTTATTATCCCGCAAAAAGTCTTTTAGCTTAGTGGCATGAGGTCAAACGCTCATGCCACGTTCAGAGTCTCTAATTTTCCCCCAGGCAACCACTATGAGAAATGGTGTTCGTTTTCCGTACTGCTCCCTGCTTGGCATGCAGAGGTGCAGGCAGACATTCAGAGCAGGGCAGCCAAAACAAGAAGACCACTAATGAACGTTTAACCCTCATAGACCTGGAAACAGATCGAGATGTTAAGATCTTGATACAGAACAGGATGAGAACAAACAAACCAACCAAAAATCACTAACCCAGGATGAAAGACCACTATTTAAACTATTTGAATATTTTTACAAACAAAATGAATTGTTGGTCCCGTAGGCTCTTAAAGAACATAAATCAATTTGCATTGGGGATGGCTCTAGAAGTAGCCCACTAACTGTTATTGAACTACAAATACCATGATACTTTGCAAGCCTAAGGTTAAATGGTTATTTAACCTTAGTGGGTGATGTCCAGTTTAGACCAAAAGGGTAAAGCCGGAAACTATATCTCAGACGACACTATTTTGATCTAAGTTTTGTAAGTTGAATTAAGCCCTTATTACATTTCTAGACTGAAAACATTTTACATTTATTGGAGATGGGCATGTTGGCATTTTGTGTGAGTGGTGGAGAGTAAAAGTGTCTGATTTGTATTCCAAAGTTTTAATTGATCCTAATCCTCAGTAGTCACGGATGCACTAGGGGTAATTAGAAAAGCAATCCAGTGTGAAAAGTCATGCAAATATGACACAACTGTTACCTGTGCTTATATATGAAACAATTCCAGCCACAGCAAAGAGAGATATAAAAATTATTATCTTTATCACAGACTATGTGTACAAATAGAAGTATAGAGGAATATCCTACTGAAAGCACCATGCAAAAGGTGAGATGAGGAAGGATAAACTGTAGAAAGACCTCAAACCCCTCATGTTGGTCAGACACAGGATGTGGGGTCCAGGCCACATAGGTCAATTCATACCAAAAAGGGTCCATAGTTTCTGGGAAAGATGATGGTCTCAAAGCATTTATACATAGTGTCTACCTGGTAGGTGAGTGAGAAAGTAGGGTGGCTGAGTCCCGGATCCTGGCACAGGAAGCTTATAAAACATCCTACAGAAGGGGAAGGACATTTGCATCATGTTAGAACTCTTGGGTCTACTTCCCCAAGGTAAAGAACCTACAGTATCTGAATCTATGTGTTCGAAAACCCTGAGCGAAACTCCATAGGTTTAAATGTTGAAGTGGCTCTGCCAATAGAAATAGTATCTGTATGATTATAGAGCTTGTTAAAACCTTACTATAATATGTGTTGATCATTTTTTCCATTTGCAATTAACACTTAACACTATAATGCTATTGTCTGAGTGTTAAACTTTACTTTACAGTCTTTGCAGGTTTCCATCTTGTAGTC
The DNA here is from genome assembly GCA_933207985.1 of Pelobates cultripes. Lineage (NCBI taxonomy): Eukaryota > Metazoa > Chordata > Amphibia > Anura > Pelobatidae > Pelobates > Pelobates cultripes. Next base: position 14,369,699 of record OW240923.1, on the reverse strand, counting down.
TGCCTAATTGGCTGAAAGCATTAAAATCGATAATCTCAGCCAATCCAATTGTTCCTCATGGGAAACCCTGGAGAGGCTACGGTGCATGCGCAGCAAAATGTCACGCTGCGCCAATCAAATGCTTTCTAGGAGAGTCATTTAATCATATGTACTAATTGACAGTGTTTTACATTGCTTGGCTCCAAAATAACGACATGTAGAGAGTATCAACATCGAGAACAATATAAGCAAATACAGGGTGCTAATCCTAAAGGGTCACTCCCCCTACATGTCTAAATAAAAAAACTATTGATAAACTATAGGATGCACACCAATGAGTCAATACAAGCAATAAAACAATAATTTGCTATAAAGACCAAGAATACACTATACTCATATAAATCACATAAAACAAACAAAAAAATAGGCTAAGACAACAAACGTACTGTATTTACCAGGCCTACCAGAGCTGGTAACAACATTTGAACACTAAACAGTGTCTTCCTCAAGAGACAACAGTTCCTTATATAGCAGAGCTAAAAAGACAGGACCACCTCATTGGCCTAAGGCAAAAATGGCCAGGCTAAAAAAAATAGCTTAAGAAATCTTGTATCTTAATTTTAATTAAAAGTTGTCTATTGCCTGAAAATTTGAAATTTAATCGTCCATTAAATTTGCTTCCTTCACTCTGTGTTTACTCACATGTGAGTTAACCGTGTAGAATGACCTGTAAGGCTTGTATCATTACATCTATTGTGAGAGAGAATGATTTTACATGTTTTGTGGTTTTGTTTTGTTTGGTCTCAGCTGATCAAGTGATGCTCAGTCTCTTCTGGATACTGATCATTATAATAAAGATCTTAAAAAAAACAAAAAAAAAAAACACCCTGCTCAATTCTAAATTCTGAGGTAATGGGCCCTGTGTGCTATGCAGCTCAGCTTGAAAAATTATATTTTGTAGAACCACAATATGCAATTAGGGTTAAAATGACAATACCACTGCACCTAGACCACTTAATTGAGATGAAATGGTCTGGGCGCCTTTAGTGGTCTTTCAAGTCATCCATCAAATTTGCTTCCCTAACTTTAGGAATTACCAGTGCCAGGGCAGAGTATCATTTTTCTTTTTTTAGCTCTAAGCCAAGGCCATGCATGCCACCAGTTTAATTTTGCTTAGCAAACGGTTTTCGGAAGTGGTGAATGAGTCTACAGAACTAGAGAAAGTCAGGGGAGAGGATCTTTCGGCTTGATGAGCATAGCTGGCAAGACGGAGAGTATCAAATCTCAGAACCTGATCACATTCAGCAAGCCCCACTACATATGGAAAAAGATGTCTCTAGTTCCACAACCTCTCCGACAATCATCTGAAACCATTGCTCCCATATGGGACAATTGTACCAGAGTCCCATACCATTTCATAAGCATCTTGTTCCTAAGACCCCTCATTACTTCATTTTGTGAGAGGTCTGTGTTAACACAGAGGTTTTTACATCGTAATATAAACCTACTTGGTGTTCTGAAATAACTCCATAGATCAGGAATTTTTCTTCAGATTAAACCAGGTTTTTTTTTTTCTGTGTAAGCCTTTTGTCTTGATTCCTAAAATGACCTGCTGCATGTTGCAGTTTAGTGTTACACAGAAAGAGGGTTAAGAAGAACTTGACTTGTCCCAGATGTTAAAAAAAAGAAAATGTACATTAACATTCTTAACAAGTAACAACATGAAGAATCATTGTGAGCCATAAATTCAACATTCCGACCGGCTTTTCCTGAGCTAAGAACTGGTAAGAGGATTATATAATGGAGAGCTCTGCTAGTTTCAAAATAAATGTCACTACTGGCTTTATGTCAACTCTGCAAGACTCCAGTCTCCACCCCAACCTTCCATTGTGACATACTGCGTTTATTTACACGGACTTAGGTCTACTAGTTCTACACATTACAATATCTCCACTAGTCCGTTCTTCACTCTTTGTGGGCATTGGACAGGGCATCAACAGCTACTTCGATGGAAAAAGTAATTTTGCCTCCAAGTATCTTCGTATGTAAATTAAAATTCTGACATCTTTAAAAATGTTCAAACTTCAAAAAATCCCACTGGTCTAAATTTCTTCATTTTACTTTTAGGGACAAACATATATTTATTATGGTATATTTATGCCCAGCTATTTTTTTCCCATATGCATTAAGCATTCATAATTTAGATGAATTTGGTCCACGTTGTGTTTGTATGAGAAACCAGGGGGCTGGCTGCACTCACCTGAACATGCAAAAATAGAGTGCTTCTGGGAGCCAATTTATACAATAAAAAAGAAAAAACAGCGCACTCTCATATCTACTAAACAGCACCTTTGGTGCTGACAGATTTTGTTAGTTTTTTAAAAACACCTAATCAAGGCAAAAATAATGGGAGTTTAGTTACATTATATGATCATACATTGGATAAGCCTGCCACAACATCAATGTACCCCATCTTTGGCAGGTCCTACTCTAACAGCCAAATATCTGATTCATGAGTTCTGTGCAGTACAAGGCTAAATAGGGTCCTGGGATGAGGCACCTGTGATAGGGAGGGGTGCAAAACACGTTGTGTTCTTTAAATACTTTGTGACCTGGCCTTTTTTTGGCATAGCTGTAGATTGTCTGAAGACCTTTGGCCCACATTAGATTATAGCTCAGCCGTGCTGAGTTGTGAGGACCTTTGTTCTGTGCCAGGACATCTAGATCATTAACATTCTTTTTGTAGTAAATACGCATATTGAATGGGCACTGTTCTGCTACTACCTTCCTCGTTACTAGTTTCATTTACACTTGATCCTATAATCTCTTGGTCTGTTGCTTCAAATGCCTGAAATGAATCGTTAAACTATGTTCATGTGGGTTTTGGTAACATTATGTAAATATGTACTTTATTGATGCTATAGAACCTGTGTTAAAGGAACACTATAGGATCATGAACACAAACATGTATTCATGACCCTATAGTGCTAAAACCTTCATTTAGGTGGCTGCCTCCCTCCTCTTCCCCCAAAGGTAATACAACTTACCTCATATTCTTATTGATATCAATGCATCTTTATGAGGAAAGTTTAGTGTCTCCATGCAGAGGGTGGAAACACTGAATGTCAGTCACACTGTGCAGCACTGCCCCAGGAAGCACCTCTAGTGGCTATCTGAGGAGTGGCCAGTTGAGCTATCCCTAGGGGGCACTGTAAACACTGCCTGCAGGGAATGATTACACTCACCAGAACAGCTACATTAAGCTGTAGTTGTTCTGGTGACTATAGTGTCCTTTTACGTGTTCCATAATAATAGACTAGTTCTGTATGATGACGACACATGGCCTGATAATTAATGGAAAAAGTTCCATGTATACAGTTTAACAGAAAACCATTACGCAAATTAAACCCATCCTATAAATTAACCCTCTTAATGTCTTGACTGTGCGTTTTAGAAGCTAAAATCCGGGGCAACATTTGAGTACTGGTGCTGTGGGCTGCCATCATTACCGACCCCTTTTACTCTATGAGGGTTAAAAGAACTGGCTGAGAGTGTCTTGGGAGGATGCATTATCTCCCTTGTTAAATTTTCACTTAAATTATTAATTAAAAATGGTCTCTTTTCCACAAGGAGGTATTTTACCTCTTTGCCTCCCATTCATCTCCAGGTATTATGCTTCATGCATGTATCTCTTACTCTGAAGAAATCATATTCAAATAACCCCATCTCTCACTCTCTGCAAATGATGGTGTCACTGAGGTCAGTACCCTGCACACCATGTGTTGGTATCAGATGGGGCAGTAACCCGCACACCATGTGTTGGTATCAGATGGGGCAGTAACCCGCACACCATGTGTTGGTATCAGATGGGGCAGTAACCAGCACACCATGTGTTGGTATCAGATGGGGCAGTAACCCGCACACCATGTGTTGGTATCAGATGGGGCAGTAACCCGCACACCATGTGTTGGTATCAGATGGGGCAGTAACCCGCACACCATGTGTTGGCATCAGATGGGGCAGTAACCCGCACACCATGTGTTGGTATCAGATGGGGCAGTAACCCGCACACCATGTGTTGGCATCAGATGGGGCAGTAACCCGCACACCATGTGTTGGCATCAGATGGGGCAGTAACCCGCACACCATGTGTTGGTATCAGATGGGGCAGTAACCCGCACACCATGTGTTGGTATCAGATGGGGCAGTAACCCGCACACCATGTGTTGGTATCAGATGGGGCAGTAACCCGCACACCATGTGTTGGTATCAGATGGGGCAGTAACCCGCACACCATGTGTTGGTATCAGATGGGGCAGTAACCCGCACACCATGTGTTGGTATCAGATGGGGCAGTAACCCGCACACCATGTGTTGGTATCAGATGGGGCAGTAACCCGCACACCATGTGTTGGTATCAGATGGGGCAGTAACCCGCACACCATGTGTTGGTATCAGATGGGGCAGTAACCCGCACACCATGTGTTGGTATCAGATGGGGCAGTAACCCGCACACCATGTGTTGGTATCAGATGGGGCAGTAACCAGCACACCATGTGTTGGTATCAGATGGGGCAGTAACCCGCACACCATGTGTTGGTATCAGATG
>OW240923.1:14344925-14365011 GCA_933207985.1 Pelobates cultripes | reverse complement strand
AGGAGAGGGTGGGCACTGTGTGAGGGGTGGAGGAGAGGGGGGGCACTGTGTGAGGGGTGGAGGAGAGAGGGGGGACACTGTGTGACGGGTGGAGGAGAGGGGGGCACTGTGTGAGGGGTGGAGGAGAGGGGGGCACGTGTGTGAGGAGAGAGGGATACATAAAGAGTACATGATGTAGGGAGACATAGGTGGGTTAATGTGTGGAGTAGGATGAAAGGAGAGGTGATTACTGTCAGAGAAGAAAGTCATACCTTTATATGGGGGAATTGAAGTGAAATGCTTTTGTGGGAGTTTGTTGTAAGGGCCATGACTTTTGTTAGAGGAGGTTGAATGTTCCTGCTCATGTTGTGGGGTGAATGGGTCTTTGTAGGGGTTAAAGGGGAATACTTTGTGAAATGACAACAACCAGGTTTTTTGAAGAGTACAGTGGAGTTGAGAGTTCAGGGAACGGTTTGTGAGAAGGTATGGAGGGTCTATTAAAAGATTCCCATGGATAGGGATATTAATCTGCATGTAAAGGGAATGCAATACGCAGGGCCTGAGAGCGGAATTGTTACCAAATCCGCTTTCACCGAAATAACTTTCACTAGTGCCATTTGAATACATGTTATTTTAGTGTGTAGGAGGAAAACACAGAGACAGACTATACATCTAGGCTTGTTTGACAGTATTTACTATACCCTGCTTTCTCTGGACTATGGATAGTTTAGGTATCTTTTATAATAACAAATAAAGCTAAAAACCCTGCCTGACAACATGGGCATTCGTGGAAATTCTATTACGTAATGCGCAGGCATGCAAATGTTTGAGAAACCTGATGCAAACAAGAAGAATCAAGTTCGCATTGTCTGATATGATACACACACACAATCACGGCTAACAATCCGGTCGGGCGGGCGGCACTGGCAAGGGAGCTGAGCAGAGCTCTCAGGGGAAAGTGCTCCCACTCAAATGCAAATGCTGTGTGACGTCATATTCCGGCTCCCGGGATCACTCTGCGGCACGCGAGGGAGCTGAGCAGAGCACTCAGGGGAAAGTGCTCCCTTGCCAGCGCCGCCCGACCGAACGCCCAGCAGCCCCACTAGACCCCAGGGAGAGGGAAGATGTGTGACGAAGTGGCCTTCACCACTTGTGCCTGGAGGGGACTACTGGCTAGGGCAGCACAAAATCAGGATACACCACTGTATACATACATACAGGTACAATGACACACACATATACACACAGGTACAATGACACATACAGATACAAAACTGACATGCATGCAGATACACACACACAAAAGCAAACACTGACACACATGCAGATGCACAAACACACAGATGCAAACACTGACACACATGCAGATACACAGACAAACAAAAGATACATGTATAAACACTGAAACTCATCTAAAGACAGATGCACACACTGATGCAGATACACAGATACAAACACTGATATAGATACACACACTGATGCAGATGCATAGACACAGATACATACACACAGTAGCACACTGACACACATGCAGATACACAGATAAAAACACTGACACTCTGGCAAATACAGACATACAAACACTGATGTTAAACTTGCTATGTGCTTTCCTTTTTTACATGCATGTCAATTTTTATTCTACAATAATATTTGACTACTCAGGCTTAGAAGCATTTTCCCCTTTGTGTCTTATTCTTTTCCCCTTTGTGTGTCTTACATTCCCCCATCCCATTGTGTGTCTCAGACATCCCACAGCCCCTTTGTGTGTCTCTTACTTCCCCCAGCTCCTTTGTGTGTCTCTTACATTACCAGCCCCTTATTTCTCTTTCTTCCTAGCCCCTTTGTGTGTCATGGTCCCATTGCCCAGCCCCTCTATGTGGAATTGTCTCCTTCTCAGCCCCTCAGTGTATATAACTGCCCCTTCCCCTAGCTCCTCTGTTTGTTTCTGCCCCCCAGACCTTCTGTCTCTTTTTCCCCTCCCCAGCCCCATGTGTCTTTTTCTGCTTCCCAAACCATTTTGTGTGCCCCTGTCCCTTTCTCAGCCCCTCTGTGTCATTATTCCTTTCCCTAGCTCATCTGTGTGTCTTTCTTCAGCCCCATTCCCACTGTGTGTATCATTCCCCCCCATTCCCTCCATGTGTCTTATGCCCCATCCATGTATCTTATCCACCCCAGCCCCTCTGTAACGGATCACCTGGCACCCCAACTGGTTACCTCCTAGCGCTTCCTGAGGGCTCCAAGCACTCCACCCGACACCATAACCACCATGGACTCCTTCAGAGAGCAGGACAGGAACAAGCTCTTACAAGAGCTTAGTAGTGATTTAGCTTAGCAATCTTAGCAATCCCTTGTAGCAGATTCCCCCAATAAGAGACGGCACTCTAAATTGAGGGTGAAGTAGAACTGCTTGTACTGGCACATACAGCCTCTTTTATTCACATTCTACAAACATAGTACTGCCCACAGGGTTTTGAAGAACAACCAATCAACACAGCTAACACTCCCATTCATTACATCAGAAATCCTCCCCTCTGCCTGTGATACAATTATCTCAACACAATAGGCTAACTTAATTATCAAAGGCAGGAAAATACAGTATTATAAAACACATCACAGGGACCCCAAAACATGCAATAACCCCATAAATATATCCTTGGAACCGGGGGATCTGGGTGAACCACATATCCAAAATTCACCCAGATCCGTTCAGTAGTTTGGAAGATACGGTTTAATGCAGATTCCGCAGAACATATACAGGCTATATGAGAAATAATTACTGTATAATGTGTCCCCTGTTCTGTAGTTTAAAACTACTGAACGATGTCTTTGTGCACCAAATACCGGCGAGATGGCACCGTGTAGAAAAGTCAAAACAGTGTCTGTGAGTTAAAATGGCCACCATCCATTATTCTCACCATGTACTTCATCCATTTTCTTACCATGTGCCTCTGATACATGAAATGGTGGCCACCCAGTAACTCCACCGTTTGTCTGGTAGTCTATCCAGCCAAACCAACAGATGAAACACTTGGGGAATAGTGCAACAAACGAAGGGAATCATAAAAAAATATGGACAATAGTCATATTTGTGCACAATCTCCAGTTTTGTCACAGGGCACAAATAGTGTTTTCAAATGCCATATATCCCAGGGCCATAGTCAGAAGGTAGGAGGCGGGCAAGCAGCCCCCTCCAAGAACACGTGGCGAGGTCTGTTTCGCCACACTCTCCAAGTCTCATCCCACCCCAGCCCCTCCATGTGGCTCATTCCCCACCAGCCCTTCCATGTGTCTCATTCCTCGCCAGTCTCTCCATGTGTTTCATCCCCCTCATCCCTAAGCTTGCGGACCTCCATGTAGCATGCCCAAGTGAACCGGGCAGGGGATCTTATGTTTCTGACAGGAAGTGCTCACTAAGAGCACTTCCTGTCAGACTGTGGTCTGCTTGGCAACACGAAATGCAGTGACTGGCAAGAGGGGAGTGATGTGCACTGCGTTCTACTCCTGCCGGTCACCCTGAGACTGCGACCCCCTGTCTAGTGCTACGTACACCGTTCCTGAAGTTATCACGGCCCACAGGGAAGAAGTTACCCGGGGGAACCTTTGGGCAATTCAGAGATGTTGTGTACTACATTTCCCATAGTACCCTTACACCATAAAAATGGCAAAGCATTATAGGTGATGTAGTGCAAAAAATCTGGAGCGCCAAAGGTTGCCTACTACTGCCCTAGTCTATCAAAATAGATCAGACAACTGTATCTCAGTTTCACGTATCTACAGATTCTGCCAGATTAGACATGCAAAGATGTTTAAAATAAATGTATCTGTAAAGACTATAACGAGAATTTTCATGCTAAATTTAAAGGACCCTCCAAGTACTGAAAGAATTAATGCAGGTTATGTTGCAGAGATGTCCAGCTTGTCCAAAAAAATAATTTTGAAATCCATTTTGTGTATGCTGAGCTACATTTACAATAGACCTCTACTGACAGCAGTTTCTCGACAATGTTCAGGGGATTTATGGAATGAAATTAGATTGCAGGATTTTTTTGAAAGATTTTCAGTGTTTTAATTCCTGGTCTGATCACTGCATTAGCTACAAACTCTGGGGAGTTGTAGCCTATGCAGGAACTTTAAATGTGAGCTTTTTTATACACATTTTTTTTTGTATAATTTATACTTTTTTTCTGTATAGTTTATTAAAAATTGGTGTCAACACTAGCCTCGTGTCCCTGTTCAGCATGTTTTCTTTATAACTGTGACCACTGCACATCATTAAGACTACTAACTATTCTGGTGGTGATTTAGGTCTGCTATTGTGTGGGAATACACATCTCTAATGGAAAAATGAATCCCTTTACCTTGTTATAGATTTTCTCTGTATACCTATTTGTCTTTCTCCCTCATCGTGACCACAACACGCTTATTGTACTAAGTGAAGCAAGGCAGGGACATTTTAAAAACTCCCTACTGTATCCAATAATTGGTCCTTTTTATTACAAGCTGTAAGATGATCTTTAACGATGCTAAATGGGTGCAGTAAAACCCCAATTATTTTACTGAACTTTTCCTTGGATTCAACACACGTTTATAAAGAAGATTATACATTTGACAAAAAGAAAAGAAATGTTTGTCAACCAAAGAAAGGGAGGGGGATGGAGACTGAAATATCTCAGTACAACCTAAATTGGATTTTTTTAATTGTTGAAGTAGCTTACAGGGAAAAAGTAAAACTTTACAACTGCTTGTTATTTATTACAAGATATAATTTATCTTGTAATAAATCATTTTCAGTTATTTATCCATTCATTAAAGGGACACTATAGTCACCAGAACAACTACAGCTTATTGAATTTGTTCTGGTGAGTAGAATCATTACCTTCAGGCTTTTTGTTGTAAACACTGTCTTTTCAGAGAAAATGCAGTGTTTACATTACAGCCTAGGGATAACTTCACTGGCCACTCCTCAGATGGCTGTTAGAGATCCTTCCTGGGTCATGGCTGCCTAAAATGCATCCAAACATTCAGTATCTCCTCCCTCTGCATGCAGACACTGAACTTTCCTCATGGAGATTCATTGATTCAATTCATCTCTATGAGGAGATGCTGATTGGCCAGGGCTGTGTTTGAATCACGCTGGCTCTGCCCCTGATCTGCCTCTTTGTCAGTCTCAGCCAATCCTATGGGGAAGCATTGTGATTGGATCAGGCTACCACTTCTGATGATGTCAGCAGGCAGTGGGCAGGCCTAAAGGAAGCAGGCACAAAATAAGCAGCTCCAGACTTGAATACAAGTAAGATTTACTATATTGAGGGAGGCATGAGGGGGCAAGTGGGGCTAGATGGTGGTTTTAACCCTATAGGGTCAGGAATACATGTTTGTGTTCCTGACCTTATAGTGCTCCTTTTTAAAAAAAAATCTTTATTTTTGTTGTGCATGGATAACAACAGTCAAGTTATAGTCGCCACAACAGCGATAACACAGACAATATTAAACGTTCAGCAGACTCGTCACATATTACATCATAGCACAGGTACTTTGGTGTGGAATGAGCAAAGTGCACATTTTGACTTATTGACATCGATTCATACAAAACATGAAGTACTCTTTAAAACTCTCTGCTTAAATTACAATTACATATTGATCTGGGACATTAGTTATCATATTAGCATGTATCAGTGTTACTCAGCATCCCGTTGGGGTGATTTACTGGACATAGCATTCTTTAGTTATGATGTGCAGAGAGCGTATACTTACTAACTTACTTATCTCATTTTGTGGTATAATTCGAGCACTTTGTCATGGCCTAATCCAAGTGCCCATTTTAACATAGGAACCTGAATATTTGTTAGACATATATTGAGTTTAAATATCTTTGCCTATTTTGCAGCATCAAAGCAATTCAACATCAGTTATCCTGTTATTGGCATAAATCAGCATTACACTTCACCCTGTTGTGTGTCCACACTGTACCTGAGCTGCAAGCACAGTTGCATATATCTAAGCATTTGCCCTGTAGAAGAGGGCCTAAGAAAGAAGGAGAGGAGAGAGAGAGAGTACAAGAAAGGAGGTCCTTGGGGGAGGGTGAAAGAAGGTAGGCACGCAGAGGGACGAGGGGGAGGGGACCCGGGGGACCACGCGGGTGGGCCAAGCTGTTAGGAGCCCAGAGGGCTACTGTCCCATGGTTCCCACAGTTTTTAAAACGCCTCAGTAGTTCCCCTCACTTTGGCCATTAGATCATCCATCAGACGTATTTCTTTGATTCTAGTTATCGCACTCGCTATTTGGGGGAGGTCTGGTTTTAGCCATCTGTATGCTATAACCCGTCTCGCAGCTAACGTAATTTTATGTATCAATGTTTGTTCCTGTTTGTTCCATCTATCGATGGATCTATTCAATAGATACACCCATGGGTCATTCCACCCCCTCTAAAACCTCGCCCAAAAACCCGCTTGTTCCCATTGCCTATAGGGCTCCTTTAAGCTATAACTGTGATATTCAGAGACAGCTATTTTAAAGGGGCACTTCAGACCCCTAAAGCACCTTACATTGGGCTGAAAGGCTTTATGTTTAAAGAATGTGTCCTCATTAAAATGGTTACACCCCCTTGACTGTCAAACAGACAACATGTTCAGTTACTTCCTGGTTTGGTTAGCCCAGTGAAGCTAAACTCAAGAGGTAGCAATTACCCAGAGCACCTGCCTTGAAAATACTTCTCATTGAGCTGCAGTGGGAGGTCTGTGATTGGACAGCCACAGAACGCCTGGGTGGTGTTAGAAGGGGGAGGCTTACAAAAGCTGGAGACAGGAGATCAGCAGGTTTTACCCCCAATAAAATATGCTTCTGTCAATATGTATTCTCATTTTAGAGAATAACCCTCTTAGCGTCCATCAAAAATTGAGATCCGTTGGACTAGTGATATTTTTACAGTGTCCGGTTTTTGGCACTGTACCCTTTGTAGCTTCTTCTACCTGTGCTTTGCTTACACCCTTATAGTGGTCCTTTGTTGTTGTAGCAAATGTACTTCAAAATGCAACTTGTGCATTCTGAAATGTTGCCCATACATCATTATTTTAAAGCGTGGCTATATTGAGTGTTGTCAACATTTGTGGCAGCTTGCCTGTATCTGCCTATCCTCCTCTAAGCTCTCTAAGCTCTCATTAACAAGATGTATTTCACCCACAAAACAGCTGCTCATAGTTTTGTTTACTGTGCATGTGCCGGTTAACATCAGAGACTGAACAACACAAAAACCCATGGATGTCAACTGTATCATGATTCTGGAACACAAAACGGTTATGCCACGATCATTGTTTCCTAGAACATTGTTTTGTTTCAGCATATTGGGTCAGGCAGCATCTAAAATCTCATGATCGTGTCTGCCTGCTTTATATATGGGGTTCCAGTCACATGATTTGCTATTATTCTACGTTAACGAGCTGATATAAATAAAAGATTAAAAACTGTTGTGAGCAGGAATGATCCCTTCATAACGTTATTAGTGAATGTCACAAAATGGTCTTGCGTGCTTATATAGTATGGTTACCGTTTCATAACTCCACAAGTCTAAATACTATTTTTTTCAGCGTGCCTTATACATGAAATATAAATAGTTATACTGTGTGTGTTGGTCATTAATATTGTGTTGTCCTAGTTATTTTGTAATTCTTATTTTTTCCCCCGAATGTGAATAACACCTCAGTTTTAAACATTCTAGCTTTCATCTGTCATTGAATTATTCTTTTTGATCAGTTTTTAATCATTTATCTACTATACCTCAAAAGTTCAAACCTACTGATGAAAGAGTATACATTTTAATCGACAATAACCTAGGTTGGGTAGTGTCTGTGTTTCTGTCTGTCTGTCTATCTATCCAGCAAGTGTCATCTGTTCCATTAATGTGAGCATTCTTCTTGTTCAACCCAACTGCTTATTTTTGTAGCTAGAGATAGGTTTCCTTTTCATGAAGTATCTTAAAGTATACCCCATTAAATCTGCCAACTTTTGTGGACAAATGGAGAGTCCATCTAATGCTGTTGCACATGTAATCCTTTGGTGTGTAAAATAAATAAATAAATAAAAATGTAATAATCAAGGCTTCCTGCTTGGAGCTAGACCCAGCATGAAAGGTCTGCGAGCAAGCTAGCTGTTGTGGTCCTCACCTGACCAGCTAGCCATTAGGGTCCTATAATCTTAGTTCACCATGTAAGAGTGGGATCTAGGATTAAATGTTATCATCCCCCCAAATGAGTGTTCCTGACTGCATCGTCCAGGTTAAAAGACCTTACTCTGTGCCAGATACCTATTCTCATGAGGAAGGCCAATTCATTAAGAAGAACTGAGCTGGCATTGCAGGGTTTAGCTCAAGAGCGCTAATGGATGATCCTAGCAGAAACTCTAATATGGAAAAACATGCAGGAAGCGACAAATGGCGGAACCCAGGTAAGTAGCCAAACCATTAGTGTATGGTTTGACTACTGACATTAGATTGTGACAGTACTCTGTAGTGGCCATGGTACTTGGGATGTTCTCTCTAAATCTTCTCATATCTCCACCTCCCCTTATGCCACAAATGTTCAACTAGGCAGATAGATATGTATATACTACCCATTGTAGGTTAAAATATATTTAAAAAAAAAAAAAATTATAATAAACATATGTGACATCTTTTGCACATGAATTGTTTCCTTGGTGGCCACAACTCTGTGATTACACTATTTCCCCTAATAGATACTTCATCAATATGTATAGGTAATATGATTTTCATACAGATGTACAGGTTAGCAGATTATCTGAATTTATCTGTAAACTTTTCCTTAAACTGTTTATGAAAAGGTTAATTAATTGTATCCATGAACGCATTCTTATGGTTGATGGCTGGGTGTAATTGAAGCTTCAAACTATATAAACCTTTTTATTTGTATCTTCTTTTTACTGCCTTTTTTTTAATCATTTCCTCTTTAACAGTGACTTAGATAAAAGACCTCCTCATCCAATTATCGTTTTAATGGAATCGACCTGATTGTGTCACGAGAGCTGCTTGCCCTCGTATACTGCTTATGATTTTGAAAATCTATTTCAGTCATTGCTTATGACTCGGTTCTGCAGATTCTCCAGGAAAGATGAATTGAATTATGTCATCCATTCAATCAAAACATCTTATGACAATTTTCCTTATGAGGAATAATTGGCACCTGAATTGTGGGGAAATTTAATACATGCATGAAGGTCCTTGCTTTTGCATGTTGACATTATGACAGATTTAAAGGAGTTCTGAAGTGTCAGGATTGAAAACCTGTATTCCTAATGGTTTGGTGTCCCTGTCCTTAGGAAGGTTCCACCTCTCCCTGCCCTTCTCCCATCCCTTCCACCTGGCATTGGAGAGCTGATGTGCTACCATGTCACGTGACATGTGATTTACGCAATCAATGCCCAGGAAGTTCCTCTAGTGACTGCCTGTATGACTGTAACAAAAGGTTGTCTTAACCCTGCAATATAAAAATTGCACATAAAAAACCCCAAATGCTTTGTTTTACATTTCAGGGATAAAAGGACATTAGCACAGCACCCAGGCCACTACATTGGGATGACGTGGCCTGAGTGACTTTTTTTACTCAACAGTTGTTACTTGGCAAGTTGAAATTTTGAACCTTTTTCTATGGAATATTTTGTTATGAAGCTATAGCTTGATTTAGCTGAGCCTTGTTTAGTTAGTGATATACAAGCATTTATAATATATATTTCTATTAGTAGAATTGCAAAAAGGACAATTCATTGTAATTTACCCAGTCCTGTAATAATTATTATTAGAACCATTCATGGTACATATGTTAACAATGTTTATGTTGTATTAAGCTTACCTTAATAATCACTAATTCAATTTAAAATATCTCTTTTGATGCAGTTGTTTTTTACATGTGCACATCTTGTAATTTTCCAATATCGGTAAAAAAAACCCCAAAGAAGGATATGTCGCTTTATTAGTAGACTGTAATTTTTTCTTTTAGTTATTCAAAAAAACGGGTGATTAGTATTAGATCCAATATTATATACGTCAGTTTTCAAGTACTGACCTACAAGAATAGGTTTATGTTAAAGTGGAAAGTATGCATATTTAAAATACCTCAGGTGTTCTCTGCTAGGAGTGTGGCTTAATCCAGGGACAATATTTTATTTTTGGCATTTTTTTTTTTTAAAAGTCTCCAACAGAAAAGTGATTACCTAGTTTTATAAGAGGAGTAATCACAGTGAAAACCAATGCAATCAGCAGGGAAATTTCACTGGTTTCCACGGTAATGACTTCACTTTTAGAACTTTACCCCACTTTTTTTGTTTGCGACACTTTTATAAATCTTCCACAATGTCACACCCTCACACTGCACCGTCTTAAAGAAACGTTTTACAGCTCGTCAGCCCAGAACATAGCAATCCAAAGTGATTCCCAGCCAAGCAATGAGCCTCAGATTTATGTGATGTTTTAGAAAGAATACATTTCAGGACGTGATGTCCACATCCACATCCGCTAATTATTCCCCTCACATTTGTATTCCGGGGTGCAGAGAAGGGGCAGGTACCTGATCACTACCAGCAATAGGCTCAATGACTTGCTAATGAGCCCAATATTACGACAAGATCCCACACCAAGAAGTCATTCAGCATTCATTCATTAGCCCATTCTTTCACAGGTAATTAACCTGACCTGAAAAAGCAGCACTCAGGCTTTTCAAAGCAGGGCATAATGCCTATCTGTTGGTCATTGTGTTGGTCTCTTATTCCTCTGTTAAAGGGACACCATAGGCATACACGAATATATGGAATTATCTGTATAAATATTTGCGTATGTTTCCATAACTCCGAAGAATCCAAGTTCCATTGGAACCTGCAAGTTACAAAACATTTTACATGTATTGGATGTTAAATCTGCTTTCTCATATATATTGATCTTTACTGTGGCTATAAATACTTAAAATGTCAGAAACTACTTTATACGATACATTTCTCATCTCCGACCGTATGTAGATCCAAAAAAGGACATCATACTTCTCTTTGCTAAAGTTTCCCAGTTTATTTCCAAAAGTAGTTGTATATCAATTAGGAGATGGGGCATTGGCATACGTTGCCAGGAAATGTGTTTTGTGTTTGCACAAAATAATTTAACCCCTTAAAGACCAAACTTCTGGAATAAAAGGGAATCATGACATGTCACACATGTCATGTGTCCTTAAGGGGTTAAGCACAAAATGTATGGTCATAACGAAGAGTTTATAATTTGAAATTCCACATCCCATAATCCTTAGCCATATCGAGCTGAACGTAAGAATGATTGAGGGGGAAGGGAAAAAGTTGAGTCCAGAAGATACAAGAACTCTTTTTTTTTTAAAGTTAGATTGTGTGTGCCGATTTACATCTCTGTTGGGTTGATTCACTAAAAACTGTATTGTGGTGAATTAAAAAAAAAATAAATTTTTTTTTTGCAAAATAAAGGCAAAAATAGCCAAATTGCGACAGTTCTGTTGGATATTTTTTTCTCAGCAGTTTTTGCATTATTTTGTAAATAAGGTTTTCATTCACTACAGTTTGGTCTTTAGTGAATAAACCCTTGCACCCTTTATTAATCTTATTAAATGCTCTACTATAGAAATCCTTCTATTTGTCACCGAATACATCACATTATTATGTGTATAAGCCTCTTATATATCCATACTATTTAGATTGTTTTATGTATCACTCAGTACATATTTTTTATTATTAAATAGTTAATAAAGATCTTAATATATTGCAACGGGAAAGACCAGTGCAATGGTTTCCCTCTGTTTTGCTCTCATTGGAGCAGTATGTGTGGTTTTCACTTAAATATTCATTAAATGTCATAAGATAGTTGCCTCAAGCAAAACGTGTTTTATGTATTTTAAAAATCTGACTTGTAGAACTTCTTTAGAGAGATTCTGTCTACAAAGATTTCACAAGAGAGAATCTTACAATGTCTAATCAAAATGTGCACCAGTTGCCACTGGAATATTGCTACTATTTTCTGGAAATATTAAAATGATCTTATTTTTTTTTAATTATTATTACTATTTAGCCAGCATGTCGTCATTGGGGTCTAACTAGTCACCTGCTAGCGAGCCATCTGATACTAGATTAAAAGAAAACGTATTGCTCTGATGTTGGATCAGTCCTTTTATGCGATATTAAAATATAAAACAATTATTCACACCTGTCTCACAGTTTCAGTAAGTTTAAAAATGTGTTCCCTAAATTTATATCTATCCAGAAGCACAAACAAATCTCTTTGTAATGCAACAGATATAATATTTTTGCAGTAACATTGTGTTAACCATGACCCTCCTTAACATTCCATCTGATGTCCTGTCACCGTTCAGTGAAAGAGGTGTGAATGATCATTGTCTTCTTACCTATGATAATGGCACAAGCACTGACAAGTCCTATCTCCTTTTTTAGTGTCACCTTTTCCGTGGTGCTGTCTGGACTCGCTGTGGCATTGGGTAGGTGCTGCGTGGTTGCTGTTTGTTCGTGCCCTGGACTGCTCTTGCTAGAGTTTTGGAGCTGATTTTCTACAGCCATCTCTCCAGTCCCCTGAATTTGTATGCCCAGCTCAGCTGCCAGCCAGCCTTGTTGAATGTTTCAGTTTGACGTCCTCGGGCCCTTGTGGGGGATGTTGACCCTCTGCACACCAGGTATGTCTAAGTGAGGAGAACTTCTATGTCTTCTACCTCCTTGAAGGCAGTGTCACGGCACAGACTGGCACACACACAGAGTACACTTTTTTTTTTTTTTTTACATCCTACTGCTCCACAGCTTGTGTGCAAGTTCCACAGTTTGAGGCTGGAGGGGTGTTCACATACACAGCTCTTAAAGGCACAGTGCTTTTTTTTTTTTTTCATTCAACATAAAACCATATCATTAAAAATCACTCACCAAACCATAAAGTGTGCTAAATTGCATTTGCCCTTACTGAGCCACTAACCCCCAAACAGGGCCCAGTCCACCATCTTGATAGCCAGCGTACCTATGGTCACAACTGCACAAAGTTCTACGCTAGACTGTCAAGCAGTACATTCTACGTGATGGCATTAACAGGTTTTGGCGAAGCTTTAAATTCTCTTGACACCCAAGAGGTGCTTGGGGTAATTTGGTAAGGTGAGTGCTAATCATAGTTAAAGTGTATTATCTCGTATATATGCATGTCCTGCTTACTTCCATCTCTAAATGAGGGACACACTGGCTCACCTATATGAAGGTAAATTCTGATGTAAGTTCTAAAAGTGGAGCAGTCACCATGGAAACCAAAGGAATGCTCCTGTTGGTTGCTCCAACTTTGGCATTTTGTCCAACAAATACTCTTTTTTATTTTTTTTTTTTTAATGAAGAATCTGTCATCCTGTGGTTTAAACTTTTATAACAACGAAGACTGACCACCAAGGCTTAGTTCTTTTGTATCAAATCCCTGATGTAACACTTTTTATGATTTTATAGGTTACATTTCATCAGAGGGGAGATACAGTGAGTGATATATTCTTACATACATTTAGATTAGGTGCAGCCTGCAACCTATCCATAGATTTTACATTGTAAGTGGGATTCTGAAGAATTCAGACACTGTACTATAAGAAAATAATTGGCGTTAGTTTATTTATACACCACATATGTATAAATATTTCTGCTTCGCAGTACCAACGGCCTGCAATTTTTCATTTATATAATCCGTTCCGTCTGCAAAAAATTTAAATCTAAAATAAATAAATAAGAGACTTTAAAACTTATCTCAATTGGCAGATTTCTAAACGTAATGTAAAGGGTTAAATTGTAGATTTTCAATGAATGCAGAAAAAGTACTATGCTAGATATTTTAGGATATAATATTTCAATCCTATTTTTTTTTTTGTGTAAATCAGGATGATTTATTTACGAACACACGTATAAAAACAAAACATAAAATCAATTTCTTGTAAAATAAATAAAAATTTAATTTGGTTGCTGTAATTTTTTTTTGCATGTGATCCAGCAATCCTGCGAGCTTGCACTTAACACTCCCTCCCCAACACGTAAATGAGGGATGGAGGTTCTGAAAAATATTGGAGCAACATGAATGCCACACTGCTCGCGGGTATGAAAAAAAGCCAGCGTTCTTTATGACTGAGCGATCGCTGCATAGCAACTGAACACAAGATGCAGTGAAGCTTGCACCGCTTAGCTTCTGAAGTCTGTTTAACTCAGATTTTCTCAATGAATTGACACATACCAACATAAAAGCATAGCTTGCCACAGTCTACATAATCCAAAAAGTGTGATTTGAGTCTTTCGACTAAATATTCACTGAAAAAAAAAACACACAAAAATCTTCTGAGTTTGGTCCAAACATATTTGGAAGGAAACGGAAGCTGTTTTTGTAATTCTGAGTTTATGAGGTCAGGTGACAAAAGCAGGGTGAATGCTGTGACATTGTATTCCTATTTGTTAGATGAGAGGCATTAGCAATTTGACTCGAGTGCCTGTATGGACACAATTTATTAGTCTGTGCCCTGTTAAAACATCCTTTTCCTTCCGGCAGTCTTAAAAAAATAAATAAATAAATAAAACCTTGCAATGGAACTGTAGCTATCAAAGCAAGCTTGAGTGGACAATACAAGTTAGCTATTTGCGCACTCCATTAATGATGAGTGCTGATTATCACTAACCCCGTATGTAATAACACAACTTCATTTATTCTAACAAATGTAGGCTATATAGCTTCTCTAGAAAAAACCCTACTATTGTCCTAGCTTAACTAATTTAGAGTAAACTGTCCACTACAAATATGAGTTCAGTGCATAGTTCTGTGTATGTACACAGAGTTTAAAGATGATCAAGCTACGCGTTTGGCGGCTAAGGCCTAAAGGAGGAAGAGTTTTTAAACCCATATATTTCAAGCACAATATGAAGGTATTTGTTCAAGAGTCCCCAACACACTCCACTCCCCTTCTAACCCCGCTCAGACTTTCTGTGACTGTCCAATCACAGACTTCCCAGTGCAGCTCATTGAGAAGTTTTTGCAAAGCAGGTGCACTGGGAAATTGCTGCCTCTTGAGTTCAGTGCAAATGAGCTAATCAAACCAGGAAGTACAAGGTCTGATAATCTGATTGAAATACTTGTTATGGTGCAGATTTATTTTTGTAAAAATTTTTTTCAATTCTTTATTTTTGTCGTGCATGAAATTACAGGTAACAAACAAACTCACTGTGTCACAACAGCAGTAGTAAGCATGAGTAATACAAGAAATGGCATGGCATGTGATAAGTCAGCACAATTTTATGTTAAGTTAATCAAGCTAAACTTGCTTAAAGAGATTATGATAACTTGTACAGGCTTAAGATACTTGAGGGAACAATACTAAAATTATTAGGTCGGCCCAACCATGCATAAGTAGACACGTTAAAGGCATTAGGGGTAGGTAGGCAGTTATGAAAACGTTAATAAAATCAAACTAGACTTGGATTGGAGGTCTTGTGGTGAGTTCTGTGTCTGCAATAGGATATTCTGTGGCTCATTGCCAGGATCAGCCAATGCCCTGCTGTGGCATCCCAGAGCCCAGTCCTGAGAGTCCTAGTGTGGGGAAGCAGGTTCTTCTGGGACCCCATGTCAGGTCGTGGTATGCGGCTGGGCTTAGTTAGAGTTGGCCTTTTCCTGCGTTAGAAGGTAGCCGCAATTGGGTGCAGACACGTGGGTTTGTTTGCAGGGAGGAGTCACCTTCTGCAGTTCCATGCTAGATATTTTAGGATATAATATCTTAATCTTATTTTTTGTTTAAATCAACAGCATGATTTATTTGAAGAGTTGGGCAGGGCCAGACTGGCTCACAGGGATGCAGGAACAAATTCCTGGTGGAATTTCCCATGTGGGGCCGGGCAGTGCATCCAGATTGACTGAAATTTTTTTCTATTCATGCATTTTTCCCCTGGGATTGTGACCTTGCAGGAAGAGGCCAGGAAATGGCAACCTCTTCATAGTCCCCACTGCCAGTGTCCTGTACTAGTAGGCTTCAAATAGACATCAGCCCATGACAGATAGTGATCTTAGGTTTGTGTGTGCCTGCCTGTGAGTTTGTAGGAAGGGATCTTGTGTGCGTGTGTCAGTGACATTGTCTTTCAGTGAGCTTATGTTGTACTGCTGTATATATAAAATAATGGAAGGCAATTAAGATTTTACAGAAGTCCACTGAGTACACTTTTTCGGTCACTGTGACACACACACACACACACAGACACAAACACACACACACACACAGTCAGACACAAACACACACACACACAGTCAGACACAAAACACACACACAGTCAGACACACACACACTGTCAGACACACACACACACAGTCAGACACACAGTCAGACACACAGTCAGGACACACTAGACACACACAGTCAGACACACACAGAGTCACACACACACAGTCACACACACACAGTCACACACACAGTCTCACACACACACACACAGTCAGACACACACACACACACAGTCAGACACAGTCAGACACAAACACACACACACAGTCAGACACAAACACAGACACACACACACACACACACACACACAATCACTCACATTAACACCTTTTTTTTTAATTTAACCTCCTCCCCAGCCTCTTTACCTTTGGGAGTGCTGGGGGGGGGTGGTTCCTCTTTCTCCCTGGTGGTCCAGTGGCTGCCGGTCGGGCTGATGGGCTGGCTGCTGGGCAGGCGGCTGGCGAGGGAGCTCTTCCTCTGAGCTGTCTGCTCAGCTCCCTCGCGCGCTGCACAGTGAGGCTGGGAGCCGGAAGATGATGTCACATTCCGGCTCCCAGCTTCACTCTGCTGTGCGAGAGGGAGCTGAGCAGACCGGTCAGAGGAAGAGCTCCCTCACCACCTGCCCGCCCGCCCAGCAGCCATCAGCCAGCCCACCCAGCGTCCGGCATGTCAGTTAGCCGCGAGGCTAACAAGGCATTTGCCCTGGGCATTTGGGGGCGGCGTTTTTTGCCGCCCCCTGAAAAATGCCGCCCAAGGCAAATGCCTTGTTTGCCTTGCGGCTAATACGTCCCTGCAGCATCAACCCCCCTCACAACCTGTTAGCATTACCCCTCACTATCACCCCACCACTATCACCCCCCCTCACCACCCCCAGCATTATCCCCTCACCATCACCCCCTCCCTCAGCACTACCCCCTCACCATCACCCCCTCCCTCAGCATCACCCCCTTCACCATCACCCCCCGTCCTCAGCATCAGACCCCATCACCATCACCCCCTTCCTCAGCATCACCTCCCTCATTACCCCCTTCACCATAACCACCCCCTCACCACCCTGAGCATCACCCCTCACCACCCTCCTCCCTCAGCTCCCTCCTCACCATCAGCCCCCTCACCATCAACCCCTCCTCATCCCCTCCCTCAACACAAGCCCCCTCCCTCAGCATCAGCCCTCCCTCAACATCAGCCCCTCCCTCAACATCACCCCTCCCCAACATCTGCCCCTCACCTTCTCACATCACCCCCCACCATCAACCCCCTCTCCATCAGCCCCTCCCTCATCAACTCCCTCTCACCATCACCCCCTCTCCCATTCAACACCATCACCCCCTGTCAGCATCACCCCCTTCTCCCATTCACCATCACCCCCTCTCACCATCACCTGCCTCTCACCATCACCTGCCTCTCCCTCTCATTACCCCCTCTCCCTCTCACCATCACCCCTCTCCCTCTCCCTCTCACCATCACACCCTCCCTCTCACCACCACCCCCTCCCTCTCCCGTCACCCTCCTCCCTCACACCATCACCCCCCCATACATACAACACACTTCAAGCAGCTACCCCATACACATAGGGTCCCAGACAAAAACGCAAACATGCTCACAGAGACATACATTCACATACAGAGACAAGGATACTCTCTGTCAGACACACTCTCAGGCACATACACAGGTAAACTGTGCATCAATGTGTATATGTGACAGTGTGCATGTATTGCAACTCTATTTTTTCACTTTTTTTTTGTTAGTGGAGCCTCATGTTTGAGTCTCGCCTAAGGCCTCATAAAGTCTAGAGCTGCCTCTGTAGGTTAGGAAAGGTTACAGTGAAGCAGTACCTTCTGGGTGTCTACAAACTCGTATGGTGCTGAGTAAGCATGGAAAATATGAAGACAGAAAACAGAATATAGTGTAGTATATTCTATAGGTGGTGAGGTAAAATAAGAAAAATGCCATTTACAATTTTTTGGAGCGTATGTTCAGCTTCCGATATATGTGACTGTGCGATATGATTCCTGCCTGTGAATATGTCGCTCAGCTTGGTTCCTTGTAGATGGTAACAGTGTCGAGCATTCACTGTATTTCCCTCCAAATTGCAGTGTCACAGATATTCACCAAATATATAAAATGAGAATAAAAACAGAAATATAGTGGTCTCTTTGGTTGTTATAAAAGCAAAATAAAAGAAGGTATGCTCACAAAAGGAGAGCAAATTTTTTTATTTTTGCTTAATTTTCTGTAGCGGAGGTGGTTTCCTCCCCACCAAGGAGGTAGAAAGTGTGCCTCCTCCGGGTTAAAATCTTCAGGGATAAAATCAGGAAGGTCCACGTAAGGTAAAAAAATAGTTTTATTTAAAACAAAGATAATAAAACCAATAACATAAAAACACTAACACGTTTCACCCAAAGGGGCTTTTTCAAATTGTCTCACCACCATATGTGTTTGAGGACACCATGAAGATGCTTATTCCCTGTAACCTTTCCTGGCCAAGAACTATCTAAATTCAACGTAGTCCAGAGAGTGCCTGTTGTCCAGGAATCTGTTTTTTTCTCCTCTGGATCAGGCTATACTGTGGAAGCCTCGGAATTGGCACTGGTGATAGGCTGAGAGCATCAACCTATCACTAATTTCCCAATCAATGGTCGGATAGTGTCAAGGACCTCCAAGCACCATAACAATTTCACTGAGATTAAGTTGTCATGGTTGTCTGAGTGATCTATTAGCCTAAATCCAAACCCCCAAACCCTAACCTTAAACTAATAATAAGGGTGACCTAATTATGACATTAATTTAAAGAGTGCAACATTGCAATTCGACGCAAGTGCAAAATACAATAAAATGAGCAAAGTCACAGTATTAAGTATGAAATTCAAACTGTGACACTCATTTATATTAAAACATTGAGTTAATTATGCTGCTCTAAATTATAAACTTGAGTCTTTTCTAAAAAAATACCTGCAACCAGTATTGTTTAGATGGTAGTTGAACATCATAGTTTCAGGTTTCACCTTATCTCTGGGGGAGAGTTATTTCTACTATAACATAAAAAGCAGTGGTTCTTAAAGGAACTTTCCACTGCCCAATTACAAAGAAAATATAAAAATCTGTGTTTAATATCTATACCCCAAATGAAAACATGCATGCATTTAATTATGCATTTTAACACTGCGGTTATATCTAAAAACCGCTTGTGAAAACTGCAGTTCTCTTGTCTGAAACCTTTGAAAGCCTTTCCAACCCCCTTGACTTTCTGTGGCTGTCCAACCACAGACTTCCCAAAGCAGCTCTATGAGAAGTCTTCCCAAGACAGGTGGTCTGGGCAATTATTTGTTTCTTGAGTTTAACTCCATCTATCTATCAAGTATCAGGACCAGTTGGATTTATCAATGTTAATTTATAAATGTGCCAATTCTTTGATTGAAATCTTCACTTTTTTTTGTATAATTGAAAAAGAGGGCACTCTTTTCTTGGAAAAGGTAGTGTTTACATTAAAAATCTTGCAGAGACAGACAATGTTCATCAGAACAACTACAATAAGCTGTAGTTGTTCTGGTGACTATAGTATCCCTTTAAATTTTGATGTATAGTTCTAGCATCAGAAAAGCTAATATTATGCCAAAAAAGATTTGCTTTGTATAACTGAACTCATGAGAGGAATATTGACTTTGTTGTGTTAAGGGTACTGTTTAAAGGAATCATTTATTTATAAATCATTAGTATTGGAATTGTAAGTAAGCTGGAAAGGAACCAGCATTCCACCCTCTTTAATCAGGATGTTTGTCAGGATTCTTTGCTGTTCCTGCTTTCTACCTGTTTGCTTATGTCAC
>OW240923.1:13915576-14344825 GCA_933207985.1 Pelobates cultripes | reverse complement strand
CAAAATTAATATAAGTCTCTCCACATTATACACTCAGATACAATATTGCAGATTCTACTCAACTTCTTTATATGCTTCGAGATATTCTGGGCATGAACAACCAGCAAACGATAACGTGAATAGTGTGTTCTTGAAAACAATTTTAAAAACTGAATTGACAGAATGATGCACCCAGTGAACCTACATAAAGGATCATTTTTCAGAGAGCCTATTGTATTTTTCTTTCTTTCTATATTGAATGTGAATAGCCCTGACTTCACCTTCACTGGTAAAATATATCATAAACATCTTGGCTATCTCATACTTATCCTGCAAATGAAACAGATGACATCTAGTAAGGTCAAAACAGCTGTGACTGGGATTTCTGACTGCACTTTAAACAGTGCCCATATGCTTTAGGGATGCAATAAAATGCAGGCAGAGATGGAAAAGCAATAGACCACAAACGCACATTTGTTGAAAATGAATATTTATTGCCTGTAAATATTAACCCATAGGCTGCTTTAGAACAAATTTTGCACAAAGAGTGAGATCTAAAAGGTGCTTTAAGAATGTGAACAATCATATTTAATGTGTGACATGATTATCATGGCTTGATACAGATACAGGTCATGAGTCATGTACCAGGAATGAGGTATTAATGGCTCGGTTGAGACCCAGAGTCTGAATCATGACTCGTTATCACCAGAATGCGTATGTGATTGTAAATGTAACAGATATTTTTCACTAACTGTCTCATCTGATGGACCAAACTTGCTTACATTAAAATTATACAATAAACACCAAAACCACTTCAACTTAATAATGTAAGAAGATGTGATTGCAGGTATGTCAAAACACCATAACCACTTCATCTAATCAAAGTAGATCTTTTTTTTAGCCTGTCTTAAAAAAAATAGTTCTGGAAATCAATACCATTTTTTTTTTGTTTGGATCACAAAGCATCCTTGTTTTCTGTATGGACAAACAGTCTTCCTGGAGAGATATTTGTCCATCCAGAAAGGCTGGGAGAGAGGATAGTAAACCCGGTAATATCAGGATGCCCATGGACTTCAACTCCTGCCATTCTCAGGGAGACACTGGCTGAAGTTAGCTGGAATTAAAATATACAACTGATTTAATGGGACAGTGCATGTAGAATATAACTCGAATCCACCTCATCCAATGGTTGGCTGGGCCTCATAAGAATTTTAGTAAAACGTTTTATATAGAAAGTCACCATTTTTTAAAGACACCAAAAAATTATAAATAACCACCAATCTCTACAAAGGGCTATGGAATGGAGTTATATTCTCAGTTCTAATAAGTGCTGTTTGTGGGCAAATAGTTTGGATTATTTAAAATCAAGCACAGATTTAAAGCATCATGGCACAGATTTAAAAAATTCGGGTCTGTAGTTTAGCCATCTGGCAGCATTCGGTCCGTTTGAGATCCGGACCAAATTCAGACTAGTTAATAAGCTATTGATAAATACTACGAACAATGTTTTTATTTTTGAGTCCGAATAGCCTCGTATGCAGTTGGATGGTTTTGCCCAAACGTTACGGAGCCATTCTGACTTTAGTGACTAACTCTGTTGGTGGATGTTCGACTGTGACAGTTTATCCTCCAATCACTGTGAATTCTGTATATGTGTGTGCTCTGTAAAAGTAAAAGATAAAAGGTATAGAGTAGCTGAATTGCTGACATCACTGATGTCATCTAGACATAGCCAGTTAATATTTAAAGTGTTAAGGAAATAATAATTTTGGAATAAAGAGATACTTTATTGGAGATTAATGTTTCACATTTATATTCGCAATAACATATTAAGCAAATGTATCCATGCAAATTTAAAGGGATAGTCAGTTGGACAACTACAGCTTAATGTATTTGTTCTGGTGTCTATAGCCTATCCCTGCAGGCCTTTTGCTGTAAACACTGCCTTTTCAGTGTTTGCATCTATGATTTGTGTTGCAATTTATTTTATAGATATGTCACACTTCCTACTTATGACTCTAAACCATGGACTTCTCAATTCCTTCAAAATGGCTTAAGCTGCACTAGCCATATTTGTACTGCTTTTGTAGAGTGTGCTTTTGCCATTCTTAATATGCACAAAAGGAGGTGTGATTATTAATCAGTGGGTTATTATTATTGTTTCTTTGAACATGACTCTGGCAGACAATGGTCATCTGACTGCTAATGGTCACTTAGCATATCAAAAGAACCCACTATCTATGGGTTGATACAGGCACATGGTAGCTCAGCCAGTTAGTTCCCATTGTAGCTAGACTTAGAAGCAATTCATGTGTAACGTTTCACACCTGGCAGAGGAGCTCTGGTTGGAGTCACAACTTCAAAAAATAAATTCATGCTGTAAGCCTCCTAACATCTATTGCATTTCTATAAAATAAATTACCACTCTCATGTTGAAATTGTCCACACCACCTCTACTAGGTAGTCAATTCATGCATGCACTACCATGGGCGTCCGCAGGGGGGGGGCAAGGGGGATTTTTCAGCTTGTTCTGCTATTTTTCGTGTGAGATTTAGAATGAACTGCAATACCAGCGCCGGCCAGTAGGTGGCGCTGTGTATGGAGAGAGACAGGGATAGGAAGCTGCATCTTATCCCTGCTTCTCTCTGCTGATTGAAACCGCAGGGGAACAACACATGCAGCCAGAGACAGCCTACAGATCAGGTAAGTGGGGGGAGGGTTTGAGATAGCCTATAGATTTGGGGGGGCAGCAGCCTATAGATTTTTTTGGGGGGAGGGGGCAGCAGCCTATAGATTTTTTTTGGGGGGGCAGCAGCCTATAGATTTTGGGGGGGCAGCAGCCTATAGATAAGGGAAGTGAGCATAGGCGTGCACAGCCTATTGCATTAGGGTGTGCACCCTAAAGCACAAACACGCCATGTGTATATGTATGTGTGTGTATGTATATATATATATATATATATATATACATACATACATACACACATATATATATATATATATATATATACACACATATACATATATACACATATACACATACATATTATATATATATATACATATATGTTATATATATATATACATATATGTTATATATATATATACATGTATACACACACACACTGCTGTGTGTGTGTGTGAGGGTGCTGTTAGTGTGCTGTGTGTGAGGGTGCTGTTTGTGAGGGAACTGGTAGTGTGCTGTGTCTGTGTGTGTGTGTGTGAGAGGGTGTTTGTGTGTGCGTGTTTGTTCGGGTCCTGTTAGTGTGCTGTTTGTGTGCGGGTGTTGTGTGTTTGTCAGGGTGCTGTTTGTATGAGAGTGTGCTGTTTGTATGAGAGTGTGCTGTTTGTGTGTGGGTGCTGTGCGGGTGTTGTGTGTGGGTTTTGTGTGTTTGTGAGGATGCTGTTAGTGTGCTGGATGTGTGTGGGTGTTGTATGTGTGTGGGTGCTGTGTGTGCGAGGGTGATGTATGTGTGTGTGTGGGTGCTGTTTGTGGGCTGTGTGTGCTGTATGTGTGTGTGCTGTATGTTTGGGTGGAGGTGGGGGCAGACTAGTTAATATCCCAGTCCTGCTGCCTTCCCTGGTGGTTCAGTGGAGAGTGAACTCTAGCCCGGGTTCTCTGCTGCCTCCCTCCATGCTGCTGTGGACCGGTGAGGTAGAACTTTGATCTCCCCACCGGCCCATGGAGGCTTAGACCAGAGCCGCCGCTCGGATAGCGTCGGCTCTGCATGAGCCGACCGGGGAGATCCAGAGATCTCCCCTGCCGGTCTCAATCCATTGGCGTGCCGCGGGGATTAGGGTGTGCCCAGGCACACCCGACACACCCCGTGCGCACGCCTATAGAAGTGAGGAATGGGGGAGACAGCCTACATGAAGAGTCAGCAAGGAGCAGGAAGGTAAGGTAAGAAAAGGAGAAGGAACAGAAATGAGCAGGAAGGGACATCAAGGAGCAGAAAGGGGCAGCAAAGAGCTGGAAGGGACAGCAAGGAGCACAAAAGGTAAAGTAGGAGAAGGAGCACAAAGGAACAGAAATGAACAGGACGGGTCAGCAAGGAGCTGGAAGGTAAAGCAGCACAAAGGTAAAGTAGAAGGAGCAGAAAGGGTCAGAAGTAGGCTGGAAGGGCAGAAGGAGCACAAAGGTAAAGTAGGAGAATGAGCAGGAAGGGGCAGCAAGGAGCAGAAAAGGGCAGCAAAGGAGCACAAAGGGACAGCAAGAGGCACAAAGGTACCAAGAGCAGAAAGAATCAGAAGGAGCACAAAGGTAAAGTAGGAGAAAGGAGCAGAAAGGGACAGCAAGGAGCACAAGGTAAAGTAGAAAAGGGAGCAGAAAGGGTCTGCATGGAGCAGAAAGGGATCAGAATGAGAAAGGAGCAGAAGGGTGCAAAATAAGCAGAAAGTAGCAGAAAGGTAAAAGAGCAGAAGGGGCCAAGGATAGAAAACAGTGTCAGAAGAAAAAAAAAGACTGTCAAATGAAGGAGAGGAAAAGGAGATTGGGGCAGGAAGGACAAATGAAGTGAACCCTCCACTTTATTCTGGACACCACATCATAAGGCTTTGGTACCTGGGCCAGGCAGGGAAACACTGGACCTTCTCATCTCCAAAGGTAAAAAAATATCAGTATTAATGTGTTCACTTTTATTTACTGAGTGTCAGGAAGCACAGAGTGCCGTTGGGTAGGAGTGTTGCTGATTGGCTAGAGCGGTCAGCTGGCACTCTAAGCCAATCAGTAGCTCCCCATTCATAAAAAAGTAAAAATATTTTATGAACCGGGAAGTAGCGATTGGCTTAGAGCGTCAACTGTCCACTCTAGCCAATCAGCGGCACCCATGCCTGACGTCAATCTGCAAATACCACTGAGCGACCTGGAGCTGGAGGAAGCCTTTGGGGTTAAACCATTTGAGAGCGATTTAACCCCTTAAAGGAAAGCGAGCACCCAGGGGCTTCCTGGCATCATAGCATTTTCATTTAGGTGAAGTTGTTATGGTGACCAGAATGGTCCTTTAATTTGCTTAAAAGAACACTATAGTGTCAGGAATACAAACATATATTCCTGACACCATAGTTGTGAAAACGCTATTCACCCTGGCTTTATGTGATAATGGCTATGCCTCTTCCCTTTCATGACACTGTCAAAAAGGTACCAAGCATGGATGTCATTACAATTATGCCCCCCCCCCTGGAAAAATTCCTGCGGACGCCCATGGGTGGGGGGAGAAAAATATATATATATTTTTATTTTTAACTTGTATAGGAAAAAGCATTTTTTTTTCTTTGTGGGAATGATCCAATAGAATTCAAGCTGTTCCTGTGTGTCCAGCTCGTATTGTTGCAAATACATGTCTGTTAGTCCACCTATATAAATAATAATAATAAGAGGTTAATGGGCGTATGTATGTATGTGTATATGTATATTGTATTATTTTTTTTGTTTGTAAGATTGTACCCTATTGTAACAATGCAAGGTTTGTGGGCCAAGGACATACTTGAAAACAAGAGAAATCTCAATGTATCCTTCCTGGTATACATATATAAATTAATACAGTATGTACGTTGTAGTGGATATCGTGCCAGGGGTGCCTGGGATCCCTCTTCTGGATAAGTAGTCAAATAGTTTATGAACTTACCCGAAAGGCATCAGTCACAGCCTCTTCTGAAAGCTTCCTCCCTGGTGTGCAGGGCTGGCTTATCGGCTGAGAGTGTCAGCTGAGTGCAACCAGGTAATGGGCTAAGTCCCATACTGCCAGGCACAGCTCAATACAGGGACTTTTCAGTGGTAGAAGAGGAGGTAGCTGCTGCCTGTCAGACCCCAGATGAGTTGCCAATTACTTTGAATACAGAGACTGGGAGGGTGCCAGGGCACTTCAGGCCCCATAACCTGTACATCATGCTGTAGTAGTTATGGTACTCGGAGTGTTCCTTTAACCCCTTAAGGACCAAACTTCTGGAATAAAAGGGAATCATGACATGTCACACATGTCATGTGTCCTTAAAGGACCACTCTAGGCACCCAGACCACTTCAGCTTAATGAAGTGGTCTGGGTGCCAGGTCCTTCTAGGGTTAACCCATTTTTTAATAAACATAGCAGTTTCAGAGAAACTGCTATGTTTATCAATGGGTTAATCCTTCCTCCAAATCCTCTAGTGGCTGTCTCATTGACAGCCGCTAGAGGCGCTTGCGTGATTCTCACTGTGAAAATCACAGTGAGAGCATGCAAGCGTCCATAGGAAAGCATTATGAATGCTTTCCTATGCGACCGGCTGAATGCGCGCGCATTCAGCCCAGGAGGAGGAACGGAGGAGGAGAGGAGGCAGAGAGCTCCCCGCCCAGCGCTGGAAAAAGGTACGTTTTTACCCCTTTCCCCCTTCCAGAGCCGGGTGGGAGGGGGACCCTCAGGGTGGGGGCACCCTCAGGGCACTATAGTGCCAGGAAAACGAGTATGTTTTCCTGGCACTATAGTGGTCCTTTAATGGGTTAAAGGACCACTCCACACTTGGCGACAAAGGCACAGTTAAGTAGATATACCGCCAATAAATACATGCATATTTTTATGTATGTTTTCATTGGGGGTATAGTTTAAAAGAGCTTGGAATCGACTTTCAGTCACTTCATATAAAATTGTCTAATCAGAGGTTGCTATTTCAGTGTCTCTCCTCCCTCCAGTCCATCCATGTGTCCCAGTCCCCACTTCCCTCCATGTATCTAAGACCCCCCTCCTGTCCCCTCCATGTGTAATGGACCTCCTGCCCTCCTCGTGTCGCAGACCCCCCTCCATGTGTCACAGTCCCCCTCTCCTTCATGGGTCTCAGACCATCCCTTTCCTCCATGTGTCTCAGACCATTCGTCCCCTCCATATGTCTTAGTCCCCCCTTCTCTCCCCTGTATGTGTCCTCCTCTTCTCCATGTTTCTCAGTCCCCCTCCCATCCACTCCATGTGTCTCAGACCCCCCCCTCCTCATGGGACACATGCAGGGAAGGGGGGACTGTCTCATGGAGGAGAGGGAGACATGGACTATAAGCTTCCCCTCCTGCTGGGCTATTAGAGTGCCTGCTACCTCTGTCACCTCAGTGGAGCTAACATAAGTAAGAAGTGTATCTCCCTAGCTGCTTGTTTGACAACTGGGCAGGTGTAAGTATTTTGAATTATTAAAATGCTAATTTCACGATGAAATTGTCACATTTATTAGGATTTTAAATGTTTAATCCACAGCCATATAGCAATTTGTTAAGCTGAAGTGCTCTATGGTTATGAATCGCTCCTTTAACTCTCTTTTCTAGGTTTAATACCAAGACACCAGTGAAAAAGCTACATGTATTTCCTGTGAGAAGTGTCATCATACTGCCTTATTACAGGATGGGCACGCAATGATGTCACCAATCACCAGTGAAGTAGGCCAAAGCTTAGAACGATGCTGGAAAGGGGGTAGAAAGTTGCGGCTTAAAAGTTGGTAAGAAATAATGGCCATGACAGTGCAGGACCTGGACCCCACAAGCAGGCAAATGGGCAGTGAAGTGAAATGTGTAGACCAAATAATTACAATGGTGAATTGTAACGAAACAACCAAAATGGATATGTGTATATATTGATTTTAATCTTTTTGCAATTTGGCTACATTGACTTAAACACTGTAATTAATTTCTTCACAATTCACTGTTTAGTGAATAAACCCATTGTCCCTTATCGAACGCATACACCGAGACAATGTTAAATAATGGCCACAGGATTAATTTACCCAATTTACACATCACGTTGCTTTTCTGAAAAAGAAAAAAAACAAAACACCCACATTGTTCCATATTGGATGAGTTACTGCAAATCTTTATTTCACAAGATAAACTTGGGGGGGGCCGGAAAGCATTTTATTTTTTTGCCTTGAAATACCACCGTTCGCATAACGGTCTTTAATAACATCTATTATATTAAAAGCATCATTTGCTGTTGACGTTGCCAATAGCCAGAGATGATCTGTGTGCCGAAAAACTCGAATGACAAGAGATATTTGTCTTTAGATGTAAAATGCTATCTTTATGTCTAACCTACACTATCTTCAGAAAAAATGACTCCAATTAAGGCTTCATCCAAAATACTTACAGCAGAATGGATGACATGGTGTCACCTTTTAAACAGGCCTTTCTGTTGTTCTTTTTTTTTGTCTCATAGAATGCTAGCGGTATTTTATAACGATCATAAAATATTCCAGGTTTATGGTCATCGTAGATCATTTGCCACATTTTTCTTTCTTGTGTGTCATTTGTATTCTTTAAATTAAATTGTTGCTTTATTTTAAATGTGAAGTGTCACATTTCCTTTTTAGTGCTAAACCCTGTGTTTTTAAAAGCACGTAAGTGTACTTGCCACTAAACAATTAAGTGCAAAAAATATGAACAAAGTGTTTGGTTTTAATCTAGTTTACTCTTTGTACACCGTGCAGTGAAATGTAACAAAAGGGAGATTTTCTAAATTAAAAACAACAACAAAATCTTCTAAAGTGAAAACGAAATTCTTTTATCATAAACACAATTTAAAATGTAACTTCTATAACTACTAGAGGGTATTGAGTGGTAGGAAATCTGTGAGGCTAACAAAACCACTTCAATATGCGTCAACAATACTATGAAATAATTTTGTGCTGGTATTCCACACCAGTTAAGCTCTATCATATTCATAAAATGTCTAATGACTTGTGCTGGAGATGATGTGGCCTGAGGGTCTTCCACAAGAGGCCCTCACTGGATCTGTGGGTTTATCTTGTATCCAGATCTCTGGAGGGCTGGACAAAGGTCGAACAAAAACCTTCTTAAACAAACTTACCCTGACCGCTAGAAGAGCTTTAGCCCAATTTTGGCTGAAACCTGATTGCCCCACAATGGCCTTCGTTAATGCTAATATAAAGGACACATATATCATGGATAAACTGATGGGCCAGGTAGGGGTTCCATCAAGAACTTTGAGAAGACCTAGGACCCCTGGGTGCCTAGCGATATGTGGAATAGATTATGAAAGAGATGGGAGGGACATACATGCTCCTGCCTCTTCTCCCGATATAAGAAATTTAGCCTGTAACGTTGGCTTGTAGCAGTGTGAACTGTTAACAAGAGGTCTATATGAGCGTAGACCAGAGGTAGGCAACCTTTTTGCAGCATTGTTGCAAAAGAAGACTTTGAAGCTCCTTGGCGTGCTGGTCCTATTTTGACTGCTGCAGTTGCTCTTTATGGTTGTATAAAGTAGTAATGGTTTCAGAATGTGTGTAATGATATTTTAGTGGGGCAGCATTCAAATATTTATTAATTTGCCTGGTCAGGACCACAGGGCCATGGGATACAATTTTACCCGCACCTGTAAGGATTTCAAGGCTCTCAGTGCTATGGTTGATATTTCTCAGTAGTGCATGCAATTGGGCCTGCACTATTAGAAGGATCTAAAACTCTATGTTGACCATAAAGGCACATCCTGCTTGAGAAGAGTACACATGTGAAATCATGGGCACAGAAGGAGGTGAGTGCAATGGAGGAGGTTAGAAATATCTTTACCAAGTCACATGGCTGAGATTTGGAGAAATGACTACAAGAAAGAGACGATTTAACATACAGTTGTAATCAAATTTATTCAACATCCATTAAAAATCAGGGGTTTTTTTTGCAATATTTACAGACTTTCAGCTGTTTGCAATTAGCAAATCAAAGAAAAACAATTGAAATAGCTCAACACAACAAATTCTTCAATTGTTTTCCCCAAATTGAACTGAAAATTAAACTTAGAATGACTCCTCCAGTCTCGAAATTATTCAACCCCTTCAGGACAAGCATCCTTAGTACTTAGTAGAGCACCCTTTTGTTACGACCTGTAGCAAATGAGATGCCTAGCCAGACACCAGCTTCTGGCAGCGTTCCTGAGGAATGCTCATGGGCTAAGATTCCACAGGAACAGCAATGATCTCCGATTTAGTAATATTCTTGGGTTTGCGTGCTTCTTTTTCAAATTTCACCAGAGATTTTCCACAGGGTTCAAGTTAGATGACTCTGATTGCCACTGTAGAATTTTCCAGGACTTCTTCTGCAACCAAGCCTTGGTGGAATTTGATTTATGCTTCGGATCATTGTCTTGTTGGAAGGTCCAATGACGCCCAAGTTTCAGCTTCCTTACAGGTGACATCACGTTTACTCCTAGAATTTCCGGATACTTCAATGAATCCATCTTGCCTTCCACACACTGCAGGTTTTCAGTGTCAGATGATGCAAAGAATCCCCAAGGCATCGCCGTGCCACCAGCATGCTTAACTGTAGTCAGTGTTCTTTTCAGCGTATGCTTCATTCTTCTTCCTTCAGATATATCGATGATCCATTGTGCCAAAAAGTTCCAGTTTTGTTTCATTGCTCCACAGAAGAGAATCCCAAAACGTCTGTGGCCCATTTATATGATTTTGAGTATATTGGAGCTGTCTTTTCTTGTGCTTTTGGGTCAATAGTGGTATACATCTTGGAGTTCTGGCATGGAAACTTTCTGCGTTTAGTACGTGCCTTACTGTGTCTCACATTTCCGTGGGTCCCTATAAGAAGATTAGTGGAGAATGCCTAGTCCGGACCATACTGTTTTCCAAGACAGAAGGGTTCATGCTCCTTTTTTGTAATGATGACAACGTTGTAGTATCTGATTTGTGCATGTGTACGAAGTCGACCTTTTGTTCCTTCAGATAGGAACTTATCTTCTAAAATTAACCCCTTAAGGACATCTGTGACATGTCATGATTCCCTTTTATTCCAGAAGTTTGGTCCTTAAGGGGTTATAAAACTAGACATACCTGTATTATTATTATTTTTTTTTATCCATACATGCCAAGCATGTGTTACAGTTGTTAAGTTACAGAATAGTGTAATTCTGTTATTTTCCTTTTATATCTATAGCACGTGGCAGAGCCTAACACCCATTGCTCAAATGTCTTGGTAAGAGAGACTTGGCGTGGAGCAGCTGTTGCTGAATAGCAAGAGATAAATTCTTGTTATCAAATAATGCAATGTTCAATGTCAGTCCCTGACCTTTTACCGTCCAACTTAAGCCTGGTAATGTTAAAAAGCAGACATAAGGCATGTCTATAAAATCCAGCATTATATTGAGACATTGCTGTCTGCTAAGAACTTGGCCATCTTCCATCATTCATTCTCTTAAAAGGCTATTTTTAGGCATAGTTTCCTGTTTGTTTTTTGTTGTTTTTTTTTCCATTACATCCTATTAGCAAAAAATATCTATGTTCATACGACATCACAAGACTTAGCAAAATATTATATTGCAGTTTCTCTGCATCAGGTATTCGGAAGACTGAAACAGTTGGAAGTGGGTAAAAATTAATTCAAAGGCGTTAAATTTATTTTCTGATTTTTACAATTAATGTAGACATCAGATCACATTTGTTTTATTTTTTGTTTCTATAGTTTTATTTTGTGTACTCTTATTGATCATTTTGTGGAATTTAGCATACTATCCTTTGGTAATAGTGTTGCAAAATTACATCACAAGCACTTGTCTAGATTATAATTTTGATTCGTTAAAAGTGAGAAGCCATAAATACTTTAGGACACTAGATGGCGATACAATACTCCTTTATGCTGCTCTTCTCTGTTTTGTGGTTTTAATGATACATTACTTTACATATGGCCAAAATGTATTTGTTAAACTTTACAGATTTTATATATGACTTGCGAATGAAGTTTGATTGCGAGTCTCGTCATATTCTTCAAGAAATGCAGAATAATTAGAAGGAACATTTTGGAGTCAACCAGAGATTGTTTATTTATTTTTACAATTTGAGTGGTGATGTTTTCCAATCCCATGTAGCTTGTTTATTTCTAAATTACCCTGCCCTGATGTCTCCTCAAACATATAAACAGTTCATACAGTGATCAGCTGGTATGTCCTCTGCCACTTACTGGACCTGACTGCAGCCTCTATATTCCCAATAATTTAACCCATTGCTGGTACGTCCTCTTCCACTTACTGAACCTGACTGCAGCCTCTATATTCCCAATAATTTAACCCATTGCTGGTACGTCCTCTGCCACTTACTGAACCTGACTGCAGCCTCTATATTCCCAATAATTTAACTCATTTCTGGTACGTCCTCTGCCACTTACTAAACCTGACTGCAGCTTCTATATTCCCAATAATTTAACTCATTTCTGGTACGTCCTCTGCCACTTACTAAACCTGACTGCAGCCTCTATATTCCCAATAATTTAACTCATTTCTGGTACGTCCTCTGCCACTTACTAAACCTGACTGCAGCTTCTATATTCCCAATAATTTAACTCATTTCTGGTACGTCCTCTGCCACTTACTAAACCTGACTGCAGCCTCTATATTCCCAATAATGTAACATGTTGCTGGTACGTCCTCTGCCACTTACTGAACCTGACTGCAGCCTCTGTATTCCCAATAATTTAACCCATTGCTGGTACGTCCTCTTCAACTTACTAAACCTGACTGCAGCCTCCATATTCCCAATAATTTAACCCATTGCTGGTACGTCCTCTGCCACTTACGGAACCTGACTGCAGCCTCTATATTCCCAATAATGTAACATGTTGCTGGTACATCCTCTGCCACTTACTAAACCTGACTGCAGCCTCTATATTCCCAATAATGTAACATGTTGCTGGTACATCCTCTGCCACTTACTAAACCTGACTGCAGCCTCTATATTCCCAATAATGTAACATGTTGCTGGTACATCCTCTGCCACTTACTAAACCTGACTGCAGCCTCTATATTCCCAATAATGTAACATGTTGCTGGTACATCCTCTGCCACTTACTAAACCTGACTGCAGCCTCTATATTCCCAATAATGTAACATGTTGCTGGTACATCCTCTGCCACTTACTAAACCTGACTGCAGCCTCTATATTCCCAATAATGTAACATGTTGCTGGTACATCCTCTGCCACTTACTAAACCTGACTGCAGCCTCTATATTCCCAATAATGTAACATGTTGCTGGTACATCCTCTGCCACTTACTAAACCTGACTGCAGCCTCTATATTCCCAATAATTTAACCCATTTCTGGTACGTCCTCTGCCACTTACTGAACCTGACTGCAGCCTCTATATTCCCAATAATGTAACATGTTGCTGGTACGTCCTCTGCCACTTACTGAACCTGACTGCAGCCTCTATATTCCCAATAATGTAACCCATTGCTGGTACATTCTCTGCCACTTACGGAACCTGACTGCAGCCTCTATATTCCCAATAATTTAACTCATTTCTGGTACATCCTCTGCCACTTACTAAACCTGACTGCAGCCTCTATATTCCCAATAATTTAACTCATTTCTGGTACGTTCTCTGCCACTTACTGAACCTGACTGCAGCCTCTGTATTACCAATAATTTAACCCATTGCTGGTACGTCCTCTTCAACTTACTAAACCTGACTGCAACCTCTATATTACCAATAATTTAACCCATTGCTGGTTACTGAACCAGACTACTTTCTTTTTTTTGCATAAATTAATCCTATTGCTCAAATGTTCTCCTAGTCTGTATAATCTAACTTTCCCAGATGTGGCTTCCTGATTGTATCTAAGAAGTAAGCAGTGTAACCCTGTCATGTGCCTATATATCAAAGCTCATCAAGAGAGTGTGACTTGTGCTATTACCACGTATGCCAGATTGTATGGAATTACAAACCAATATCGTTTCTAAATGCCCCATAAAATGTATCCCTATGCAGTTCTACAGGTGTAGCCAAACGTCCTAACCATACATTTTGCAGTTATTCATATAAAATGGCAGTCACTGCATAAACCAGTCTTTGGTCTGTCATAAAGGTGGCTATATTCACATATGGTTCTGCAGTGCAGGGCAACAAATATGCTCTTAAAAAGAAACCAAAATAAATAATTGTATCAATAATAATGCCACTGCTTCCTTCAAAAAGAATGCAGCAAAAGAGATTTGTGAATGTATTTAAAAGTAATCAAGTCAAGCTTGTTTTATGGGTGTCTTATGGACTTATGCTTTGCTTCCCAAAAGTACTCCTCATGATTTTTCCTTTGCCCCACAATTCCCTTTCCCTCCTCTAGCCATCTCCCCTTTCATCTTTGGAAAAAACACATGCTGCATTACACCTGATTGCCTATTTTCTCTCTACATTAAAAAAAAATAAAAAAATATATCCCCTTGCACTCTTAACGTTATCAACTGAAATGTTTCATATGTACTCCTTTGTCTTTAACAGGTTTGATTACTGTCGTTCCTTGGCTTTCTAAAACTCTCCGATATCACATGTATTGCTGGCCTTGTACTCCTAAATATGCTTCGTTCTTACTTCTGCAAAAACTCATTTAACTTCCAATCTGCTTCCTCCTCTCATGCAGTTATCCTTCATAACATTCTGCAAACATTTGAAAACACACTGATTTGAAAATAGCCTTCCTTGACTCTCAACTCATTCTATTACGCAACAATGTAAACATTTTATTACTAAATTGATAAAGTGCCCAGGATAAGGAACACCAAATAAATAGCTGGGTACAGGTTTTGTGTGTAGCAGTCAATAGAACTTTGGGAGGAGTCTTACCTATTTTTTCTAGCTACTGTGATTTTTTTTTTTTCAATTTTACACTTTTTATTGTTTTGTAAGAAGCATGTGGTACAGAAAAAAGAAAAGGAAAAACGGAAACCTCAAATCATTCAGTGTAGTGACAACATTGTACAATCCTGTGTACTTCCGTTTACATGCATTAATGATGTTCATGTCACCGCATGTACAGGCAGAATCACAAATGATTGACCTTAGAAATGAGTATACTCTGCCTGATGGTGTACCAGTGGAGCCCTTGATGAGGTACCCATCTATCCTGGAGTAAGTATTGTATACTATTGAATAGTGGGTAAAGCCTCTCTCTCTGGGGTGTGTGATTCTCCAGGTATCATAGCTATGGTTGGTGTGGAGTAGCTTCTGAAGCGCCTTACACTGGCGCCTAAAGGGGCCTCATTCTGGGGCTATTTTGGGCCAGTGTTGTGTCTAGTGAGGAATCAAGGACATGATTAATGTCCCCACATAGGATTGTGATTCCCTGTTGGATGGTTGTGACCCTGTGTAGTATTTTATGTAGGAAGTTATGCTGGTTAGAATTTGGCACATACACATTTGCGATAGTATAGAACAGTGATGGCGAACCTTTTTGAGCCCGAGTGCCCAAACCGCAATACATGCCAACTTTTGTTTCCTCAAAGCGCCAACACGGCAATTAAACCTGAATACTGATGTTTAAATTTAGAAAAAACAACTCGTACAGTTGTCCGAACTAATTAACAACTTTTGTTTTAAAAGACGAACACAACAGAGAGTTAAATGATACAAATTTTAAATAAGGATATTACTAGATTAATTTGAGCTTATATTTTTTAGTATCTCCAACAAATGCAATACATACACACAAACACAGACTGCTGAATACATACACACAGACTGCTGAATACACACACACACACAGACTGCTGAGTACACACACACAGACTGCTGAGTACACACACACACACACACACACAGACTGCTGAACACACACACACAAACTGCTGAGTACACACACACAGACTGCTGAATACACACACACATACTGCATTGAGGTATGCAATGTATGTGTTTGTGTGGTGCTATGTTTGTGTGTGTGGTGCTGTGTGTATGTGTGTGGTGCTGCGTGTATGTGTGTGGTGTTTTGTGTGTGTGTGTGGCGTGCTGTGTGTGTGTGTGTGAGGGGTGTTGTGTGTGTGTGTGTGAGGGGTGTGTGTGTGTGTGTGAGGAGTGCTGGGCTGGGGTAAGGGGTAGGTGTGTGTGTTGAGGGGTAGGGGTGCTGTGTGTGTGTTGGGGGTAGGGGTGCTGTGTGTGTGTTGGTGGTAGGGGTGCTCTGTGTGGGTAGGGGCACTCTGTGGGGGGTAGTGGGGCTGTGTGTGTTGGGGGTAGGGGTGTTGTGTGTGTGTTGGGGGTAGGGGTGCTGTGTGTGTGTGGGTTGGGGTACTCTGCGAGGTAGGGGTACTATGTGTGTGTTGGGGGTAAGAGTGCTGTGTGTGTGTTGGGGTAGGGGTGCTGTGTGTGTGGTGGGTTGGGATGCTGTGTGGGGGGAGAGGGTGGTTAAAAAAAAAAAAGTTATGCTAAATCTGTATCCCCCCCCTCCCTCCTGCTTACCTTTAATGAAGGGGGGGGGCGGGACACAGCCTTCCCTGGTGGTCTGGTGGTGGTAAGTACTGCTTCTGGGTCGGGAGGCAGGGGGAGGGATCTGTGAAGCAGCTCCCCTGTCCTCCCTCGCGATGCTGTGTGGATGCTCCACACAGCATCGTGCGGGAGGACAGGGGAGCGGATCTGTGAAGCAGCTCCCCTGTCCTCCCTCGCGATGCTGTGTGGATGCTCCACACAGCATCGTGCGGGAGGACAGGGGAGCTGCTTCACAGATCCCTCCCCCTGCCTCCCGACCTGGAAGCAGAGTAGGTGCCTGCCGTTTTGGGCAGGCAGGTGCCTACTCTGCATTGATGGCGAACCATCATTGGTATAGAGCATATCATTAATGGCCCCTAAGATGATAACATACCTCCCATTACCATCTACATCCTGTGAGTGTAGTGTAAAGGTTACATGTTTACTGAGTAGTATGGATGCACCTTTGTGTTTAGTGGGAGATGTAATGCGTGGAATTGATGGGGGAAGTCCATGTTTAGAAGTCGGGGATGATCATTTGTTCTGAAGTGTGTTTCCTGCAAACAAACCACATCTGCTCCTAGAGTTGTAACTTATAATCTCAGAAGTTGTCTTTTGGCTGAAACGTTAAGTCCCCTCACATTTAAGGTGCAAAATTTCATGGAGGGTCCGTCTTGTGCTCCTGTCCCCTTTTAGGGTGATAATGAGTATTTAGGGGAACTAGTGAGCTCGGGAGAATCGTGTATCGGTGAGAGACTCAAGGGTCTGAAACTCCAGTAAAATAGTGCTGTACACAGCGCCCTATCACATATATCTAAGCAAGTTAAACATTTTTACAAACTAAGCATTGTAGGGTTAGCATTCCTGGGACATGGGACCAGGAGGGAAAGGAGCATCTATGATGGTAAATGTCCTATTTTTTCTTAGCTCTCTTCCATTCGGGCGACAGTCTCGATACCGCCACCAGGTGAGGACTTAAGAGTTGATGGCTGATGCCCCAGTCATTGAGTATCTTGTCTCCTTCGTCTGGGGTATGGATCACAGTTGTCTTTCCTGCATGCTGTACCAGGAGTTTAACTGGGTAGCCCCAGCGGTATGCTATGCGTTGGGCCCTCAGCTGCTCCATGATACCTTGGAATGTTCTTTTCTTCAGAGTGAATTCAGAGATATTCGCGAACAGGGTGATCCCTCGGTATTGCTCCGTGAGGTCTTTGCACAGTCTGCTCTTTCTGAGGATGTCTTCTTTTGCGTGATAGTAATGCAGCCTCACTAGAATCCGAGAGCCCGATCCAGCAGGAGGGTGTCCTTTGGGAGAACAGGAGAGAGTGCGTGGAAGAAGCCTGTCACATATGCCGGCAGTTCATTGAGGCCGACCATCTTTGCGATGCATCACAGTCTGATATTGTTACGACGGGCTGGGTCCTCTATGTCCGCCATTTTGACCTCGTGAGTGTCCGCTTGCTCCAAATGTTCCATCTTGCTCGTGAGGTCATTATGGGCCTCTGCATATTCCGCCATCTTTTCTTCTAAATGGAAGGTCCTGGCGCTCAGGTCCTAGACATCTTTGGTCAGTACTCCGATGGATGTCTACAGGGTCTTCATTATTTTTTTGGACATTGCATCCAACATGTCCTGCATGATTTCACAACTAAGTTGCGAGTCTGGCGCCGCACTGACCTGTTGCGCTTCGAGTATGTCGTCGGTGCCATCTTGGGATAACTCTGCTGGAGAGAGAGCCTTCCCCTGTCCCAATTTCGGAGCTAAAAACTTGGATTTATCCACCTTGTCCACGTTCCTGTTTGCTTTGGGGTAGGACTCAAAATCAGGCCTCCGCAGGTCGGTGCCTCTAATTCATGCGACCGCTCACATCTAGTACAGTGATTTAATAATCACTGTAATTAGTTAGAAGCAACAGCAAAAATTTGATTCACTTTCTCTGAAGAGCACATCGGACTTTGCAAGTTCTTTGTTGTCTAATTCTTTTTACAAATTACCATTATGCGTTTTAGTGTAATGTTTTTTTTTTTTTTTTTATCGCATTACTCGGAATTGTCAGTTTCAGCAAATTCTAGCATGATAAGTAAAAAATGTTCAGATTGTACCTGGTTCCACTGGGAAATATAAACTCTGTTTTATCTTTTTCAAAAGGAAATACAAAAGCCCCTAAAATGTATTTCAGAAAACTCCGGGAAACATAGATAAGCAGGATTTATGTTGACTTTGAATACAAAGAGCATACACAATCCCAATTATATTTAAAATCAGTGGGATGCTTTAAATGTGTTTATCTGACAAGGTGCTTTTTTTATTCATTCATGTATTTGCACAAAACAAAATCAACTCTGCATTTTCCCAATTTTTTTCATTTAACCCCTTAAGGACGGAGCCAAATGTACACATTGTGAACAAAACAAAATGTAAACAAAACCTGGCATTTGCGCTACATGTCTGTCCAACCGTAATACACCTCTTTCATAGTAAATGCACCCACCCTTATTATATATCATTTTATTCAGGGGAAACAGGGCTTTCATTTAATATCAAATATTTAGCTATGAAACATAATTTAATATGAAAAAAATGGGAGAAAATACGATTTTTTTTGATTTTTTTTAGTTCTAAATTGCATTTTAAAGGTCAGTGTCATAATACTCTTTGATTTTACTGCAATAAAATACACATATTTGTATTTAGTAAAGTCTCACGTGTAAGACAGTACCCCCTATGTACAGGTTTTATGGCGTTTTGGGAAGTTACAGGGTCAAATATAGCACGTTACATTTGAAATTGAAATTCGCCAGATTGGTTACGTTGCCTTTGAGACTGTATAGTAGCCCGGGAATGAAATTTACACCCATAATGGCATACCATTTGCAATAGTAGACAACCCAAGGTATTGCAAATGGGGTATGTCCAGTCTTTTTTAGTAGCCATTTGGTCACAAACACTGGCCAAAGTTAGCGTTAGTATTTGTTTGTGTGTGAAAAATGCAAAAAACGCCAATTTTGGCCAGTGTTTGTGACTAAGTGGCTACTAAAAAAGACTGGACATACCCTGTTTGCAATACCTTGGGTTGTCTACTATTGCAAATGGTATGCCATCATAGGGGTAATTTTAATTCTTGGGCTACCATAGGGTCTCAAAGGCAACGTAACCAATCTGGCGAATTTTAATGTGAAAAAAATGAAACACAAGCCTTATATTTGACGCTGTAACTTTTGAAAACACCATAAAACCTGTACATGAGGGGTACTGTTGTACTCGGGAGACTTAGCAGAACACAAATATTTGTGTTTCAAAACAGTAAAAAGTATCGCAGCAATAATATTGTCCGTGTAATGCTGTTTGTGCGTGAAAAATGCAAAAACTTCACTTTTACTGGCGATATCATCGTTGTAATACATTTTACTGTTTTGAAACACTAATATTTGTGTTCAGCGAAGTCTCCCGAGTAGAACAGTACCCCCATGTACAGGTTTTATGGTGTCTTGGAAAGTTATAGGGTTAAATATAGTGCTAGCAAATTAAATTCCCTTTACTTTCGCATGGGTTGTCAGGCAGGTCCCGCTAATTGTAATTAATTAAGATACCTAATTATGTAAAAATATTACATAAATATATATGTAGAATTAATATATGTATATATATACGTATGTGTATATATATGTATATATCTATATAATTTTTTAAAATTTTTTTTATTTATATATAGGTATATATATATATAGTGATATATACGTATATATTTATGTATATAGATATATTATTTCGTTCTACGTGTATTTTGATATATATATATATATATATATATTAATTTCACAAAACAGTTAGAACGAAATAACACACATCTATATATTTTTAATTATTTATTTTTAATTATTTTTTTAATTTTATTTTTTAACGTATTTACATTTTTATTTTTTTTATATTATATA
The DNA here is from genome assembly GCA_933207985.1 of Pelobates cultripes. Lineage (NCBI taxonomy): Eukaryota > Metazoa > Chordata > Amphibia > Anura > Pelobatidae > Pelobates > Pelobates cultripes. Next base: position 14,324,724 of record OW240923.1, on the reverse strand, counting down.
TAAATATATATATAACAATAATTATATATATATTTAATCAGTATAAGTCTATGTGTAATTTGATATTAATATATATATATAATTATATATATATTAATAGTAAAATACACCTAGACGGTGTATGTGTGTGTATGTATATGTGTATATATATACTTAGATCATATATATATAATATATATATATGATCTAAGTATATATAATTATTATTTTTTACACCATTAACTTATTTTTATTTTATTTTCAGCCAGCAGGGGGACCACCTGTCATTACAGGCAGCCCCCCTGCCGGCAATACAGAAGCCAGCTATCCTCGGCCATGTGATTGTGGGGTCCTCGCTAGGACCCCACTCTCACATGGCCGGGGGGCTTCAACGAGGATGGATGTGCCGCGGGGGGCTCCCTGGGAGTCCCCCCCACTGCGATCGCCGGCGTGGGACCGCCGGCGACCGGGTAAGTTAACAAAAACCGGAGGGCGTACAATTACGCCCGGCGGCGTTTAGAGCCGCCTATTAGAGGGCGTAATTGTACGTCCTCCGGTTTTAAGGGGTTAATTAGCCATTCCTACAATAAAGATTTGGAGATTTTATTATTTTATTTTTGACAGAAATGAGGTGTGATACATTTTTCTCCTAAAAATAAAAACAAACAATAACAAACAATTAATTAAATAGTGGATTTAAAGGGACACCGTAGGCACTGTATCTGCTTCATCTCATTAAACTGGTTATAGTGTCTGGAGTCCTCTGGTCCCATCATTTCTATCAGCATTAAACAGTTTTTAAAGTTTTAATGTTTTAATGCTAAACAAGAGTCCCCGGCAATCTATCCCCTCTGTGCTGCTTTGGCTAATAAGGAAGTATTAGCCTGAGCAGCAATGGACAGCTGTGATTGGCTGAGAGTGTCAGCTGACTGCTTTTAGCCTGTCAGAGTTCCAACTGACGGTATGAATGGGTATGACAACAAGGAAGTGTGTAATCTCTGCCTTAGCTACACATACTGAAGGGGCCGGACTATGGGTGGCCAGGGACTCTTATTTTGTGGCATACTGTACGAACATGGTGCAACACTGAATGGAGGGACAGTGCCAGGGCACTCCAGGCACTATAACCAATTCAAAGAGATGAAATGCTTATAGTGACTACTGTGTCCCTTTAAGGACAGTTACGTGAAATCACAAGGCTAAGGCGTTTTGGAAAGTTTCATTTTTCTCATCACCATCAAATGTTCTTGTACCCACAAATTCTATTTGCAATCTTGATTACGTGATTGTGCATTGTCCATGTACATGATATTTGATGCTAAACTATTTATTTTCTCGTTTAACTTGTTGCTTCTTTGTACTCTTTCCTTTGCTGATGTTTATTATTAATTATCTGCACTTCTGTTCTCCTGGTCACTGGAAGCCAATGGAGTAGGGTGTGGGTGACCTTTTGGAGAGTGGAGGACATAGGGGTCATGAAGCTTCAATTATCCTGATTTGATGATTCAAACCTCAACTTCAGTAATCTAGCAAAGGTTTTCTGGTCTCTTCCTGAACTGTGACTCCATAAAGTAACACTAGATATGGAGACACACTGAGTGCCTGAATTGCAAAATCCTGCCAAGTTACCTTAGAACATCCACAAAATACAAAACGTGTTCACTCCAGTTCAGGTGACAGCAGTGGTAGTGAAAGTGACAAACTATTGCTTAAATAAGCAAAAAAAAAAAAAAAAAACAACCTTTGTCATATTTGATGTTAGTTTCACTGCTACTTCTATAATTTTCACTCGAAAAGGAGTGCTGAAGGTTCTAGCTCAGAAGTTCCTAACCTTTTCTTCATAGGGTCCTAATCTGGTGCATGACATTAGTGTGGCAACACTTTCGTTGTAAAACTACCTCAGTGACTCATTCTTCAACTGTTTTATAATATTTAGCAGAATTAATAACGCAAAGCCCCTTCATGATACCCCTACTATATTGGAGGGGTCTTTAATGGTCAGTTACATTGATCATGATGAATATACGGTTTCCAACAGTTGCAAAGCCACTGAAACAGCATGTGGACCTAATTTTGGATATTTTTAAGCCCCATTTCCAGCCGGTATATATACACCGCCATGCGATAAATAGAAATAATTGAGTTTTTGAATAGATTTGCTATTTCCTACATCAACTGCAGTGTAATAAAAGAACTGTTAAATTGTGGGTGTTTATAGACCAAAATTAATAATTAGAACATACATCAATTGTAGCACACTAAAAGAACTCTTTATTTCGAAGAATTGTCTTGATGTTTATAGACTAATAATAATTAAAACCTGTATAAATTGTAGCGTACTAAAAGAACTCACAGTTTAGTGGAAGAATTTTATGGATAAATAATAATTATACATGTGTTTCACAAGGAAGGATATATTAATAGTTTCACTGGTATTCAGTTATGTCCTGGGATATAAATGGTATTACCTAACTCAATGGTGCTTTTTTGATAGACTTGTGAACAAGCAAATAAAGGCCTGGCAGGGAAGAAGCATCTGAAGGTTTTATCTGTTGCTATTTCATCAGCTTAATACAATCCTTAGAGAGATTTTAATAGTGTTTATTAATAGGCTAGTCTAAATAATACAGGATTAGGAAATATTTTCTTGGTGTTTGATGAGACTAATACAGCGTTATGAAGATTATATTTTTATGAGTTTTTACTGCTGTTTAAATCTCCACCTCTGATTCCATTTTGTACAAGTTACAGAAATGTTCTTTCCCCTGCATCGGTTAAATGAAGCCTACACGCCTGTCACTGCATCAAATTTTGGCTTCTTCAGACTTCTGAAAGTTGATCATCGCTTTTTGACCTCTCATACGCTTAATCATATCACAACCATTATCTTTTTTTTAGGTCAGAGAGCCAATCAGAAATGTAAAATCCTGGGAGTAGTTCCAAAGAAAGTCGTACGACAGAGAATTCTGGCCTGGTTTCATTTGGCGACTGGCATTTTTTATTTTATTACCCTGACCCGGCCTTTGGTCTATAATAAACACGCTGCATTGTGCTGTGCAAATTGCCTTAACCACTTGGCTGCCAGTGGCGTCCACAGTGTATTAAAAGGCGTTTTTTTGCCGCCTTCACCAGCCAACACATTGATTACCCTGAATACTCACAGGGGAGAGAAGTTAAAACGCCCAAGAATGCAGGTCATACGGTGACGGTTTTACACAATTTTTTATTTGTTTTTACTAGTTCGGCTGTGAGCCACATGCTGAATAGCCTATTTTATTTTGTTGTACTCCAATAAAATGGCCTCGTATTAAGTGTCACATGCAGCAGACACTACCCATGGTACATTCTGATACAGAAGTGAAAACTAAGGTTTGTCTACTGGATGTGACTTGAGAAAGGGACATTGTACTAGTGCGTCACAACATAGATTATTTTAGAGTTTAGTGTTGCCATTCTTGTGTTAATGATCCAGTATTAAAAGCACTGTATAACCAATAGTGTATAGGTACTTATTAAACCCCCCTTCCAAAAATAATTGGTATTTCATGGACCTGGATTTTCCTTGTTGCAATAAAAGGCCTTCCTCGTTGTCACAAACTTAGAAGCATGGAATATTGTAGAGTCCAAAGCCTCTAGTGTCATCAAGTGCAGACCATTATTCCCTTCTAACAAACTTTAGAGTTGGCACTATGCAGTCAGCCAGGTGATGTTGTTCTGGCATTCAACAAACCCAGAGTTGGCTGTCAGGCTGCTGGATGGTGACGTATGATTTGTCTTCCCAAATACTGTGTTTCCACTTCTCCAGCGACGGTGCAACTGCTTAGCCTTGGAAATCCATTTCATGAAGCGCCTGACAAATGGTAAGTTCAGGAGAAGTATGGAATTTGGTAAAGAGTTTTGCAGCCAAACACAGATTATGTTTTTATTATTTTTTTCTGTTGTGCTACATGTTTTGGGATTTGGAAAGAATTCTCCAGGTCAGCTGAAAAGTTTGCAATTTCTTGGCGAACTTCTAACTATTCCTAGTGTTGGGAATAACCATAAAAAGCAAATGTTGAAGCCACATATAAATAAAAAAAAATAAAAAATTTGTGCGTCTTTTATGTTTGCAGGAATTGTATCTCTCCTTGTGAGCAGATGCCCCAATTCAGGGAAAGTAACTGTTTGTTGCAGCCTGGCTGTTTTGAATGTTTCTTACCTGGATGTTTGCTGGTGTTCTGTGTTGGCACGGTTTGCCTGGATGTAGCACTCTGACACCTAGGAAATAAATGCTTGTTTAGTTGTTGTGCTGTAAACATAACGTTACTTTTTATGCATCCCACTGTGTGTCTTCTGCGGCCAAATATATTATACAGAAGAATCCAAGATCGGTGACCTCATCAGGAACTTTGGCTATATTACCTGGAAGGATATGATGATTTGCCTTGGATAACGAGTTGTACTGCGCAAAAGCTTTGGCTTTTATACCAAACCCAATATCCTCGACTCGTAATTGAAACTGCATTATTTATAAACTGGTTTTAATTACGTTTCCTGTCATCGTAATATCCAATGTATTGTAATCATGGTCCTTCCCATAGAGAAGTTGTTTGGGATACTCGTTTGATTTATACGATGAGTATGGCAAACCATTCACAAATGACAATCCCATTGCCAAAGTAAAAATGAACATGAAATCTGTTTCTCATCACAGCCTGCAGTTTTCAATCATCTCGTGATTCTTTTAAAAAAAAAAAAAGCTTTTTAGCACTGAAGTTGATGTAGAGTTACAAGGTCTCCTCTGAGTCATTCCTTCTTGTATGACCTCCCTTATCAGAATTGCGGTCTGTGCCAGAGCAAAATATAAGGGATTTCTACATTGTTAGCAATTGGGGAGTAATTGAACGTAATCGTCTGATAGTTATTGAACAGGCGCCATTTTTTTCATCGCTCATCTCAGTAGAGGGTTTAGAATGTTGCGGCATCAACATAGTTCTCTTCATCAGAGTGTTGCTATACACATAAATTCTAGCTCCCATAATTCTCGGCCAGACCAGAACTTCTATAACCTTATGCACAACTCAAATTTATTAAAATAATCAGCTATGGACAGTTCACAGCATCTGGAATACGAATACATCCCCCATGTCCAATCCCAACTGCATCAGTTATTGTTTAAAAAAACACTGACAGAATTGACAGAAGTAATGCAACATAATTTAAGAGTGCTTTTATGTGCTGTAAGGGCAGGATAGAGGCTGTAGTTTAGGGAGATATATTAACTATAGTTTAGAGAAGGATAAAGGCTTTAGATTAGAGGGGGGTAGAACCTTTGTTGTAGAGTCAGGATAGGGGCTATTGTGTTGAGGGGGATAGGAGCTGTTGTGTTGAGGGGTTATGGGTCATGGGCTGTAGCGCGGGAGGATAGAGCAGTTGTGTAGTGGTCAGTTGTTCCAATTCTTTTGTCCATAATGTATGTGTGTGTAAGTATGTATATATTTTAGTAACGTTTATTCCGCTTCCTTGTTGCTTACCTTGAATCTGAGAAGGGGGAAAGTTGATCCCTGGTTATCCAGTGGATGCAGACCATATGTACAGCAGATCTCTCTGCCGGTGCTAGGGTAAGAATCTGAGCAATGCTGTGGTAACAGGTGGCAACGCTCTACTCAACTTCAGGGATCTGTGCACGCGAAGTAAGCTCCTTAGTCCCCCATAGCAGCCCACCGGTTGCCTGATGGCTGGCCACTATGCCGGCATTAGAAACAGTCTGTGTCTGATGCCGGCAGGTTTTTGCTCCTTCAGACTGCGTCAGGTGGCAGCTGCCCCACCCCCCATCTCTATGCCTCTGCATCAATTATCTCTTTTTGGTGCCACAGATGGAACTCTGAATCACAAATTGAACGAACACGGTTGTCTGTTGCGCAAGTCATTTGTCCTGTTATATGTCCATATGATGCTTTGGACTTACAGATTATAGACGACCCGCTGATTGATTAGATCCAGACAATTCGCAATTCGGACGATAATTAATGCACACCCTTGCTTACACCTCTCTTTGGGTATGAGATCTGTGATAGCATGGGGCTAATACAAAACAAAAAAGAAACCTGAATTCTGAAAGGAAAGAGAATCCAATGCACTTAATCCAGGAAGGGACATGGCAATCTTGTCAGCAATTCGTATCTTAGTCAGATAATGTAGATGTGTGGTTTAGTAAACAAGCCAAAGGTCAATTAGACTCTACATATTTTGATACTCAGATTTGTGCAATTATAGAATATTAGTTTGCCAGGCAGTTCCCTGTATTCTCAGTGGTGTCCACATGGAGTTCTATGGGACAAAACAGAATGAGTGTTATTCAGTGAAGTGTAAATTGTCAGGAAAAGAGATTAACTTAAGAAATGAAACTCCATCTATGGCCATACCTTGTATTTGTCACTAACTTGTTTGGTTTCCTCAATGTGTGTTCTCTGTTAATAATAAATCTTCCTCTAAACAATCCAATGTTTAACCAGTCTATAGAAGCGTTACTTTTCTTCCTAATCGTCGCTGTTGATGTACAGCAACAAATTTTTTACTAAAAATAATGACATATAGTGAGATCTATATATGAATTGGAATTTTCTCACTATGACACAAACCATTGATTGATTCTGACCTCTTTCTCTTTAAATGTAGCAACGTTTCAGGTGAGTCTAACATAAACTTCTGTAAAATTCCTATAACAAACACAGTATTAAAAATGCAGGGCCACGTCACTTGGCCATAGAAATATTTAACTCTATGTGATCCCAGACTAAAGACACATTTTGATGCAATTTCCAGAATATTTTCTAAATTTTCAGAAACCAACATTTAAAGTTATTTAACAGAAAGGAGTGGAGCATCGCTAAATAACTGACCAGAGGTACAGATGCAGCACACCTGAAAATAGGATATTCCCTCTGAATACCCTATATACAACTAAGGCAAAAAAAAAAACAGAATACAGGATGCACCAAAAAAGGAAAACTGTGAATAAATATTGTAACGGAGCTCCCTGTACATCTTGCTGGGGAGCTCTGCCAAGGACCGCTTCCTAGCTGGAACAGGGGACAAACTGCAGCACTTCTGCTCACAGTCACCGTGGCTTGATTGGGGTCCTGGAACCGCTCCCTCCTGGAGCTGAATGGGGAACTCGCTCTAGCCACCCCCAGGCACTGGACAAAACTCAGCTCTAGTCCTTACAATGACTTTCCCCGTTGAATCCTCAACTAGTAACAAGGTGTCAGTTGGGCTTAACAAGCTCCTGGGTGGACTCTGGTTCATGCGGTTGTTCAGTTCCTGAACAACATAATCCAAAATCACAATAACACAGTAGTTTGCAAGGTATTTTGTAGGGCCCATAATCCTGGGGTAGGAGGCTGGCTAACAGGCTTCTTAAGGAGCTCATAGCAAACGACCAGACCACAGGGCGTTTGTCACAAATATAAAGCCAAAATGGAGTAAAAAAAAATAAATCAAAACACAATCAACAGATAAAAAATAAACCCAAATAGTGTCCTCACAGAAATAGTAAATGTGATACCAGGCATAAAACAGTTCCGGAATGTATTCTTAATAGTCACAAATGTTCAAGCAATGCAAAGCTTAGCTTCTTGGTAACATATAAAAAAAAAGAACAGAAGAGAAACCAATAGTGCAATATGCCAACTAAGTGGGATGCACACATCAGTCAGTGAATGGCAACTCACGTGTAGTGGAGCTAAAACCAGCTCTGGATAAAATGGCATATAGTGTATAAATCCTAACTTGTAGAATATTACTCACAGCAGGATAGCAGTAAGATGCACCACATAAAATAAAGGGGAAAAAAACCAATAGTGTTCTCCTTTTTAAATAAGTGGTAAAACTTACCGCTCTGTGTATCGTGCATAGGTGGTGTAATCCCCACGTTGGGTTCTTTAGCGGGTGTCCACCGATATCATAACTTGAAACACGTTGTGGTTTTTATACTATTTGTTATTAATAAAGTATTGTTTGGCTACCTCAGCAGAGTTGCTGCCACATGGTTGTTTTTTTTAAAGTTATTCTAACTTACTATTTTGGTTGCCTACCTGGCGATATCGACAGAAACCAAATAAAGAATCCAAGTTTGGGATACATAGACGGCAGGAAAGTGCTAGGAAACATCTTATCCTGCTGAAGCCAAATCTTAGGATTTTGTTAAGTTCTGCTCCAAGTCAAATCATTGATGAGGAGTCTTTTTGTTTACTAGCAAAAGTTTTACTTCTCGCATGTTCCAGAGTTGTTGTGTTTGTTATTTTGCCCAGCTTTCACTGTCATACAACAGTAAAAATAAAAAGCAACTGTTTGAAAGGGGAACTTTAAACCACTTACCAAGACAAATCTAAGTTGCTGATTCACAGCTTCGCAAAGTCAAATTTTCCACTGTGGCTTTTTATAAATATAATTTCAGCCCATCTGTTGCAGCTAAACTGTAGGATAAGTTTGTTCTCAAACTGGAGAAACGAGGTCAACGTATGTACAAACTATTTTGGGTCCCTTTTTGTGTAGAGACATATCCATTAAATAAACAGTTGCCAGGGGCAAGAAATTCACCCAGAAAGGGCAGACTTGGTATACAAGGTAAACAGATGTTGAATGGCCATGCACAAAATATGGGATGGGGCAACAGAGAGAGCTACTGATGTCAAAGGACACATAGAAACATAGAATATAATGGCAGATCAGAACCATTCGGCCCATCTAGTCTGCCCAATTTTCGAAATACTTTCATTAGTTCCTGGCTTATCTTATAGTTAGGATAGCCTTATGCCTATCCCACGCATGCTTAAACTCCTTTACTGTGTTAACCTCTACCACTTCAGCTGGAAGGCTATTCCATGCATTCACTACCCTCTCAGTAAAGCAATACTTCCTGATATTATTTTTAAACTTTTGCCCCTCTAATTTAAGACTATGTCCTCTTGTTGTGGTAGTTTTTCTTCTTTCAAATATAGTCTCCTCCTTTACTGTGTTGATTCCCTTTATATATTTAAATGTTTCTATCATATCCCCCCTGTCTCGTCTTTCCTCCAAGCTATACATGTTAAGATCCTTTAACCTTTCCTGGTAAGTTTTATCCCGCAATCCATAAACCAGTTTAGTAGCCCTTCTCTGAACCCTCTCTAAGGTATCAATATCCTTCTGAAGATACGGTCTCCAGTACTGCGTACAATACTCCAAGTGAGGTCTCACCAGTGTTCTGTACAATGGCATGAGCACTTCCCTCCTTCTACTGCTAATACCTCTCCCTATACAACCAAGCATTCTGCTAGCATTTCCTGCTGCTCTATTACATTGTCTGCCTACCTTTAAGTCATCTGAAATAATTACCCCTAAATCCCTTTCCTCAGAAGTTGAGGTTAGGACTCTATCAAATATTATGCATTATCTTGCACTTATCCACATTAAATGTCAACTGCCACAACTCTGACCATTTTTCAAGTCTACCTAAATCATTTGCCATTTGGCTTATCCCTCCTGGAACATCAACCCTGTTACATATCTTAGTATTGATACCGGAGAAACTGACGGAAGCAAAGCACAGAGGGATGGACACAGGTTTCTTCAGGAAGGAAGAGATTCTTTATTGGATCACCGATCGGGACTCAGAGGGACTAATGTCACAAAAAATACAGCAAGTTCTGAGCCCTGAACAATAGTGCAGGCTCCCTATATAGGCACATAACTCCTCCCATATTAAGCTCCACCCGCACATTCTCTTGACCAATCATTACAAATAAGAATTAACTTCCTGCTTGACCGCATGGCTTGTCCAGCACAATGGAGGAGGGGAATACTACATCCTGTATTCTTGCACATGCTCCGTACACTACTGATCGTATCTTGCCTCGTGCAACCAACTGATCGATACGTCAGCATATGCACGTACACATGCCACGTGGTAATCTCGGCCTACTAAATTTATTTTTACCGAGATTCCACCACATTCCCCCCTTTGATGCCTCTTGATATTTTACAATTACTTGAGGCATCACTTAACCTTGGTTTGCATACACCACAAGTTACCTTTGAACCAGACCAGACTTATCCTATGATGTGAATCTTCAACACTCGTCTTCCTGCATTGGTTCTCCCTGATCTAGAGCCTTATATTTATAAATTGCCATTATCTGTGCAGCAGCCTTCCTCTCTGCTATATTTTCTATCAGGCTTTGCACAGACCTAACTACTAAGGGTATAAGACACGGCAGGAGTAGACACAACATTAAAATCAGTAGGACTCCACCTACCACTGCCTTAAGCCCTCCAAACCACTCATACCAGCTACCAAACCAACTACTTGGATTGTACCCTTTCCATACCTGAGTAGGCACATGCGCTAGTTTAACCATATGGCTAGTAAGCTCAGCTATTGCTTGCCCTTCGTCATCTATTTGAAGACAGCAATTGCTCAGGTTAAACTTCCCACATACACCTCCCTCTACTGCCAAAAGATAATCCAAGGCTAATCTATTTTGGTAAACTGCTGTCCTCATCCTGGTATTATGCTTCGCTAGAAGATTGAGCGCTTGTGATGTCTCGTTAGTAATGATCTCAACCACCGCCTGTAACCTTATAATGCGGTTGAGCATATAAATAGGGGTTCTATAACCAAAGGTACCATCCTCTGCCCACGTGGCTGGCCCATAATAATCTATAATACGCTGGGGAGGCCATTCATTATCTTCCCAGGCACCTATCTCTATGGGTCCCCTTTTCTTCCTATGATTCACATCATACACTTTAACACCTAAAGTCTCACCTGTTTCAATAGGCAACAAGAAGAAGGATGGTTTTAACATACCCAACACACATGCCCCTTCCCAGTCCTGTGGTAACTCCGAATAGGCCTTCTTACCACAGATCCAGTACAAATTCGCTGGGGCTCTCCAGTTAGATGTGATGGATAGATCAAACCATACGTCCTTTAAATTGGCATATCTTGCAAACGGGTTAGATGGTTCTGAGACATTTGAAGCCGACCACCAAGTTGTATTCTTTGTATCATCATCATAAGCTTTTTGCCCTAGACAAGTTAATTCTCCTACAGAAGTATTATACATCATTCCTTTCCTCGCTATGCAAACATAACCTATGATGGAGGTCTTCAATCTCCACTCAGATTTACCTCTAACACTCATATGATAGTCGGCTTGTGTAGATATTAATTGGTCAACTGCCTCAGAACCGGACATTACCTCCTTTGCTTCCCAAGGCCATTGGTCTCCCATGTTAGTACCTCCACACACATAGCAGTTGGTAACATTAAGACTACCGGCAATACTCTCGGCTAAATCAATGAACAAGTTTTTAGCATTATGGGGGATCTTATTATCTATGCTCATCTCTTCATAAAAGGAATGGTATACTTGATGAGTTTGGGAGGTTACCGTATCAGTCTCTATCCCTATAAACAATATTGTCCCAGGGTCTAAACCCGTCCCATATATTTGAAACCCAAATAAATTACCATATTTATCTAAGAACTTGTCAGGGTTATTTATAAGTATATGGATTGGATTGCATTCCATAGACTTACAATATGGATTAGTAGGCAACTTAGTCACAATCATGTCCTTGTCTGCTGTCTGTCCCCAAGTCGCCCACCCCACACAAGACCAATATGGGCAGAAGTTATAATCTCTATTTGGGCATCTTGGACTTACATATTTATTTTTACTACTGGGACAAATATATTTATCGTTAGACCCATACGTCCTCTCCCATCTAAGATCCCCACATACATTCCACGGCTTTCTACCACTTGATATTGCTTTACACGCATCAAATAGCAGAGCACCTGAAGAATATACGGATTTTAATACCGTCTTATTAATTAGGGTCCCCTGAGAATCTCCATTTCTGAGAGTCAACCAAATTGTACGGGGTTGATACTCAGGACTGAAGCACTTAGGTTCTCCTACTCCTAAATGACACACACTATATTCTATATTTAAGTATCTACATCTTGATACATCTCCTTTACACTCATATTGCGAATGCCAAATTAGGGTCTGGGATATATGGTTACCTGTTCTTGTAGTCTTAATGCATACCTCACAGCTAGGAGTGTTGGTACCTCTACCTTCCTGAATATAAAAATACACATAAATAAACATTATTAAAAATACATCTTTCGTCGTCATCCTCAGTCTTCGTCCGTGTGAAGGCACCTCAGCTTCCAGGATGTAAGGACTGCAGGGAATGGAGTTCTGCTCGTCTTCACAGGGGTCCCCTCAAGACTTTCCCTGACTTATACACTCGTTGGTGAGTGGACAGGCTTTATTATGGCCTTCTCACTCACTTACCAAGTCTCTGAAACAATAAAATTTGTAATCTACAAGGTTCCTCGTCACTCCGACTGAGTCGTGCGTTTTAACCGGATCTTGCAGGGATTCTCTGGATTTGCTGTAACTTGCCAGGAATCGGCTGCTGCTGGTTTAACCCTGGAGTGATGTATCCACGGAGCCACTTCGGCTACTTTTATCGCTGTAGGGGTAGACAGAAGAACAACATAAGGACCTCTCCACTTGGGCCCTAACGGCACATTATTCCACTCTTTAATCCACACTTGGTCGCCTGGGTGGTAACTATGAATTGGGGGATAAATATTCACAGGTAATCTATCTTGTACCCATTTCTGTACCTCCTCCATAGTCTTACCCAACTCTACAACCTGCTGCCGGGTAATTCCTTCTCCCAACTGACTCAAATCCCCCCTTAAGTTACCAAGCACGGGAGGTGGTCGCCCGTACATGATTTCAAAAGGAGAGAGGCCCATCCTTCTGGTAGGTGTACTACGGATTCGCAATAGAGCTATGGGCAAGAGAACGTTCCACTTAAGTTGGGTTTCCTGACACATTTTAGCCAACTGATTCTTAATAGTTCTATTCATTCTCTCTACCTTACCAGAACTCTGGGGTCTATATGCCGTATGAAGCCTCCACTTTATACCAAGCATATGAGTCAATTGTTGTAGGCACTGATGAACAAAAGCTGGACCATTGTCCGATCCTATAGAGCAGGGTAGTCCATATCGGGGTATTATTTCTCGTAGCAGGAATCTCACGACTTCTCCTGCTTTCTCTGTACGAGTAGGACATGCTTCTACCCAGCCTGAATAGGTGCACACCACTACCAGCAGGTAGCGATGTCCACCCGATTTAGGCATCACTGTATAGTCAATTTGTAAATCGGACATGGGAAGTCCCCCCATAAACTGGACTCCTGGTGGCTTTACTGGTCCTTGTCTTGCATTATTTTTAGCACACGTTACACATCTACGTACAATGGCCTGAGTCAAGTTGGACAATCTTGGTATGTAGAAATGTTTTCTGAGAGATTCTTCTGTACTGTCTCTCCCAGAATGTGTCCCGTTATGATAGTTTTGGACAATTTCTACCGCTAGTGATGCTGGAATAACTATTCTTCCATCTTCTAACTGATACCATTTGTTCTCCAAATACTTTCCAGGTTCAGTCCTTAACCACTCCTCTTCTTGAGCTGTATAAATTGGAGTCCATTGAGACAGTGGAGTTGGTATAAGAGCAGCTATATGCCCCACATATTCCTGTCTTCCTGATTCAGCAGCACGCTTAGCTGCACTATCTGCCATCCGATTCCCTTTGGTTACATCACCATCTCCTCTCAGATGCGCCCGACAATGTATAATACCGACTTCTTTCGGCTCCCACACTGCTTCCAATAGTTGTAGGATCTCAGCTGCGTATTTGATTTCTTTGCCTTCTGAATTCAATAGTCCTCTTTCTTTATACAAAGCTCCGTGGGCATGAGTGGTTAAAAACGCATACTTGGAGTCCGTGTAGATGTTCACTCTTAAACCTTCAGCCAATTGTAACGCTCGTGTCAGTGCTATCAATTCTGCCTTTTGTGCTGATGTTCCTTTTGCCAGTGGCCGAGCTTCTATCACCTTGTCTATCGTTGTTACTGCATATCCTGCATAGCGGATCCCTTCTTTTACATAACTACTGCCGTCGGTGTAATATTGAACATCAGGGTTCTGGATGGGAAAATCACGAAGATCTGGTCTACTTGAAAATACTTCATCCATTACTTCCAAACAATCATGTTGACTTTCAGTAGGTTGTGGCAAAAGGGTAGCTGGATTTAAGGTATTTACAGTCTCTAAATGCACTCTTGGGTTTTCACACAACATTGCTTGATACTTGGTCATACGGCTGTTACTAAACCAATGATTTCCTTTGTAATCCAACAACGTCTGTACTGCATGTGGAACTCGTACATAAAGTTCTTGACCCAGAGTGAGTTTATCGGCTTCAGCTACTAGCAGGGCGGCTGCAGCTACAGCTCTTAGACAAGGTGGAAGTCCGCTGGCCACTGCATCCAGTTGCTTAGACATGTAGGCAACAGGTCTTTGCCATGATCCCAAGTACTGTGTCAATACTCCCACAGCCATTCTTCTTTGCTCATGTACATACAGGTAGAATGGCCGTGTGTGGTCAGGTAGACCTAATGCTGGGGCACTCATCAAAGCCCTCTTCACATCTTCGAATGCCGTTTGCTGTTCTTGAGTCCATAAGAAGGGGTCGTGCTCTGTACCTTTGATAGCTGCATACAGAGGTTTTGCCAGTATCGCGTAGCTGGGAATCCATATCCTACAGAAGCCTGCTGCCCCCAAGAATTCTCGCACTTGTCTTCTATTCCTGGGTATCGGTATTTGGCACACAGCTTCTTTTCTCTCTGGCCCCATAATTCTTTGACCTTCAGAGATATGGAATCCCAGATATTTGACAGTTGGCAAACACAACTGAGCCTTCCTTCTTGACACCTTGTATCCTGCCTTCCAGAGAATGTGTAGTAGATCGTGCGTTGCTTGCTGACATACTTCCTTTGTAACTGCTGCTATCAACAAGTCATCTACATATTGTAATAATACACACTCTCCTGGGATAGACTCGAAATCTAGTAGATCTTGACTTAGAGCTGAACCAAATAGGGTAGGTGAATTTTTAAACCCCTGGGGCAATCTTGTCCAGGTCATTTGGCGTTTCGAGCCCGTTACAGCATTTTCCCATTGGAAAGCGAAGATACATTGGCTTTCTGCGGCAATTCGGAGGCAAAAGAAGGCATCTTTGAGATCTAAGACTGTAAAGTAAGTAGCCCCGCCCGGAATTAAAGCAAGCAGGTTATATGGATTGGGCACGACTGGATGTATACTAACAACCGCATCATTGACTGCTCTCAAGTCCTGCACAGGTCGATACTCATCTGTACCGGGCTTTTGAACAGGCAGCAATGGGGTGTTCCAGGGGGAAGTACAGAATTTTAGGATACCATACCGTATGAACTTATCCAGATAAGATTGGATGTTCTTCTTAGCCTTCTGCGGAATATGATATTGTCTCAGGCTTACTGGATAAACCCCAAGTTTTAGTTCGATTTTAATAGGTGGAATATTGCGGGCCAGTCCTGGTGGGTTGTTCTCTGCCCAAACTCCTGGTATGTTAAATAAGGATTCATCACTCCTCGGGTTTTGGCTAGTCAACACTGTATAAAGTCGCCACTCTTCTTCCTTTGGTACGGACAATGTCATAATACCTGAGGGTCCATTAAACTTTAAGGATGTTGTTCCATTTGGTAGGAACGTAATCTGCGCTTGTAATTTGGATAGCATATCACGTCCCAGCAATTGGACTGGACACTCAGGCATATAAAGGAATTGATGTTTTACTACGTGGCCTCCCAATGTACAGAGTCGACTTTTAAGAACCGGTTTTTCAGCACTTCTTCCAGTTGCTCCTATTACAGTAATAGTTCTTCCAGATGGAGGAGCAACTTGATTAGTCACCACCGAATGTTCAGCACCAGTGTCGATCATAAACGCACTCCTTTTTCCCCCTATTGATACATCGACCATAGGCTCCGCTCGACCAAGGGGGATGGAGCCCGGTCGGTATCAATAGTCCTCCATGACCGTGTCAGCCAATCCCACAAAGTCCCTACCTTCTCTATCGCGGGACCTTTGCGCTGCTGGATAGTACCTATCTTCCCTTACACTTCCTCTGTTCCCATTACTCCCTCTATTACCATTACTCCCTCCGGGGCCTCCTCTACCTCTCGCTCTGCCTCTAAAGTTTCCGTAACCTGCCCTGGGTAAGTCTCTCTCATACTGCTCTCTTTGCGGACACTCGTTCCTCCAATGCCCTTCTTCCTTACAGTACGCGCACTGATTCCTACTCAAAGGCTCCCTATTCCATCTACCATCGCCTCTATCTGGGCCCCGTCTATCTACGCCTGCGATCGCTACCGCTAGCATATCTGCCTTTCTACGCATCTTGCGCTCTTCCTCTTTCTTACTTTCTGTTTCCCTATTCATATATACTTTGTTCGCTACCTCCATTAGTTGGGTGATAGACATACCTGCAAACCCTTCTAATTTCTGTAGCTTGCGCTTAATATCTCCGTAAGCTTGGCTGACAAAGGCGGAGTTTACCATTCGGGAATTATCAGCGTCTTCCGGATTAAAGGGGGTATACAAGCGGTATGCCTCCAATAATCGGTCATAAAAGACACTGGGCGCTTCATCACTTTTCTGAATCACCTCAACTGTCTTCGACATGTTAATAGCTTTCTTCCCTCCGGCTTTCATGCCAGCAATTATAGCATCTCTATAGGCTTTAAGTTGAGCCATATCTGCGCCATTTACATTCCAGTCAGGATCGGTGTTAGGGTAATGTGTTGCGGCCCATGCTGCCGGATTGGCTTGATTTAAAGCACGGGCTCTCTCCTCTAGCGCCTTAATGGCCGCTTGGTTAATCCTTGTCCTTTCCTCATTATTGAACAATGTCATTAATAACTGCTGGCAATCAGCCCATGTCGGGTTATGTGTCTGAACTATCGAGGTGAACAGATCGGTCATAGCTTGTGGTTTCTCAGTGTACGAGGAATTGTGGGTCTTCCAATTCAAGAGATCGGTAGTCGTGAACGGGACATATACGAAGACTGGGTCAGCATGTGCCATTTGACCTGCGGCATCGATATAGGCTGACCCAGGATTCAGACGAAGAGGCATCTGATAATGTTTTAATTGTTGGGTACCGGTCAGTTGTCGGGTTAGTATGGGGCTACGTGGAGGGGCGTCAGTTAAAGGTTCCGGTCGAGAGGTAATAGGGCATGAGGATGTGGGAACTTGATTTTGGGAAAAGTTAGTGAATAGTATACTCCGAGCCGAGCTAGAAGAAGCTTGACCGGAAGTTTGAAGTGGCGCCAAATCAGGATATTCAAATCTAATGGGGGTTGGTCCTGGTTCCGGAAGGGGAGTTTTAATACGAGGGGGGGTGGATTCTGTACTGGAGGAGGAAGCGGAAGTGGATGGGGGCAATAGGGGAAGGGGTGCAGAGCTTCCTGCATTCGCGTCACTTCCTCTTAAAGGAAAGTAAGGAGGCGGCAAAGGGATCTCGGACTCAGGGGGCGTGTCCAAAATGGGCCTAACACCAGTCCTAGTGGACAAACAAGTCCTGGCCACCATGAGGCGACATTGCTCCTCGTGGCATATCCGGATCCATTTTGGCGAGTCGTTTACGGCCTGCCCCCAACAATCAATGTATGGAAACTGTCCGTAAAGTTCAGGCCTACCTGACACAGCCACGTGTACACGCTGTACCAGGGTTGGATCCAAACTGCCACGCGGCGGCCATGCCGCAACCAAAATAGGCCACTCCCTAGTGCACAAAGTGACCAAACGTACAGGAGACATTTTAACCCCAAAATCACATGTTTTGAATCCCTTTTTAAAATTCTTTACCATACAACCTAAGGGATCCGAAATCGTTGACTCTGACGCGCCCATACTTATCAATGGAACGTCGTTGACAACGAATACTATGCACGCGTTCTTATTCAACAGTCACACCCGTTTCCTCTGGCAACAGCACCACGTGGTACAGTTACCGAGTGAAACGTACACAATAACACAATAATCACTCAGGGAATTCCCGTACACACACAGCTGTTACACCAGTCACTAAATAATCAATATTATGCCCTTTGGCGAAACTATACAGTCACCCACGCTATAATTCTCTATATATGAATTACCCGTCTATAACACACCCCAGTAACATCGTCTTTTACTAGTATCGGTTACAGTACGGTTAGCATAGGTCAAAGCACAATTTAAGGTCACAATACAATTATTAGTGGTTACGGTGTTAAACATGCAATAGACGACAATGATTAGTACTTATATACAGTGTCAGTAAATATACAGGGTTATGGTACCGTGCACTATGATACAGCAACACACTATTAACACTCTCGCTAGACGGCTGAGCTCGCGCTATCTAACAAGATATACACTTTACTAACAATCTTTAACACATTTACAATCCCAACTAAACTATTGGCCAGTACCTTGAATGGACTACCTAAAACTATATACACCCGTTTTGGTTAGCCACACTGCCCAAACACCACATATAGCGAACTAGAGGGCGAAATTTACAAAATTGCCCTTCTAGTCTATTTACTCTATCAAAAGTCTAGTGGGTTCCAAATTTACACGCCTTCCCACTTAGCCAAGATAGGTTGAGAGCTAGCGAACCGAATTTACACAGGCGCCGCTTAGTCTCCCGGTCCCTCCGACCTAGCGAACGTAATATACACCCTAGAACGCTAGTCTAGACAAGACACCGGTGTCCGGCTAGGGCTATTTACACAGGACCCCGCCTGACTAACCAGATCAAACGGTCTTACTAAAGAGCGTTCGATCGAGCGGTGCGCCTTCGCTCCTTCCCTCCGACAGAGGGGGCAGATTCCATACACAGATTTAAACCCCTTTTGGGCCTACCGCACAATCGGTATACCCCTAGTGGGTCTGCCGTCTAAAACAGCAGTTGTCTTACCTCCTCGTTCCTGAACCTGAGTTCACACTCATCGACGGGGACACCCCAGCACTTCTTACGTAGAGGCCGATGATCTCCTGGACAACAGACCAGTGGCGCCGAGACGAAGGGAGGTCCACGCAGAAGTTCAGGGGTGCAGCCGTAGAGAACGTGGGCAAAGATAGACCGTCTCACGCCTCTGCCTCTCAGCTACCGTTGAACGATGAGCTTCCCGGCCAATGCACCAAATGATACCGGAGAAACTGACGGAAGCAAAGCACAGAGGGATGGACACAGGTTTCTTCAGGAAGGAAGAGATTCTTTATTGGATCACCGATCGGGACTCAGAGGGACTAATGTCACCAAAAATACAGCAAGTTCTGAGCCCTGAACAATAGTGCAGGCTCCTATATAGGCACATAACTCCTCCCATATTAAGCTCCACCCGCACATTCTCTTGACCAATCATTACAAATAAGAATTAACTTCCTGCTTGACCGCATGGCTTGTCCAGCACAATGGAGGAGGGGAATACTACATCCTGTATTCTTGCACATGCTCCGTACACTACTAATCGTATCTTGCCTCGTGCAACCAACTGATCGATACGTCAGCATATGCACGTACACATGCCACGTGGTAATCTCGGCCTACTAAATTTATTTTTACCGAGATTCCACCACAGTATCATCAGCAAAAAGACATACCTTACCATCAAGGTAAGGTGCCATCAAGACACCTCCTAGAAGGCTTGTGCTATCGTGGAAAGGGGTCAAAGTTAATAAAATATTGTATTTAAGCTAGAGATGTTTAGGTTCTTAAGAAGATGTCACCATAGGAACAAATCAAAATTCTATATTGGGATGATTATCTTTTGGTGGTTGTATTTAATTGTGATAATGTTGTGGAATTACTGCCGAACACACTGCACTGTAGTTTTTGTTGTTGTTGTTGTTGTTTGTAGCCTGCAATGCCATATACAGTGTATATCCGTAATGGCGAACCTATGGCGTGTGTGCAACAGCTGGTAAGCAATGGCCTCTATTGGCATGCACAATGAGACAAGTGTGTGATAGGCTGTATCTGCCCCTTGCCTAACTCCCCAATGCTGTAACTGCTTCCCCTACACCCAGTCCGGTTTCCCAGGCTTGAGGATAGTAGCGTTTCTTGCTGTGTTGGCGTTCGGTAGTTACCTGTCTGGGCAGCATATACTGCGGGGGGCCAGAGCCGGAGCAGATTTCTGAGCAGAACCACTACCCACTTCACTTACCAACCAGACCGTGAGCCCACCAGGTGCGGTGAGAAACCTGAGCATTGGGAGAGGGACTATTGTGTTAATAGGGGCAGATAGGGCACTCAGGAGTACGGGCATGGCAGGGAGTGCTGGTCACGTTGGAGATTGGGAAGGAGGGATGGGGAGATAGGAATATGGGCATGAGAGGGAGTGCTGGCCTGTAAGGAGCATACGTGCACACCCCAATGCAGCATGCCGTGTGTTTGTACCACTGAAAAAAAAAAAGTAAATTAATTTACACTTTAAAAAACAAAAACAACAAATACAATAACAACCTCCCCACCCCCCTAAATTTTGAGATTAATTACGGTAGTTGGTTTCGAGTTTTAGTTTGGGCACTTACGTTTGGGACTTTATAATATCACAGTAGGCAGATACCTATGAAACTTACAACAGGCATCCAGGAAACTTCAGGTGAGTATAAGACTTAATCTATTAATGTGCTGTTGATTTGCAAGCACAATGTACAGATTAAATGGTATTAGCTGATCTACTCATCCAGACGTTTGTGGCTGAGTGGTGATTCACGATAAATATTTGCTTGACAACACCTTCACATATTGTGTACTCTCTGAGTCTCAGTAACAGAGTATGATCCACCATATACATCAGTGTAGAGTAATACCCCATCTGTAGCTGCAGGGACCCAGTGTACTTTTTTGTAACATTCATAAACCCATCCATGGACTATAAAGATCAAGAGGTAATACTTGTGTTTCAGTATTACTTTTTGTTGGTGGTTGTTTTTTTTATTTTTTGCCAAAGCACCAAAATAGTCATAGCGTTGCACAATGGGTTAACATGACGTAAAAAAATAAATATATATATAATATAGTGCATTCCCCTGGTTTCATATATATATATATTTGGGAGTTTAGGCCAACTCCTTGGTTTTGCACCCCTCCCTGTCACAGGTGCCTCATTCCAGGGCCCTATTTACCTTGTTCTGCAGAGAGCCTCAGATGGAATTTTCTCCCCCATGTCAGTGGGTTAATCTCATAAGAGTGGATTTAGGTAGTTAGAGGACCAGCCAATCGGCTTATCACCATCACCATTATGGCCCAATTTTGCATGTTACTGGTGTGCTGTTAGTGAAAGTAACCACACATGTTTTAGTGACTATAAACATTTTTAAAATAATTATATATATATATATATATATATTTTTAAATGCTTAAAGTGGCAGTCACCGTTTGGGGACTTTGCCGAATTCACAAAGTCCTCCGACGGTGACATCACCTCTGGGGGCAAGTAAAGGTGACTTTTAATTACCTGAACCTGTCCCGCGCAGGGTCTGCCATCTTCACCGGACGGGTCTTCTTTGCTGCCACCGTAAGTGCTGTACTCTTGCGAATGTGCAAGAGTACAGAATTGGAGCATATGGGGGATTCTGCAGGATCCTCCATAGACACAGCCAATTCCCTGCAGCTGTCACTGATGACGGCTGCAGGGATTAACTCTTTGTGTCAAAGAAAGTCAAGCGGAGGAGACATACAAAGACAAAGTAGTCCATATTCCGTGAAATTTCCAAAAACAGTCATAATGAGTATTTCATAAAGATTTTATCTTTATGAAATACTATGTTTTCGAGGGATGAGTGGGGCAATAGTGCTGCTTTATAGCCATATACAGTTTAGTAACATTCATATTCCTATATGCAGAACCAGACCTTCTCTATGGCTTTTGGAGGAGTCAGAGTTTGCATTGTGTGTTGGTGTATGCTCTACACACAACTTGAACAGCGAAGAAGGTAGTTAAAATCTCCTCACTTGATATTCACATTAGAAGGGCAGTCTTATAGCTGCAGGAACTCGCAAATTCGAAATTACCCTCTGTAGGCAGGGAGACAGACAGTGGAACTCTGCGTCAAAAAAGCAAATAGTTGTAAGTTTTAACAGTCCTTTAAGTGTCCCATCTAAGCTTTTAGACTGTTACCTGAGGTTTATATATTATGTGAACGAAAAAAACAACAACAAACCTGACACAGTATACAAATATAATTTCTTGGTAAAATTAATATTCTGTTTTCTTCCTGTAGTATACAAAACACAGGGAAGTGTTACTAGGGAACAAGGGATTACTTGTGTATGCAAACTGCAAATACAAGTTAGTTTATGATGTAAATGACATAACAAGAGTAGTTTTCGCGCAGAAAAGATGTAATACAATGGGTGGATTTATAAATGTGTGTTGCTATTCCAAAAGTTCTAAAAGCGGAGCAGCTACTGTTGAAACTAATAGAATTATCATGAATATTCCATGGCAACTGTACCACTTTTCAGAACTTTGACCCACTTTTAATATTACAAATACTGCTGTATAATTTATGTCCTAAAAAAACAACCTCTTTGCATTGTATTTATCACATTGGTTATTACAATTAGTCACTAGAAACGGCCTTCTCCACTGTTAACCTAAATATATTGCACATTGAGCAATACTCAGTTGCTTTAAATTCCTGCCCCCCCCCACTCCTCCTAGATAGTTAAGCCCTTTGGATGTCTGCACATTTTTAAGCTTTAATAAACCCCAATTTATCTTGAACATGTTTCTTGCCACTTTGTCTTAATTACTACTTCCTGCTAGGTTAAAGAAAAATTTGACCAACTAATGTCCTGTTTCAGCTGGTAATCACAGGCGTGATTCTCCTACTGTTGCCTCATTCTCCTCTAATCTGGGACAAAGTTATTTTGTCTGCATCTTCACGCTAATCAGTAATTACATAACAGGGATCCTTGATAGAGCCTTATTTCCTCTTTCGTCACTATTCTTACCTAACCCCTTTCTAGCTCTCTTTGCGATTGCGTATACTATTTCCTCCAGTGGATTTTCATAATTATCCAGTTGTCAGTAACTTCCTGGCAGGTACATACATTGAGAAGCAGTCGTTTTATAATTCCATCTCTGAGAACTGACGCCCATTACTGATTGTCTCTTATTCTACCTGTTCTGTTGGTACTGCTCTATCATGTCGTCCAGCTACCCAATAAGTAAAGTTGCTTATATGCTGCAATATCACAATTGTAAGATATTCACCTGCCTGCTATGTAACGTTTTAATATTTGATTTTGGTAATTTAATCTCAAAATAATTTCCTTCTCTGAGGATTTTTCACAATAAAGGATTTACAGCAGAACCATTGATAGGTAACTTCACAATTCTAGATATATGTCTGGACGACCGTTATCCCATATAGTTTTACTAGGCACCCCATAATGCATTTATTCTGAAGACTAATACAATCTTGAAAATAAGGGATTTGGATCCCACATTAAAAAATGGTCAACACTGCGTTTGTCTTCTCTTAGGGTAGAAATAAACTGCATAGACACGGATGATTGTACTTAATTTTAATACCAGACTACATTTAAATGAAGATGCTGAGCACCATAAACACTACAGCTCACTACTTCCTTTTATTTATTTTTTTCAAAGCAATTTGAGTGGGAATAGCAAAGTGCAAGCTAAACATCGTACAATATTTAACTCCTTCAGAACGGAGTCAATAGTACACGTTCTGATCAAAACAAAACGTGAACAAAACCTGGAGTTTGCGCCATATGTCTGTTCAACCATAATTCACCTCTTTCATATTAAGTGCACCCACACTTATTATATATCATTTTGTTCGGTAGAAACAGGGCTTTCATTTCTCATGAACTATTCATATATGAAACATAACTTATTATGAATAAAATAAAAAAAAGGTGAGAAATTAAGATTTGGAAAAAAAAATTGTAGTTCCGCCTGACATTTTAGCTGTAAATGTCATGATACTGTCATGTCATGATACTGTTAGCTTTTACTGCAATACCTTTTACTAAAAATATCATCGTTGTAATACAATTTATCATTTTGAAACTCTAATATTTGTGTTTAGCGAAGTCTCCAGAGTAAAACAGTAAACCCCATGTACAGGTTTTATGGTGTCTTGGAAAGCTACAGGGTTAAATATAGTGCTTGCAAATTAAATTCTCTGCACTTTCTGCCTGCATTGTCAGACACGTCAATCAAATTATAATTAATTAAATCACATAATTATGTTAAAAGATTACTTATACACGTAGAATTTTTATATATATACATATATATGTATTTAAATACTATGTGTATACTTATGTAATCATTTATGTAATTATATATATTTATCTATAAATAGTGATGTCCCGAACGGTTCGCCGAATGGTTTGCGAACGGTTTGCCACGGACTCATCATTGAGTAAACTTTGACCCTGTACCTCACAGTCAGCAGACACATTCCAGCCAATCAGCAGCAGACCCTCCCTCCCAGACCCTTCCACCTCCTGGACAGCATCCATTGTGAAGCTGCATTCTTAGTGAGCTGTCCAGGAGGTGGGAGGGTCTGGGAGGGAGGGTCTGCTGCTGATTGTCTGGAATGTGTCTGCTGACTGTGAGGTACAGGGTCAAAGTTTACTCAATGATGAGTCCGTGGCGAACCGTTCGGTACATCACTATCTATAAATATATATATTTGTTGTTATTTGTATTTTATATATAGATATATATAGAATGTAATTCTAAGTGTATTTTGTTACCTTTATATATATATATATATATATATATATATATAATTCTTGACCATTCTTCTTTACAGAACTGTTTCAGTTCAGCAATATTCTTGGGATGTCTGGTGTGAATCGCTTTCTTGAGGTCATGCCACATCGTCTCAATCGGGTTGAGGTCAGCTTAATGAAGTGGTCTGGGTGCCAGGTCCAGCTAGGGTTAACCCATTCTTTTATAAACATAGCAGTTTCAGAGAAACTGCTATGTTTATGAATGGGTTAAGCCTTCCCCCAAAGCCTCTAGCAGGTGTCTCATTGACAGCCGCTAGAGGCGCTTGCGTGCTTCTCACTGTGAAAATCACAGTGAGAGCACCCCAGCGTCCATAGGAAAGCATTGAGAATGCTTTCCTATGCGACCGGCTGAATGCGCGGGCAGCTCAGCCGACGGGGAGGAACGGAGGAGGATCGGAGGAGGAGAGCTCCCCGCCCAGCGCCGGAAAAAGGTAAGTTTTAACCCTTTCCCCTTTCCAGAGCTGGGCGGGAGGGGGTCCCTGAGGGTGAGGGCACCCTCAGGGCACTATAGTGCCAGGAAAACGAGTATGTTTTCCTGGCATTATAGTGGTCCTTTAAGCCAATCTGTTGTTGATTTACTTCTATGCTTTGGGTCATTGTTCTGTTGCAACACCAATCTTCTGTTGAGCTTCAGCTGGTAGACAGATGGCCTTAAGTTCTCCTGCAAAATGTCTTGATAAACTTGGGAATTCATTTTTCCTTCGATGATAGCAATCCGTCCAGGCCCTGACTAAGCAAAGCAGCCCTAAACCATGATACCCCACCACCATACTTCACAGTTGGGGTGAGGTTTTGAAATTGGTGTGCTGTGCCTTTTTTTCGCCACACATAGTGTTGTGTGTTTCTTCTAAACAACTCAACTTTGGTTTCATCTGTCCACAGAATATTTTGCCAGTACTGCTGTGGAACATCCAGGTGCTCTTGTGCAAACTGTAAACGTGCAGCAATGTTTTGTTTGGACAGCAGTGGCTTCCTCTGTGGTATCCTCCCATGAAATCCATTCTTGTTTAGTGTTTTACGTATTGTAGATTCGCTAACAGGGATGTTAGCATTTGCCAGTGACTTTTGTAAGTCTTTAGCTGACACTCTAGGATTCTTCTTCACCTCATTGAGCAGTCTGCGCTGTGCTCTTGCAGTCATCTTTACAGGACGGCCACTCCTAGGGAGAGTAGCAGCAGTGCTGAACTTTCTCCATTTATAGACAATTTGTCTTACCATGGACTGATGAACAGCAAGGCTTTTGGAGATACTTTTATAACCCTTTCCAGCTTTATGCAAGTCAACAATTCTTAATCGTAGGTCTTCTGAGAGCTCTTTTGTGCGAGGCATCATTCACATCAGGCAATGCTTCTTGTGAAAAGCAAACCCAGAACTGGTGTGTGTTTTTTATAGGGCAGGGCAGCTGTAACCAACACCTCCAATCTCATCTCATTGATTGGACTCCAGTTGGCTGACATCTCACTCCAATTAGCTCTTGGAGATGTCATTAGTCTAGGGGTTCACATACTTTTCCCACATGCACTGTGAATGTTTACATGGTGTGTTCAATAAAAACATTTAATTCTTTGTGTGTTATTAGCTTAAGCAGACTGTGATTGTCTATTGTTGTGACTTAGATGATGATCAGATCACATTTTATGACCAATTTGTGCAGAAATCCATATCATTCCAAAGGATTCACATACTTTTTCTTGCAACTGTATATATAAGATCTATATATATTATATATATATATATATATATATATATATATATATAAATACTTAAAATTTATTTTACCATGTTTAATTATTATTATTATTCTACCCACCAGCAGGGGGACTGTCAGACAGCCCAGACAGTCCCCCTGCTGGCAGAGCCATCTATAGGGGGCCATGTGATCGCTCTTGATTTGCTGGGGAGGGCTGCCTGGGCTGTCAGGCAGTCCTCCCGAAGAGGATTGCGGCGAAGGTAAGTAAATTTTACCTCCTGGGGCTGCAAGCCGTTATGGTGTGCTATGCCGCCGCAACGACTTTAAAGCCCATTTAAATGGGGATGACATAGAACGCCATAAAGGGGTTAAGTAACTAAGAAATTCTGCCCAAGTTGAAAGAAACGAATCGTACAGATTTAATGGTTACGCATTCATTTTGTTTTTGTTTTTTTAAAATAATGTAGTATAAGAACGATAAACATATCATCATATGTCTGGTAAGACATATTCTGATGGGGATGTGGCATGGCACTCCCTGCACCATAACCACTACAGTGTGCTGTAGTAGTTATGGTGTTTGGCGTTTTCCTTTACAATCTCTTGTGGTAGAAATAATCTGAAACTGCATTCTACTTTGCAGTCAGACTATATTTCTAATAACTTCAGCTGAAAAAATGGAATTGGCCATCTTGCTTTAATACCAGACTACACTTCTTTTATTTTGAGTCCAAAATAAATATTAGATATTTCTTTGTGCTATAATGGCTAATAGTGTTGTTAAGGCATATATTTATGGCCTTCCACTTTACATATCAATTCAGAAAAATTTACAATAACCAGTTATAGCAGTCTATGGTTCATCCCTTTATTTATTTTTAGTTTGTTTCTAAATCACATTTTATGAAGTTATTATTTCCTTTATTTTTCTGGCAATGAATTAAAGTACAGTAGGTGCGGCTGCTCGGTACGTGGTACTCGTTTAAGAAAGAGCTAACGACATCAGAAATGGGGAGCATGCCTTCGTGCAAATGCATAGTGGCACTTTTTTAAATTTTATTTAGCAGAGGGGAACCAGTCATATATCACATGCTTACCCAGCAAGAAAGTCCAATACAATACAATACAAATAAACACATAAAAAGTCACATGTTCTTTTTTTATTTTATTGAACCTGCTGTGACATTTTCAGTTTCTGTGATTCTTTTTAACCCTCTTTTACAATCTTGGCAGTTTGTGATTTATCTATGTTTTATGTACATATTTTTCTACTATATATTGTAACATTCTACAATGAACAGAATTGTTATTAGTGTTTTGTGTGGGAGTATAGTATTTATTCTATGAATTTGACGGTCTTGTTATAAATGCTGATGAATATACAGCAGGTCTCGTTCTTTGCTAGTGCAGAGTGTGTTTTCATCTCATTCTCTTGAACAGGATGCCGCAAATTGCGAGAGAGTTGTTCATGGTGGCCGCCATGAACAAATACTTATTCAGAGAGACACACTTAGCAGGTTCTGGTTAGGGATCTCCACCTCTGATTCCAGAGACAGGTAGAAAACAGTCTTTAGCCTTGTGATATTAAAAGCATAAGTATTGATGAATTGCAAACCTCACTTCACACCAATCTCAGACAGCCAGGAACATTTATGTCCCAGTGCTTCATTAAGAAAGCTTACCTGACCACAAGTTAGTGTGTAAATGTGTACCTATATGTGTTTGCTTGTGGTTGCATAGACATGTCTTTGTGTTGCATTCCACAGTAGCTGGAATGACAAAGAACACTGTCTGGCATTACAGCTGTTCTGGAACAAAATCCAAAAATAAAATTGCAAAGATATGTAGCAGAAAATAATGCCTTTGCAGGATTCCCAATGGTTTAGTACTCTCAATAGCAAACAAACTATAGATCGTCGCAGGATATCCTTCCAATTACAACAGAGTATCTGACGCAGTCCTGCTTGGCTCGATGGGGAGCCTGGAAATAATCCTAGTATGTTTGAGGTGTGCCTATGTGTTACGTTTTAGTTATTTCAGAAGTTCCCAGATAACACAACCATAAGGTTTTACTATTGGAATGACAGGGGGATGTTTTTGAGCGTCAATGGTATGAATTAAAAATGTTGTATGCGACGCAAAGATTCAGAGAAAAGGCTGGGTGCGTCAAGTTTTGCAAAAATGTATGATATGTAGTGTCAACCGTGCCTCATATCCTGCTCAGCCTAATCCTAACCCTTACCCTATTCTCACTATAACCCTAATCCTCACTCTAACCCTACTCTGGTTCCTGACTCTAATCTGAATCCTACCCTAAATCTGTCCCTAACCCTTACCCTGTTCTCACTATAACCCTAATCCTCACTCTAACCCTACTCTGGTTCCTGACTCTAATCTGAATCCTACCCTAAATCTGTCCCTAACCCTTACCCTATTCTCACTATAACCCTAATCCTCACTCTAACCCTACTCTGGTTCCTGACTCTAATCTGAATCCTAACCCTTACCCTAATCATAGGTGAAACACCATTGAGACAAGTATAGGGAGTAACATTGCAGCTACATTTAGAATGCTGCAAGTTATTTTTAAATAACATTGTATCCTATCCTCGGATTAATAAAACAGTGTCTAGTTGACATTTTGGCAGTTGCGATTTTTCCAGCGAGATTGTGAATGGGTGTGTGTATTCGCTCCATATGTTAAAAATAAGTTAAACAGCTAATCTTTATGTATTCATTTTCTGTGCTGGATATGTCTGTGCGTTATGATGCCGTTTATTAGGTGTTGTGGTTTGTTGTTTTTGTTTGTTTTTTTTTCCTGCCTTTTGTTCCTTGCGCAAGGTAAACTGTCTGTTTATCATCATCAACAACAAAAAAACATGTTCCTGTTTTTAGATTACACCATTGCTAGGTATTTTCAAGAGTTTAAAAAATAAAGTTACTAACAGTTGTGTAAAATGTCATGTCCAATGTCCACGGTGTTGGCTTAGTTGTATATTATATTTTAGGATTAGCAGTGCTTTGTTAGATAACTGAAGGTAGCACCAATATTTATAAATAATAGCAAATACTCCCCCACACTGTACAATGTGTAAATGACACATTCAATAAATTGATAAAATAAGTATGGCAAACATGAACGTATCAGTTAGGATGCTGTTAAAATGCATTTTTTTTTTTTAAACTGGTCCTCTTTAAATGTTTCATGCAGAAAAAAAAAGTGCTTGTATTTTTATTTCTTGACATATGTGCGTTTTTTACGTTTTATTTTATTTATTACAGTATTTATAATGGTAGTTATCAAAAACCTTTGTAGCATGGTCATAAAATATGTGCACACAAGTTGGCCGTAGTTCCCTACCTTTCTCCTGATTCATGCACCAGTTAGATAACAAGCCAATACCTCTGGGACAAAGTGCAAAAGTGCTCTAAATTTAAAGTAAATACCCTTTAGAAACCTGTGTCAATTTTATTATTGTCTTAAATCTGCTCTGTTTGTTTTTCATCTTCGTATTGCTTATTTTCATGATTTAGTACAGTTTAACAGACACCTGTGGAGCCCAAGAACGTGTTCTCAGAGTGCATTTAAGCCTGATCAACGTTGCAAAAATGTTTTGGGAGCTTAAATAGGATATCAACTATGTATCATCATTCTCTTACAAATATAGTTCTAGACATTGGTGATAAATTGATTCTCACACTCAACCACATCCTACTGTGCAAAGATACACCATCCCCTCTTGGTTACTTTTAGTTGGAATTCCTCTAAATAACCACTAATCGTAACTCCTACACTCTGACAAGCAGACACTAGAATAGAATATCTCTGGCTAGGCCAAAAACTCCTTTCTAGTCATCAACAGCGAGAACCCAAGTGAGGTGTAACAGGAACAGAATATTACCCAAATTGGTTTATTTCTAAGGCAGTAATAAGTTACTCTGTTCTTTCATACTGAATTGCTAAAAAAAAAAACAACTTGTTTTCCTGGCACTATATAGTCCTTAGCCACTTCCCCCCGCCCCCCACACCCAAAGGGGCCCCCTCCCGTTTCTCTGAAACTGCTATGTTTACAGCTGCAGGGTTAAAACCTGGGGGACCTGGCACCAAGACCACTTCATTGAGCTGAAGTGGTCTGGGTGACTATAGTGGTCCTTTAATGTAATGGTCATCATAAAGGTTTTTTTGTTGTTGTGTTTTTTTTTTTTAAATCTTGGTTTTTAGTATAAAAATATAGGCATATTATATTGATCCAAATAGGAGTTCTACTTTTGGAATGTCTTGTTTAGTTTCTCTAAGACGGAGTCTTTTGACAGTTTTGGAGAATTCAAAACCTCTGTATCATCTGAATAGACAATTGAGACAATGGCCCATCTTCTCAGATTATTGTATCTTTTTTTGTTGTTGTTTATTTTCTTTTTGTACAGACTCAGAGTACAAAACTTAACTCTGGGAAAAATAGCTACTGTCTATTGCACCTGGTCCCTTCCACTGGTAGCTGTGTTACCATGTTTGAGAAGTTATAATGGCCAAACATTTCATAAGTTAGTTATGGTAAGCTCAAATAAAAACAAGACCAAGCCCTACCCCACTAATTACTTTCTCTGGATTTGTTTAATTTGGGATTTGTTTAATTTGGAAAAAAAGTGGGTTATATGGGTTGGGTACGTGACTATGTGCGCACGTAGTACTCAAACTCTTAAAATAAACTATTTCAGATTTCTGTAGTGTGGTTGCCCCCCAAAAAGCATAATAATTTCTCATAATAACCTTCTTACAAATCCTCAAGTAAAATGAGAATGTACACATTCAGGATAACTTTTATCTGCATTCCTAGCAAGTTAACAATAGAGCCATGGGCAACAATACATTTTTTAAGGTAATTAAACCAAACTTCCTCATTTGGCATCTGTAGATTTGGAAATGAAAACGTAATAAAGCCTTCTACTTTGAAAGACGAAAAACAATAGGATTACGGTGACTGAGTGTATTTTGTGACTTCTCCTCCATGCAAAAAAAAATAAAAAATATATTCATATATTCTGCTGTGCTTTATAATAAACACAAAAATCTGTAATTGCTGATCAGGATCCATCCGTTGTAATAAAGGATAATAGCATACTTGCCGAAAGCATAGAAAAAAAAAAACAACTGGTCTCTTTGCGTAGGTGCAAAATATGATTATGCCTGCAGCAAAGCATTTGATAAAATAAGCTATGCTGTGGTGTCTGGCAGCCTCGCAAAATCCAAATAAATAAAACATACGCTGCAGTCCGCAGTCGGTGTAAATCTCCAGCAACGTATAATTTACAAATATAAAGTGACTATTCTGTGTAAGTGTCTTCTGCAATCTGTTTTAAATGGAGAGAATCGCAATCTAGGCTTGCATTGAATCGAGAAGAAAGCTCCAAAACAATAAGTCTGGATGGGCGAGGGAGAGGAAAAAATAATAGATTTGTTTCTAACAGTGGCCTTGATTTTTTTTATATTTTTTTGGATAAACTTTTAAAATGTTTTATTTTTTTTATTTTTTTAAATGTATTCCCTTTTCTCTCTAATATTAAAGGAACTCTCATGGCTTCAAAAGAAATGTACCTTTTTAAGCCCCTAAGCCCCCCACCACCCCCTTTTTAATGGCGAGCCAATTAATCTTTCAATGTAGGGTAATAACTGCTTGATCCTGGGATAAATCTGACTGCCATTCTGGGGTCAAGAAGGAATTTTTTTCCTAGCTTGTTTCAAAATTGTGCTTCAAACTGGGTTTTTTTGCCTTCTTTTGGATCAACAGGAAAAAACAAATGTGAGGAAGGCTGAACTTGATGGACGCAAGTCTCTTTTCAGCTATGTAACTATGTGTCAGCTGACCACTCTCAGCCAATCAGCGGCACCCCTGCCAGGCCGCACTTAAATTTCCTGAAGCTGAGATTCAGAAGTTGTATGCCGCCTGGGGGATCTGAGGTTTGGCGCCGGAGGCTCACTTTGGGGTTAAACCGTACGAGAATGGTTCAACCCCTTAGGGTAAGAATGCACCCGGATGAAGTTGTTATGGTGACAGGAGTGCCCCGCTAAGCTCTGTTTTAGCTTCAAATTTGCAATTCGTTTTTTAAGTCCATTACAGTTCGGCTTGTAGTGAATGCCCCCTTTGAATGTTTACATTAAATGTGGGGTTGTGAATCTGGAACTGTTGCGTGAGCTCATTGTAGTGCTTGTGGTGCTATATGTCTGTGGTTTTCCCCCCACTTTTTGTTTAATGTGTTTGAGAGTGGTTAGAAGACAGCTGAAGTTCTCCCCAATTACCATAGACCGGCCCCATCCCTGCTTCTCTGATAACCTGTGAATAGCTCTTCCAAATGATCACGTAGGATTCTATTTGTTGTAATTGCAATTCTTATATAATTATAATGATGTGTGACCACTAAGGGCCATTGTCTGAAATAATTCCATCATAACAATGTTTTTTTAATGGTTTCCTATTAACATAGAATGCCCCGGTCATTTGTCAACACTGAATAAAAAGACAATTCCATGATGGCAGTAGCAAATTTTGTATCTTTGGTCCTTTAGGGGTTAAATTCCCTTCACATCTCCATTCAACCCTGATGTTTTGATGACAATGGAGGGTATTTTTAATCTGTGCATCGGAGCAGTAAAATGTATTTTAAAGAATAAATAAAACAATTTAGTAAGTCATTCAGAAGACCAATTTAGATTCTTGGGTCAGTTTCCAGGGGAATTGTTGTGGAAAAAAATGTTTTAGTGCAGGGCTCCTACATACAGGTGTTAATCCGTGGAGGTGTGTTACATACAATTAGCTCTATTGTGTGTTTTGTGCTCACAGGCACTTGGCACACGTACAACAGGACCTTCGGTGGTCATATTCATAATGAAAAACAATTGTTTGTGCAGGAATTCAAAACCCCAGTGGAATCTTGGGAACGTATCCTAATTACTACTCAGTATAGCGTTGAATCAAAATTAAGGGGAAGAATGAAAACAAAGAGGTTAGTTCAGACCGAACAATTTTGCTTTGTGACTATGGTTAGCACACAGTGGCATTTTCACAAAGTCTGTGATAGCTAAGGCCAGGTTTGTGAGAGAGAGTTGTTTACTTTAAAATAAAAAGGCTGTATCACTGTGGTCAGAAAATGTCTGATGCAAGGAGGAACAGTATGGAGATTAGTCACAAGTTAAGAATACTTGCCCAGCCATCTGCAGCATGGAACGCAAACATCTTAACATATCTTTACTGTAGTAATGTAACAAAGGTCATCCAAGAGCCAACAGTGAGGCAGTGGTTGGTTAAATGCTCTTCGGGGCTAGTAATGGAGAAAATATGGCATGTTAACTCTTAGAGGTGACTTATTTGGCACTATGTAGCCAGATTTACGCAACTGGCTATATCACTTGAACTTGTGCCTCATGCAGACACCCAGCATGACATGGCCATGCTCCAGATACAAAATCTGACTTGGCCAGGCTTCTGGGGGGTACTGGCATTAGGACGCAGGTAAAAACACAGACCAAGTGCTTCCTTGTGCCAATATTGCTGGAGATTAGGAAAGGTTTAATAATCTCCACAACCAGCCCATACAGGAGGGATAGTGGAAAAAAAAAAAAAAAGATGAGACCATATTTTCGGGTTGCTGTAGATTAATTGAGACCTAAACTAGCTAATATTGAGGTTAAAGAACAGAAAGATATTGAAGAGTTGAAAAGGAACAGCTGTCAAGAAGAGATCGAGGGGATCTGGTGATAAAGTGATAAGTAAGTATTAAATGGAAGCTATGGAAATAGGAAATTAAACAGCAAACACAGCAAAATAATAATTGGGTTTTGGTACTCTTGTCTCTCTTATTTGGTTTCCGGAAGTGATTGGCACTAAGGTCAAAAGCATTGTCCATGCTAATCAACTCAAGAGGGCACAGATATCTCCCACATAGTCCATCACAGCCACGCTAGTGCTTTACTTTTAGTTTATCGGTATGTCTTGAACTGGACAGTGCTTTCCCAACTCGAGGAAAATATCACATGGTGCACACCAAAATAAACAATCACTGATAGGACATTCTCAATATGTCCATTATAGTTCTGTTTGGCTGACCTTTAGTTGGAGATCAAGTTATCACTTCCATTGCAAATGCTGATTTATGAGTCAATCGTGAGCTGGATCTGTCCGGTCAGATGTCACGTGGAGCGGCAGTAGCCATACCTTGAAGTCCTCTCTCTGCCTTTCTGTACCTCCCACCCCCCCCGCCACCCCCCTTTGTTTCTACAAAATAATCTTAATTGAAACAAATTCCATTTCATATAAAAAAAAACTGCCAAATATTCAACTTCAAGTTCACTTTTCTTTTAGAATTACCTAGAAATACTACGATCACTTTTGATCCTTTTGTTATTGTCTCATTTGGTAAATTCCCCTTTTATTGTAAAGTTTGGCGGAATAAGCTGGCGCTATATAAATACCAATAATATTAATAATAGGTGTAGCCATAATTTTAACAGGCAAATCCCCAAAGGTAGAACTGATCTTTAGATGTTGGTACAGAGAGATAAGAGATTATCTGCACAGATTATAATGTATAGATGCTGTAAAATAGTGTCAGATTCCATAGGATGTCTTGATGTACCTTTAGATTATGCAACTGTAATCTGAGGAACAAAGCAGAATGTTCAAATAAACATGGAATACTAATTTACGTTTTGCACTTTCAGTGAGTTTAAGAATGTTCAGGTTTGACACAATATGTGATACTTAAAGGGACACAATAGGCACCCAGACCACTTCAGCTCATTGCAGTGGTCTGGGTGCATATTCACAGGCCTCTTAACCCTGCAAAGGTATTTATTGCAATTTTTAAGGAACTGCAATAATTACCTTTGTGGGTTAACTCCACCTCTAGTGGCTCTCTATTAGTAGGAGCAAAGGCTGAGGGGCATTGGCGCTGGACTCATGTAAGTGACAGAAGTGCTTTTTAACCACTTCTGCACCATAGAGGGGGAAGGGAGCTTTACATAGGGGGTCACTACAGGGAGCTATAGTGCCAGGATAGCAACTTTATTTTCTTTGCACTATAGTTTCCCTTTAAAGAGAAACCATCAAGTTTCATGTCATTGGTTATAAGCTGTCAAATGTTATAATTATTCCATACAGAGAGGTGTACATTGTAAATTCAGGCATCTCTTGTCCGTGATCATGTTGTATATTTTTAAGGCATCAATTGCTGTTGGAAGTAATTTTTTTAAATCAAATCGAAGCATTTAATCCAGATACTTAGAATAACACATTGGGCGGGGGTCTAGCGGGTGAAGTGAATAAATGTGGTTTGCATCACCTCCAGGTTGTTTATTTTAATTTTCACACCCTTCTCCCACATCAGTTACCCACATCAGTTACCTCAAGAGAGTCTTCTACAAATTAATATGGGTTGGAAAATCAAAAAACGTTAACCAGAGATGCAGCGACAAGGCCTACAAATGTGAAATCCTCTTCCTCAGGTGCTGAAAGCTGATAGTCCCAAAGTGGCTGCTTTTGAAGAGGAGGACTCTGAGGGCTGAGGAGGCTGTCAGTCTGATTAAACCGACTGGATTCCTTTCTCTATGGCAGGCAGACTCGGCAGTAATGACAGTGGTCTTAAAAGAACTCCTGGCGGGCCTGCATTGAAATATTCTGGAAGATGTAGCCATACTTCAGGCTGACCTCACGGGTGTGGGTTTCTGGAGGAAACCTCTAACAGATATTCCCACGTAATCTCATCGATTGAGCAAACACTGAGTGGGATACAACAGAATCAACCCAGTCTCAGGAGTCGCTTCACGGTTATTAAAGGCATGCAAAGAAGCAAGAATGTCAAAATCAGGGGGATTTTCATAGTGAACCAACACGAATTCTACTATCTGAATCCAAGATATGCAGGAAGCGCATGAGTCTATTAGACAGGTTCTGCAGAATGGGCCAGCTAGAACACAGAACTGCTGGAATCCAGCTACTATTAACCCATTTACTCCTCGGAGACTCACTTCAGACGCGTATATAGTGGTTACCACATGAGGATGTTTGATTGCCACGAAAATCCAACTGGGCAGACCAACTACCCCGCACTTTCGGTGGACTGTAGAAAGTTTTTTTCTTTTTTGTCATTTACTTTTGTTCCTTTCGTTTACTTATGAAATTTGTTCATCAATCTATATGCTCCCCCGCACCTCCCATTTTTATGCATAGTGTAGCTTTTCCCTGTATAATAGTACCTCTTAATGATAATATTGTCTATTCTGTTTCTCTTTACATACATAATGCTGACATGTAATATCTGTAAGTTGAGTATAAATAAATAATTCATTGGGAAAAAAAAAAAAGGATTAGAACATAAGGCTTTGTAGAAGTGATGGCTAAACTCCACTGTGCTTTTTTTGGAATACAGTTACCATAATGCATTATTATTTTTCTTTCTTCTTGCCTCTTATAACAATAAAACAAGCAATTTAAATATTGTATTTTGATTACCCCTCAAACGTAAATTTGTTGTTAGACTTAATCTCCCATGATTCCCTTTCCAAAATGTAATCCAAAGGCTGGAGAGCCAGATTTGGATATTGCTAGCATAGACAAAATTGTTCTGTCTAATGCACAAACTATCACTTAATGCTCGGCTGGGGGGAGCCAGCCAGCAATTGACTTGTGTTGCAATCAGTTTATTCTTTGGCTTTCTATTTAGCCAGAAGGAATCTTTCTGAAAGATATGGACTATCTCTGCCCTTGCAATCTGCGGCAGTCAGAATACTCTCTCTGAACTGGAGATTTTCGGGAGAACTCTGGACAGTTCTTTGCAAGAGTTAGACGAATTTATCTTAGGTAAAAGTGATTTATGTCACAACAGTCTTCAAAAGCGGTTGCATAACTCAAAATAATTGAGACTGGACATTTCCAGTGTGTGTCTTTATCCAAAAACTGGAATAGGGTTTTTTTTGTTTATGAGTTGAAAAATAGAGGAAAGTGTGTTATTTAAGGGGCTTATATGAAGTGGATGTAAAATATTAATAGAGAACAACAGAAAGTAAAATTGTCTTGGTTAAAGTGAATTAGTATAGTATAACAACTGCCTATTTATTTTCAGACCCTTAAAGGGTTACTTCAAGCATCATAACCGCTACAGCCTGCTGTAATGGTTATGGGGCCAGGAGTAGCCTGGTCACATCCCCTAGTAGTGGGGCAAACCATATTATCATGGCTCCCCACTGGGCTCAAAGGCCCCCTGCTGGTTTGGTGACCTATATCAGGATTCTGCTGAAGCCTATTGCCATTGTCATTCAATGATTGAGAGCATCAGCTAAACCGCTCTCAGCCAATGACTGACATTCTGTGCATGGTGTTTGCATGAAATTGACCTTAGCCAGGCTGGAACTCTAGTTCTGGGCTGGTTGATGACACCCCAATGACTGTCCGTGAGTGAAGTTACACTTCTGGTCAGCAAATGGGTTGAACTCGGTATGTGCAGTGTTTCTGCACGTGGATTTCAGGCACCATGACCACCTCAAATCACTGGAGTAAACCTTTAAAGTGTGTATGGATAATCTTTATTAAAAGGGATGGCCGCGCTCGCATTAGGATTTCCCTATACAAAAGCATTATTCAGTGCTTTCCGGCATAGCGTGAGGACACCCGGTGTCAGATAGCAGACCAAAGGTCCATTTCAAATTCGGAAATCCCTCTAGTGGCTGTCAGGTAGACAGCCACTAGAGGAGGCGTTAACCCTGCAAGGTAATTATTGCAGTTTCTCAGAAACTGCAATAATTACCACTGTAGGGTTAAGGGGCAGGGAACATTGCACC
Source organism: Pelobates cultripes (assembly GCA_933207985.1). Taxonomy (NCBI): domain Eukaryota; kingdom Metazoa; phylum Chordata; class Amphibia; order Anura; family Pelobatidae; genus Pelobates; species Pelobates cultripes. Next base: position 14,286,449 of record OW240923.1, on the reverse strand, counting down.
CAGACCACTTCAATGAGCTGAAGTGGTCTGTGTACCTACAGTGTCCCTTTAACCCTTGCAGGTAATTATTACAGTTTATACAAACTGCAATAATTACATGCTTAGTGTTAAGGGTGATGGGAGTTGGCACCCAGACCACTTCAATGAGCTGAAGTGGTCTGTGTGCTTTCAGTGTCCCTTTAAATATACATTTTGTTGTGCCTCATAAAGATACATGTGATTCAAAAGGTTATTGATAGAATAACCCTTTAAATATTTCAATGCCAAATATTTTCTGTTTTCAAACCACGCTTTTCCTTAAATATAATGGCTGATGGAAACATGTCATTTTCCGCTCTGTGTGGTTAATCATTAAGTTCTGTTTATGACTTAAAGGCCAAGAGTAGTGTTAGTTTAGTAGGAAGGACAAGGCATGTCACCACAAGACCAGTCAGACCATCTTCATTTACAATGATATTGTAACTCATTTTTTTAATACTAGTATTCTTGCTGTCTAGAACCACAAGCAATTGTTAAAGTGCAACACATGTTAAAGTGTAGCTGAATCAGTGTGTTTTAAAGGGACAATGTAGTCACCATAACCACTGCAGCTTAGTGTAGTTGTTATGGTGTCTATAGCCTGTCCCTGCAGGCATTTTAATCTAAACACTGCCTTTTCAGAGAAAAACTTGCGTTCAGCGTTTCCACGCTCTGCGGAACGTTTTCCATGGAGATACATTGACTCAATGCATATCTATGAAGAGATGGTGATTGGCGTAGTGTGGCGTTTGCTGTGCATGTGAAATAGCCTCCCAATGCTTTTCTATGGGATTGTATTGTATTGACTGACATCATTAAGTTTGATGATCTCAGCCATGGAGACATGGTGGGGTGAGGTGGAGACCGCTGTGGCGTGTGAGAAAATGTGAGTAAAAATAAATTTTCACTGCTCTGACAGGAGGGTTAAGGACCTAAATAGTGGTTTTAACACTATAGTGTCAGAATTCCGTGATTGTGTTCCTGACACTAAAGTGTTCTTTTAAAGTTGTGATCGCTAAAGCTGTTTCATCAGTTCATTGTGAACTATAGTTCCCTAAAGGCTAGCTAAGGATTCAAGATGATATTCACAAACAACAATATGGTAAATGTGTGGTCTGTCCTTGCGGGGTTTATTGACTAAACAGTTAATTGTAGTGAATTGAAAACTAAATTGCAAAAGAAATCGATAAAAAGCTGAGTTGGAAAAATTCTTCAACTTGGCTACCATCCAGTTTTGGCAGTTATATTTAGAAAAGGCAAATTTCCTTCAATCATTGTTTAATGAATAAACCTCTGGGTTTTCAGCTTTGATCAGTATGCTATAGTTTAGCCCTGTCTACACATATCCCCAAGGCATTCATGGATTTGATCTATGTAAAAATTCGGAAGAGTGAAAAAATGATGAATAATTTAGGTTTTCGGTCATTTTAATCAGAATGTGAGTGCATCATTGACAGAATTTCCGAATGGCTGATGTTCGAACCCAAGTCATGGCATGGAGAGCAGAGGCATGGGGAAGGTATGCAAAACTTTTAGACCTCCCTCATGCCCAAGCTCACATGCAGTGAGTGGGGGCATGTTTGCTAAACAGCGAGTAGCCAGTGGCTGCTCCCTGTAATAAAAGAGCTAATAGTTCCCCAGTCGCTAGTAAATTGTTAATTATTTCACCCCAGTGCCCCCAATTTAAAGAACAAAGGGTGGACAAATATCTATCCACATCCCTGTGCCCTCCACACTGGGGATATTATATTTTAAACTAATAATACATAATAAAGCATGGGACTTTATATTCAAAAAGACCTGCTAAAGAACAGATAATTGTTAATATATCCTGATATGTAAAACTTGGAATTTAAAGAGATCATACGTGTGTGTTGATATTTTTTAATTTTCCCACTAAATTTCTGACAGTTTCAATGCTTACCAGTGTTTTATGAAATAATGTTTTTCTTAAAGGGATACTTTATGCACCATCACCACTACAGCTCAGTGTGATGATTGTGGTGCAAAGTTCCTGTGGGATACATCTCACATTTGTTTATCCAACTGTTTTCCTCTGAAGCTATATATAGTGCCCTGCTCCATAGTTCTATTTTATCCAAAAAAAATGCTTGATTTTTATTTATTTTTTAAAATATATTAGAATAGTTTATTTCTTAGTGTTAAATCTCAGCTACTTCAGAGAAAGAGAGAGGGTGTAAAAGTGGCTTGAAATAGCCAGCAAAGAGTCATTGGTTTTTGTGGTGATTGTAAGCGGAATTGAAACTTGTGTTCATTTGTGCAGCTTATGTATTAGAAAATATGTGCACGTATGTTGTATATCTACATGCTAGTAGAAAGGCTGCAATCCATTCTTTTTTTTTTGTAAATATAAGTTTATTTGTATAGATTTGCTGTAGCATATACAATCAAACATGCAATGGTGGGTCGGGAGACACGCAGGTCTCACTTACAGTGACAAATAGTTAAGTATTTAACATTTACCCAGTTTCCTACTTATAGGCTTTATTATCCTCATGTGTCTATAGGTTCCCTATCTCCTTCTTTCCCGTTCCCTTCCTCTCTCCTTTCCTTCCCCCCTTCCCCTCCATCCTGTAGTTCCCCTCTTCTCATCCTTCTCCTCCTGTATCCTGTCCTTCTCTGTCCCTCTCCCCTCTCTACCTCCCTCCCCCATCTCCTCCTCCTCCACCTTTTCCCGGGTCCCCTTTGTGTTTGCATTCTCTGGAATCATGGGGCGCTCCTTCAACTATAGAGGTTAGGTTTATTTCCTTCCGCTATGGGGATCCCTACCTCATGGTCCGTTACGTTCTATCCGGGCATTGATACAATCTCTGGACATTGGTAGCCCCCTATTTTCTGGGTGCAATCCATTCTTCTCTCTGGATAAATTAACATTTTTACCTTTTGCGTAATTATTCTGCACTCCCTTTAGAGTGTAAACTCTTCTTCCTGTATATGTAACTCATCGTTTCCACAATTACTGATAAATGTCATTTATCTAACTCTGCAGAAAAAGTTGGTGCTCTAATAATGCTATCCACTCATGTCCTGCATGCTCCCTTTACACTCCCCGTTACACAAAAACAACAACGTGAAAACAACTTTATATTTCGTTCTACTGCACAGTCCTATATGTTGATTTTTTTTTCTTGTTGTTAAAATAAGGAAGTGCTGCCATCTATAGATTTAGTCAGCCATTTTCAATTCCTCTTTTTTCCAGCTTTTTTGTCTTTTTGAACACACACAGCCCAGGAAAATGTTCAAAGTCAGATGAGTCACTTGACTGACTCTGGTTTTACTGGAAGGTGATGTTATTGATTTCAGGAAGAAGGCATGTTTATTTTCTCATCCTTTCTATTGCACTGTTCATTAAGATATCCATTTCGGTGTGAACTGTCATTGTTGGGAGAGGGGGTCCCTACAATAGGTTATCTCTTTTTAAATTCTGGGATCTCAACAGAGAGATTCTCCAGCAGTTTGTGAAACAAATATGTGCAAGTAATTTTACTTTTCCATTGATCGATTACATTTATTTCTTTTGTATTCATCCATCCCAAAGGTCCCTCTTCATGTTCCTTGTCTCTGTTCTACTTTCTCAGCCTGGTATCCTACTTTTATTGGAACTGCATGTGTGAGTGTTTCACAGAGTTACATAGTAATAAAACCCATAGTAATATGCAGTATAAAACTCACTGTATATGAACTTATGCAAGAGTTTAGAATTTATAAACAATCTACGGAACCTTAGTGCATCACAGAACTTACAGCCTACCTCCCAACATTTCAAATGGACTTAGACGGCCACTTCCATTTTAGAGGTGTGAGTGGGGAGTGGCCATGGGAAGGGCTGTTCTGAGAAATTTGAGGTGACTTACTAATAATTTGTCACACTAAAATGTAATTTAGAGCAAGAACATTGTATCTTATTACCACAAATTGATTTCTAAACACATTTATTGTTACCGTGTGTTACGTGTTATAGCTGTGGAGCTCTGTTACACACTCAGACACACCAACAATATAAAGCTCCTAGAAAAGAGGGACATTAGGATAGAAAATATAAGGTGATTTGGGCCCAAAATAGGGACTGCGCCCCTCCTACATAGGTACCGTGGGAGGTATATTACAGTAATGTGCAATGTGTATAAGTGTTGTCACAGAGCTTCACAGTAGGAGACTCACAGTTATCAAAGTGTTTGAGTGTATGACAGCTCTCCTTCTTTGGTGTGAATGAGTGCATCCCAGTACTTCACAGCAATAAAACTCAAAGTATGTGTGATGTGTTAGTGTATCACAAAGCTCAACAACAACAAGCTTTCAGTGATACTATATACTATGTTGCCATGGTATACACAGGTTTACTTACCTTAGCTGCTATCACACACAGCATGATGCCTTTGTGTGGATCTAATAGTGGCTGTACATGCAATTGCCCCATCGCAAAATAGTGCTGTTGTCATCGTACAGAATCTGTATTGTGTTCATACAGTTTATGAATTGTGGGATGCCAATCGTGTAATTTGAGGTTAAACGACAACATGTTCAGCTGCTCTTGCCCCACACAGGGATGTGTCTTTGTTGCAATGCTGATGGCATTCCAACAGAATTCAAGAAAAAAAAAAAATTTTAAATTATTATTCAAAATAGCAGAATTATAAATATCTGTCAGGTGTACGTAGTCTAGAATTATGGCTAGCAAGTTGTGCAGAAAAAAATGGTATGCAAATTAAAGTGACAACAAGAAATGTTGGTCAGTGCTTTTATAAAAATATATGTACCATACCAAATGAATTCTTCTTAAATGTGACTGTAAATGAATAAACACTCTTATGGTGCAATATAGTTTATGCACAGGTAAATATATAGTTATAAAAACACTTATGCTAATATAAAACTGAGTCCGTAAATATACTGTCAGGAAAATGTGAGCGTGATATCATCTAAAGTGTATCTGTACCTATATGTTTATCTTGTGCACAAACTAGATTGCCCTATGAGAGCGTTTTTTTTTTTATAGTCAAATTTAAGAAGAATTTATGTTTTTTGTTTTTTTAAATATATTTTATGTGTCACATATTCACTGTTTATTTATACAAAGTGCGCTTTGCACTTTTTATTGTATGTATTGCTTTGTATTATTGGTGAAATTCAGTGCTTGATTTCACGGTGTTAACGAGCAGCATTTCATTTAAAAAAAAAATTTTTTAATATAGATATTTTGGGTTCACATTTAGCATTTATTGTTTGCAGCGCCAGACAAATTGCACATCTTTTGGTTACTTGAAAAAAATATGAGATATACAGTGGAACAAACTGTAAACATACCGTGGAAAACAAAGAAACAAAAACCACAAATGTTGAACAGAACGAAAAGAACACAAAGTATAAAAATGGGGCTTCTTCTTTGTGTTTTGTTATCCTACGGTTTATAGCAGCCTATAGTTGTAGCCATAGTTTCTTCCCTGCAGAGAATCTGAAAAATTGCAAATGTACTTGGGGAAAAAACTAAACGTGGAAAGGCTCTGTCATGGAAGGGTTTACTTATTGGCATCATTACCTGCAATTCCCCTTTGTATTGAAGACTAAAACTCTTGGACTATCAGTGATTCGTTAAAGTATGAAATGTTGGGAATTTGTAATGAATTCAAAGTGAATTTCAAATTTCTGGCTAATGTAGCCTAACTAAACGGATAGCAGACTTGCAGAATGTTTCCGGCTTGGCTGTCATGACTAAAACTGTGAATTCTACAGAGTCCCCACTTTTAGTAAGAAGCTCTGTGTGTGACTCTGTATATCACCCATGATTTTGGCCATTCATTTTTCCTGCTGCCCGTTTTTTTTCTAACAAAAGATTTACAAGAAGTGCTTTAAGCTCAGAACAAGTAGTTGCTGGGAAGTTACACATCAGTTCACTTGTCTCAAACCACAATGTTCTAGAGATACTTGTGCGATTGCCCCGAGTCTCTGATGCAATGTTTTATAAATAGACTGAACATGGAAGGCTGTTCGGGTACACAAGGAAGGCTTCTAACCACATCCAATGTACTAAAGTGAAGCAGATACCTGGAATTTAAGAAATCCAGTGTAACAGCATCAAACTAAAAGCTCCCCCTCAGATTTGCATTGACCATTTCCGGTGATTGAGAGTAATTGTGAAACGTATATTTCTATTCTCTTTTGGACATAAAAGGGTCATGCAACGGTCAAATTAACAGAAGACCATTTTTTTTTCTCATGGTGCAATCCATTATAGTGACACAGAGTAAGGCTGTATGCTTTGTTAAAAGGAAAAACACAACAATTTGACATAAATCTTTTTATTAAATAAAATTAAAAAAAGTTAAATAATTATGATTTCATAGAAGCAAAGGCTTGTATTGTTCTATAAATTCCAGCCAGGGTACAAAAAAATTACAACTATCTAACTTATATTGTGCATCTGAAATAATTGGAAATTTAAAATTTTTAAATGTGAGGATTTTAAGGCTTAATAAATGAGCTGAACCTCTTAGTTAAAATGTTTGTTTTTAATAATTTTGCACCATTATTATACTGTGACAATTTTTGTCTTCACAGCAACAGTCACTATAAGTAGCAAACAACACACAAGTATGTAGGTAGAAGGTAAAGATAGTTCCCTCTAACAGTGTGCCCCTTTCACAGTTTAAAGTGCCATTTAAAGTGTTCTGAGGCTGGTGTAGGGTCATCACTAGTATTTTGTGGAGCAATGCAAATGGACATCTTAAATATTTCCATGTACAGGAGGCTCGAGGATTTGTAAATTAGAACAGGTGGATCTATTAATGCCATTCACTTGCGATAGTTGGAGACTTTTGTTAAACAAGGTAAAATACAAACAGTTATTTACCAAAATAAATTGTCAGGGATTCCAAGTGAGTATAAAATTCTAGGCCAAATCAGCCAATCGTGAAAGTCTGTTGTGTTTTCAGTTTGGCGGTTTTAATCTAAAATGTGCAATTTGTATTCTCTACAATTCAAACTTCATTGATTAACCCAGAGTATAATTGATTGATTGATAGACATATATATTAATAGATGGCCAAACCATACTCACAATCAATTAAAGTATATAATTATAGTCGTTAGCCAGCTTTCCATAGGTGATTTTGTCTGGAATATATTTTTTTAAAAGACCGTATACCATCCTGTAAATGAGGTATTCTATCTTTAGTTGTAATTTTTATAGTAATTCCATGTGGTTGTAGTGAATTACTTTTTATCACAGTTTTTTTATTTCAAAATGCATTTTTTAAATTATTATTTATGTAGGTTTTTTTTAATTAAAGAAAGATATTTTTAACTGAACAAGAGGAAAACTGTTTCTTTTTTAATTTTAAGAGTTGTATCCTTTTTATAACAGTTTTTAACAATCTTAATTTCCACATGAAAAGACCATAGAATCAGTTAAGTTCCTATTAATATTCTACAAAAAAATGTACTGCCCTGCTACCTGTAAATACGTTTGATGTATCCTTTACATCCTAAACTAACCATTGCCTTTGATTATACATTATGATACATATTTACAATTTGATTTTTTTTTGTTTGTTTTGTTAATAACTCGTTTTTACCATTTGAAACTAATGTGAAAAAATGCTTTGACTGCATGTTGTATTTTAATCTAAACTCTAGTAAAAAGAAATTGGGATTTGGGGGGGAGGGGAGCAAAAACACTTTTGGAAACATCTCTAATAAAAGGTAAAAAAAAGAGTGGAATGGCAATTTTTGATTAAGTGTGTCTAAACAGACAACGATGCCACTTCTGCTATATTGGAGAATGTGCGAGCATGATGACTTATAGATGATTATCTTCTATCTCCATAACATCCTGAACGTCAGATTGGCATATACGCTAAACAGACAGGTGCAAAAGATTCTACAGGCAGGGTGGTGTTAAGTAATCGCTGGCTACTGATGAACAGATAAAGCAAATATAAATTTTACCACATTGCAGAAGTCGGTATAGTAAACACAATCTTCTTAAGCCTATTCTAGCCATCCTCAAATACCCATTATTTGTGTAGCTGGTAGTCGGTAATCCAGAATCTCCTCATTGGTTTTCGTACCAGTAGATATGTTTATTGTGTTTTATCATTATGTTTTGTTATTTTATATACTACAAAATTATGTGGAATGCCCAGATTATACACCGTTTGTATCGTCAACTAAGGCAGATGTGTTTATAAATCCACAAATTCACGTCTTAGTAGGAAGCTAAATTTTTTCTGCCAGTTAAGCCTGTTTTAAAATAAAAGGTAAAAGGCCCCTTGTTTTTCTTTCTGTAAAATAATTCACATTACGGTCTCTTTACTGAAAAAAATATAGTGCGTGCGGAGCATTTGACTTAATTTTTGTGCACTGATTCTGATATATTTAGCTAATTGCTGGCTTGGTAAGAAGAGGTCCCGTACAGACTTTAGAGCCAACAACAAGTGACAAACTGAGTGTCCATGTTTACTAAATTGTGGCTTATCCACATTACGTCCTAAGAATAGCTTTACATTAATATGCTTTTGCAAATCAAAGCCAATTTGTTTCTTTTCTAATAGGGGTAAGACTTAAAATGATATTGCTGTATGTTTTTTATAAGTAAAACAGTTTTATGTGGATGAAATGTTTTTATTTGACTGATTAATTCCTGTAACAGGAAGCCTATTTATCGAATTTCTCTCCAAGCAAAAGAACACCGCCTGCATATTACAACTTCCTATGGAACAGTAGTTTTAGTGGCTCAAAGTAGCATGATAGTGTTCACGTTTTACCAATACATCGAGGACAGATTAGTTTAATTTCTGTCGTGAAACTTGATTTGTGAAGTGATTCTCATAATTTTTTACGCATGCCTTCTAATTAAATGCAGGTTGAATTATCCAACAAATGCTTGGTTATTATATTTATAGGCTATAGTGCGTGAGCTGTTCTGTGTCTCTCCTAGACAAAGAAATGCAGTTTTTTCAACATTTTGGAAGATAATTGGTATGAATTTAATTTCACAATCCTATGCTCAACATAGATTGGCACTTTAACCTCCCACCAGTCACAGCTCCTTTGGCCCACTAACAGCATTTGTCAAGTAAAAATTAAAACAAAGTGCATTTCTCTCCTTGATATATATTGTGGAAATAATTTGCATCTCAGTCTAGCATAAGAAAGCCAAGAAGACGTTTTGAGAGAACCTTTGTGATATTAGTTACCAAAGACACAAAACAAATAAGTGAAGTTGAGACAAGAGATTCCCCTTGGAATTATTAGGATTTGCTAAATTTATTGGGTTCCAGCCATCCAATGAAATTTAAGAGGGGTAAAAAATGTTTCCATGCTGGTTCATTATCTAATGGCTCGTATAAACCAGTTTTTGTCTTTGTAGGCCTGCACCCAACGGAAAGCCTGGACTCTGACTGGTGTCCAGGGAAAAGTGCTGACTTGTGTTTTATGGTGCAATGTAGCGTGTGATTATGGCTAAATGTACTTTTACACACATTTAGCTGGCTTGGTGTTCGTCCTGAAGATAACTTTAATTACCATGTGATTAGCATAACTTGTATCTGCACAGCAGTAAACGTTAAACCTCATAAACTGCGCACTGTATGGAAATAGCAAACGATTCATGACATTGAAGGCTATTGGAGACAGTTGAGTATTTGTGGCTGTTCTGTAAATATGTAGAACTTTAGTAGAACAGGAAATGTGAAAACATAGATCCCTGGCTATTAAACTAAACTGTATTCCTAACACTACAGTGTCCCGCCCCCATGGCCATAAAAGGGTTAAAAAAAATTAACCACTTTTAACATTTACCTGATTCCAGCACTGAAGTTGCATTGACGTAAGTGTGATCCGGGAACTTAATGCACAAGCATGGCGAGTGCGCGCATGAAATCTTCCCTATAGGAAAGCCTTGACTTAACTTTTTATATTGGGTTTCGTCCTCATGCACAGTGTGAGTACGTTGAGCATCTTTTTACAGAGTTAATCTGCAGTAAGCCCCTTTATTGGATGTTTGGGAGACAGCCACTGGAGGCAGTCTTAACCCCGCAATGTAAAATTTGCAGTTTCTCTAAAATTGAATTTTTTACATCTAAATGAAGTTGTTATGGTGCCAGGATGCACTCTTACCCCAAATCCCTTAACCACAAAGTTGCCTCCAGCTGCATGTTCACAACCCCCAGGCGGTATCCAGCTTCTAAATAGTTAGACAATCTTTATCTTCATTTTAACAGGAGAAAGGATTACGCATTCAGAGGAGAGTATGATAGCAACATCACTGGTGGCTAATTATGGATACAAAAGTCGAAACATAGTATTCAATCTGCATACAAGCTTAAATTAGACGTAAGGTACAGAAATGTAAACATCTGCAGTCATATCATGGAATTGTTTAATTGTGCTGTATTAGAAATTGACAACAGCCACGGGTAAGCGATATCTACGTCATCCACTCACTGCCCTCCTACACAAGCACATCCCCTACCCACCACCCACCTCAAGAGTAAGCACAATATATCAAGCGGTCTACTCAGCCGGTTCCATACCTTCTGACATAAAGCCCCCAGACAGATCGGCATTGACCTCTCCAGGATGTTATCTCTCACTTTGTCAAGGGCCCGCATCCGCTGACACAGCCCGCAATATAAGTTGCAGGTCTCTGGATCAGGTAGGTTATGCTGAGATTGATGGAGCTTGTTTCCTGGTAATCGGGGTGAATCTTGACGGGTAGGAAGGCCAGAGCGTTGAGGTTTGGATGTCCGCCATGGAGGCCTCTTGTGCCTACTTTAAACTAGCGGCTCACAGGGGACTCTCTGTGAAAGTCCACAATCATTAAACTTCTCCCAGAAGGCCACACAGATGCGATCAAAAGCCAAGAATAGCAGATCTGCGTGTGTGGGTGATTGCAGGTAAGCACCCGAGGCTGTAGGCCCCGGCAGGGCAGTCATCTTGATAGCTAAGCCACAACTCTACATTCTCCGGTAACTTGTATAGCAAGCTGGAATGCCCACACCAAGATGACAGTAGAGACCAGAATATCCCTGGGCCTTTGGATCAAGGCTGAGGATCGGCCGCCTACACTCAAAACCTAAGTAACATATAAATAAACAAGGAAACTTTAAAACGTATTACCAGACCTTAGAATGGCTGTATATATAACATTTATTATAGAATAGTACAGGACAGGCCAAAGTCAGGGAGACATAAAGTACGTAAATGGTTAAATAGGCCAAAGGTCAAGGGATACAGAAGTCGGAATAGTCAAATAACAAGCCGAGGTCAAAATACACAAGAATCGATATAAATAACGCACCCTAGAATTACCAAGCTGGAAACCACAACAGAGCAATGAGAAATGTCCAGCCAAGGTTTAAATAACAAACGAAGAGCTCCGATTGGCTCACAGAAGTCATGTGACGTTGGAACGGTCATGCAAGACATCACGCGATGGTGCACGCATGTTCACGAGCGTTAAAAACAAAGGAAACATAAAAATCCTTTAAAATACTCCGCCGCTTCCGGCAGCTGTAAAGCTTTAAGACACCGTCGCTGCTTATGTAAGTGTGTTTTCAGCTGCGTTCCCGCAGCCCTGTGTAAGCACGCAGAAACGAGGATCCCCGGGTACGACACTGCCCGCTGTGACAATAGTAAACACGTGTGCAGACTGTGCTTTGGCAGCAATGCACTCTATATGATGGTAATTAACCCTTTTGTTTTCTCATATAAATCAAATCCATTTACATTTGTAGAAATAGCTCCTCAGTTCAAAAGATGGAATTAATTAAAGTGTCTGGAAACGTTATTTAAAAAAAAAGGTTCGGTAAACACCAAAAGCAGTTTTTTTTTTGTTTAATTTTTACCCCTATGATTGTTGCATTTACTCGTTAGCAGGCTAGCAATCATTATCCCATCTTCCCGCGGCATTGCAATGTAAAAAAAACCACTTCTTGGGTCAGTTTCTAATCCTAGTGGCTGCTGTGAGTCATGTGCAAGAACTCTGCCCCTACCCTGCCAGGACTTTCAGTTCCATTAGATTTTAGGAAGTGGGAATGAAGTATGAAAAAAATATGATGAACACGGTAGAAATTCTAACTGTTCTTTAAATTGCACATTGCATAAAAAGTAGATAAATATACAACTCCGTCTAGATATACATTAAAAGGTGCGGAAATAATGCCAGTCCCGTTAAATAAAATCTGACTATCCCGTGGCAAGGCTGGAAAAGTATTTGTATCAAGAGCACACAATCATATACCCAATACCTGTTTTCATATGTACAAAATGCTGTCATTTAATATATAGTTACTGTAAAAAAACAACACTCTCTCTCTTTCATAAATATGGGGGCTCAATGCCTATAATGCTTTTTCAAAAAAAGGCATTGGGTTATTCCATTAGCAGCTGTGTCTTGCTCCACCATGTTAGCCCTGATGCATAAATCCTTACTTGTGAGAACTGGGAATTACATTGCTCAAATCTGTCTTACAAAGGGCTCATACACCTGTCGGCATAAAGACTATATTCTCTGATTCTCCGCTATAAGCAAGACTATATTATCCGCTATAAGCAGGGACAAAGTGCTATATTGCTATAGCTCTTTGTTGCGCTTCATGACTTCATGCACCTTTTTAGATTTAATTTTTTGAGGCACTTTTCTGGCTTCTTCTGTGCCTTTTCTTGCACTCTTTGGATCTTTGTGGATTTTTTTGTTGTTGCAATTTTCTGGTCACCGTGCCCTCTCTTGAAGTCTTATTGTCAGTGTGCCCTTTGTTCCATTCTTATGAGCCTGTGCTTCACTTCCACGGATGACCTTATAGATCCACCCCATGATCACTCCTAATCGTCTATCAACCTGCAGATAGTGGCCTGATCCTTTAGCGTCTCCCAATCAACCATGTTCTTTGCCCCAAGAGGGAAACAACGCATGACCCCTCTGACTCCTAGACGGCTCTGGCCCTCTTTTTTTTTTTTTTTTCTTACTTTCTTTTAAAGATTAATTTTGGGAGTAGAGCCTAACTATACTACGGCTTGACCCTAATAACAAGGCAAATGCTTGACCAGTAAAGTACACCGCATAATTGTTAATCACCTGAACTAAATGTACAACATTTTTAGTTTGTTATTGATTGTTTTAATATGATCTGTTTAAAGTTTCTCTAAACATGCATAGGCAGTAAACGTCTTTTTGCTTTGAACTACGGACCACATAATCAGCATCTTAGAGATGAGTCCCTACAGGGACACTGAAGGCTGACTATATATGATTCAACGTTGTAAATGTACTTCGGAGTATGTACAGAACGCTTGCTTTTGTATTGTTATCAAAGATATGTACTTTTTGACTGCCTAAGCAAAAATAAAGAATTTAAAAGAAAAAGTTACTCACTCCTGCAGTCCTAGAGAGTCCCGGAGAGTCCACAGTGTGTGAATTCCTACTTGCCAGGTCTAAATTTGCACTGAGCACTGGCTTGTGGCATGTGGACATTTTGAGCCCTGACCTACAATACATTTATACTTTACAAGCCATCCCTAGGCAACTCCAGAATCGTTCAAATCCCAAGATGCAGAATTATTTCCTCATGTTCTAAGCAATACCAACGGTGAAAATTGCAGACTCACTACTTCTAAATAAAATGTAAAAAATAATATACTGCATCCCACTTCTTCCATGTGTCTGATTTATGGTTATCTGGGGAAAAATGTTTTGTGGATCCCAGCCTATTTTTTTTTTAATCATGCAATGAATGCTGACGGAAACGAGAGATAATATTGCCTTTTTATTTACAGAACACGCTCTGAACTGTACAATCAGTCAGAAGTCCACTCATTGGAATTTGGTAGAGGTTAGATAAGATAGTCTAAAATAAAGCTGATTTTCAGCTGCACGGGACGTGTCATTCTACAAACATTCATGTGGGCAAATATTCTTTTTTTTCACTTTTTTTTTTTCCAGTAAGCACTTTGCACGTTACTGGCAGCTGTGTGCCTACATACCTCGGAACTCTCATGGTTTAACCTAGAATCTTAGGAATCTTAAGTCTGTCTTGGCGTGAAAAAATACATTTTCATCCGAACCTCAGCTTGACAGTTGTCTTAATCAAAGATATATTGAAATTCAGAGGCAATTGATGATGACCAGCGGTAGGACTATTTTGACTACCCATTGTAAGGGAGGTGCTCTTTAAGTCACCATGGCCAAAACCTAGCAAAACTTTAACAAATTGAGGGCAACCTGTTGTCCATTCTTGACAAGTGATGTTCTTATAAAGCTGTCATATTCATTAGAATCCTGTGCATCAAACACTGTTCTGCTTCCTTAGAAATGCCAGCACTGAATGGATCTTGTTTCTCTTAAAATATAGTCAACCTTCCTCTTAGTTTGTAAGTTAGATTGGGTCTCTTGGAATCTGCTTTTCTGCCAGTAATTTTAGAGACTTCCTAAGCACAGACACAATCTGTGTCCTTTACAATAGCTTTGATGTAAGGAAGATAGGCTATTATTTTGTATGGAATGTACTATCATGCTATAGGTGAGTATGCTTGTTTTCTCTTTTGACTGGTGTGTCCCTTTAAAATCCAAACCAATAATGTGTATGGGGCTTATATACCAAATTGAAGGGACTAAATTTTCACATACAGCTACATTTGTGGAGCTGCTTGGTAACATCTAAAGTGCTATACGCTATGTATCAATACAACAAAAGTGATTTGCATTAATTACATTGCACTTAAGAAGGAGGAGCATTTCCTAAGTGGATAGTAATTGTTAAAGCACATCTCTTTTTGGATATTGGAGTGCCTTTTTAACTAGAAATCGGTTAGCATGTCACAGCTGCCTTTTAAGATCATAAATAAGAGGTCAAAGGAATATTTTCTTTATCCCATCCCATAAAAACTTTCTAGAAACTTAACTGAGCTTTGCAGTCATGTTTAGATACAACTGTCTCCGTTCATAAGGTAAAACGCCAAAACACAAACACTGGGATTCAGTCTTACTTTCATGATTGACGTAAGACAGAGTCCCTAAAATGCCTACTTAACTTTTAATAACCTTTAGGGGTTTGCTGAATTTTCCAAATCCATCTGTTGTAGTTTGAGCACAGTGAGAGCTCTTTATAGTCATATTTAACATTCACTGGTATTTGACTCTGTATTCTAATGTAAGAGTGGCCAAAATAAACCCTCTCAACAACTGCAGAATCACAGCTTCCATGATGCTTTGCCACTCTGTAGGCTGGCAAAAAATTGTGGGAATTGTAGTTTAACAGCTATGGGCTCTATAATTTGTCCACCCTTGCTGTCCTCCTTGCTCACCCTTGGTACCCAGCCCTATTAAAGGGTGATGCATCATTCAAAAGGCTAAGCAGTGAACAGACCATTTCAAGGCCATGTGGGTTCCATAGTTAGCTGAAGAATTGCAAGTTGGCCTGAACTCGCATTTTTAGAAGGTTTCACAGATGTTTTAGCATATTTGACAGCGTGCCATAGTCAGACAGACACAGGACGAGACAGTCAGGACAATAATGTGGACACCAAATGCAGAGTCAATAAACAGTCTCTGCAACTGTGTCAAAGTTCTTCCAACACTATCATTCACCTATATAACAGTCTGACAACCCCAAGGCATTAACCCTTTGTAAACTAGGGGCCCATGCATTTGTTTGCTCACCCTCCCAGAACTCTGAGGTTTAAGGGCATGAATCAAGGATTATTAAATTATATTTTGGCAGTTTTTCTAATTTGTCACAGAGAATAGGGAAGCAAAAAAAAAAAAAGAAGAAAACAGTTTTAGAAATTAGAAGTAAAATATACAGTATATTTTGTCTGGCCTGTTTGTGACACGGCCACCTTGCATATCTCTCTCTATTGACACACCAGAGAGGACGTTTGCTACATGATCTGTTAGTCTTCACCCTGCATGTTCATTAACGTGAACACTGGTGATTTTTGTATTTAAATTCTAGCTGTGACCAAGGTCAATGCAAAGTCCAATGCCAAGTGTACAGTCTGGAGTAATGGGGATTAAATGGCCCTAGAGATTGGTGATTGGTTGTGCTACAGCACAGGGAATCAGGATGTCGTTATAAACTAACCTTAAAAGTCATTCTAACTACATCTCCATTATTCCACAACTTTTAAGTAGGTCCTTAAAGGAACACTCTAGCTTTATAAATACATTTTTGATTTCCTAAAATTGTAGTGTTCTGCTTACTATTTAGATTACAGGATTCCCTTGTGTGCATTAAAAAAAACAAAAAACCTTGCCTTTTAGCTTCCGCCGCACCACTTTCAGTGCACCAAGCTTTGCAGGACCAAACCCAGGAAGTCCCTATAGTGGCTCTTGGAGTGAGAGCTGCTAGTGGTGGTCATAGAAAGCAGTGTAAACATCCTTTAATCACAAAAGGTGGCGTTTACATGACAGACCTACAAGTAAAGGTTATTGGCTCCAGAACAACCACATTAATGGACCATGCCACACACATAGTAGCACTTGAGGGATCCCATTTCAATGGCAATTTATAGAATTGATGATTTCTGTGGGAGGTAGGCATGTTTATAATAGATTAATGAAACACCCCCCTGGCTGCAATCAGAAAGCCTGGAAGTTTATTCCTGCTTCCGTTAGGCTGTCTGAGCTAACGATAGTGGAACATGCGCCCTACTTAAGCACATACCTCCCCTGTATACCTGCTTCTCAGACTTCAGATTGAAACGCTGTGCAGTGCACACATGCAAAGCATTTTAGAGGATTCTAGATGAGAAGCCTCTGATTGGCTATTCCCCCATAAAGAGACTGTTGGTTGCTACCGGGGGGAAAGGCTCTTTTTGCAATCAATTTTAGGATATCCACCCAATGAATTCAGTCAATTATATATATTTATATTTTTGCTCATTTGAGTAGTGGAGGGTCCCTTTTATGCTGTAGTGGTTCTGGTGGCTATTAGGTCCCTTTAATTATAACCCTAATTTCTACTGTAACGTTAACTCAAACATCTCCCGCTGCTGTAGCACCACCTAACTAAATCCATTTGCAACTTTACTTTTCTTGAAAGCGCTCACTGAGCCAGTCCTCTTCGGTTGGTATGTGTGCAGCTTCCCGAGAGATCAGGAATCCAATCTCTGGGTAATTAAATTGAGCATGACATGAGCAGTAAACATTTTATAGGAACACTCTAAGCACTATAATCACTACAGCCCACCGTTGTGGTTGTGGTGCCATGGGTACCCTGGAATCCTTCTGGATTACTTGCCAAATCTTTTTAGAGCTAATAAACTTACCATGGTCCCCCAGGCGCCTGCAGTGCATCAGGTCTTCTAAAAGAGAATCGAGATATCGGCCCTGAGCTGAGCAGGTCCTATACAGTAACACAATCATTGATTTAGGCCAGCAGATTCTATAGTTAACTCGATTGAGGTATTTTAAGAATATGGTCGTGTGAGTTTGTCATGAATCTCAGTCAGATTATTTGGTAACAGTTTCAACCATTTTTCATATATAGTTGTGGCAGTTGAATCTGAATACAAAGTGTCATATGTATTCGGTTTGTGTTCAGCTGCATCCCCTGAGTACAACAAAGCAAATCATGGATCTAGTATTATAGATTCCTAAATATTTTGGATGAATAAAGATACAAACCGAAAATATTTAACAGCTACACTAGGCAGAACATCTGTTATTATAACCATTACAGCTGAGTGGGTCCAATGTTTCAATGGAATGTTATGTGATAAAAGCATACAGTGTATACTTGTTTAAATTAAATGTATGTGTAAGCTACACATTGTATTTCTTACTGTGCTTCTAGCTTCAGTATGTGTTCACACCATATATATACAGAGCTTGCAAGCATACAGTTTATCCGATTACCTCGTTGGAGTCATTTCTGTAACTCTCTTGTGTTCGTCGAGATGAGAAATGAGCTAAACAGCTGTAATATTGGAGAGGACATTTTACAACACATCAGTTTGGAAGGTCATTCTTGACCCAACCCTCGGCCAAATATAATGCCTTGGGATTTTCCCAAAGATTAATCTAATTTACCCTTTAACACCCCAGAAATGACTTCATATATGGTGTTATTTGTATAGTGAATATGATTTCCTTTTTTCTTTTAAAACTCAACTGAAGTGCATGTAGTGTGTATGTCCCGTGCCTCTAAAGTTTTAGGAAATGTGATATGTTAAAGTGAATACTTGAAGATATCTGTCATGATCACAAATCTCCATTGATACTGTTTCCAAAGCTCTTCTGTTTCAAAGAAATAGATGTGTTCTTATCTAAGCCACTATTCAGAAAAACAACGTTTCGGTTTAAATCTTCTGTCAATGTACAATGCCCTCAAGAAATGGGTTTACACTGAAACATCTCTTTCAAGGGAGACACTATGCTATATTTAATTCTCACATTTAAAAGTACTCTCCAGATCCCTAAAGCACTTTATCTTGATGAAATGCTTTAAATATGAAGAGTGTGTCCCTTTAACGCACTTTGAAGATAACATGTTAAATGACATGCAAGTAAAAATATTAACATTTTGTTTCAGAATTTTTCCCATTATTGTGAAAATAAGCAACTTCTGCAGTATCCAGGAAGTGGCTTGGATATTTAGCCAATCCTGTTTCTCCCATTGTTCTCAAATGGTGAGCTGTACATATCTCAAAAATGCCCTGCAGGCAAATAGTTTAGTTAATGAAAGGGCATGCACGAGAGTATTTTGCGAGCTTATATAAACCACAGCTCAGATTCTGTTAGTTGGTCGAATAGCTTCATTCATATTTTTTCATGAATGAAGTTAAGCGCTACAGCAGTACAGCATCCTTATAAAAAAAAATTATTAGAAGACCCATGTAAAAGTATATCAAAAAAGTAAATCACATCCGTATGACAACCCACAGTAATTTGGGGTGGCGGTAGCTCATAGTTTGCTGCAGCCATAGTCTATGAGATGAGTGTTGACAGAGACAGGTAATCTTCTTTGCACCATAACCTACGAGGAGTATGGGTTGGTAGATTGCTTAAAGTGTCTTTTTAATATGTTTGCGGCCAGTGAAACATTTTTCTACTGCTAAATCTTCGCTCCTAGACGCTATTGATTTATTTTATTAATTGACATGTCGGAATCCATTTTTACAGCGAGGTGAAAATGAATTGTTCGCAGCAAAATGTGAAGTCATTAAAATTATTTGCCCCCTGTGTGAAAATCTACAATCTGCTAATCTCATTTCCTGCATGATCCCAGGGTATAATTTACAGATGCAATGCACATGCGAACCTTGAAACTAAAGTCACATGATCTTAAAAAGTCTGATTAAAAGCTGATCTTACTCGAGTGTGCAGTAAACCTGTCAACTAACATTTCCCCTGCAAATTCAATGACTCATAGCTTTTCTCTGGATGCATAGATAATTTGTAGCATGAAATACAAAACTACAATTATTAAATGACTGCGTGCATAGCCCCACAGGTACTCCATATGAACAATGAAATGTATTCTGTCCGAGCTGGCTATGTACTTTTCATGAAAAAAAAATCTCACACTTTAAATCCTCTGATAGTTTCTTTTAATAATAATTCTGCTATTGCCTTTTCTTTCGGGTTAAAATTTTTGCTTGGCTATTTCTCTGTTGGCCGACGCATAACCGTTGAGATTGTAGCAATTTGTCAGCTTTGTGCATTTATATCTTTAGACAAAAGAGGCAATTCAATCAGGTGACTTGAGACTTTAAAAAAATAAAATAAATAAATGAGGTCAAAACAGCAAAAATATTTCCAGCTCGGCGGAATAGAAAATGATCCCAGACCAGGTTACTTTAGCATCTATTTTTTTGTCACCATGGCCTGCAGTGATTTTTATGAAAATAAACTGCTCAAAACAGTATGCTAACTGCATGTATCTGGAATTAAATTTACAAAAAAGCACTAAAGGCTTTATTTCAGAATACAACAAAAGACAAGTGAAATGCATATTTTTTGGGATGAATAGACATCTACATTTCATATCATTGCTATGTTTTTGGAAGAACTAGCAAGTGATTTTCGAATTTATATCCCCAAAATGTATTTTGTATTTTACAAAAATTTGTGATTTGCTTAAATGTACGGGAAAACGAGCAGTGGTTTCTGACTCTGTGTTCATAGGCGTGCTCACAGGGTGTGCCGGGTGTGCCTGGGCACACCCTAATCCCTGCGGCACGCCTATGGAGTGAGACCGGCAGGGGAGATCTCAGGATCTCCCCTGTCGTCTCATGCAGAGCCGGCGCTATCCGAGCGCCGGCTCTGCTCTAAGCCTCCTCTCACCAACCCCCTAGCAGTGAGGGAGGCAGAAGAGTACCCGGGGAGCTCTTGCCATCAGCTCCGCCGGGTTCCTCTCGTGAGATCTGAACGTTGCCGCGGCAACGCTCAGATCTCGCGAGAGTGAACTCTAGCTCCGCAGGCTAGAGTTCACTCTCCACTGGTCCACCAGGGATGGCAGCAAGGAAAGATCCCCCCTCCCAGGCATAAGGTAAGAAGGGAGGGGGGATATTAACTGATCTGCCCCCACCTCCACTGGACCACAAGGGAAGGCAGCAGCATGGTCCTCCCTCCCTACATAAGGTAAGAAGGGAGGAGGGATATTTATTAACTAATCTACCCCCACAAATCACCCAAACATACAGCACACACACACAAACAGCACACACACACATACAGCGCATACAAACAGCATACACACACATACGGCACCCACACACATACAGCGCATACAAACAGCACCCACACACATACAGCGCACACAAACAGCACCCACACACATACTGCACCCACACACATACAGCAAACAAACAGCACCCACACACACACATACAGCACCCTCACACACACACAGCACACTAACAGTACCCTCACAAACAGCACCCTCACAGCACACTAACAGTACCCTCACAAACACAAACAGCACCCTCACAAGCGCACACACACAGCAGTGTATGTGTGTGTGTATATATATATATATATATATATATATATATGTGGCGTGTGATTGTGCTTTAGGGTGCACACCCTAATGCAATAGGCTGCCTATGTCCGTGTTCAAGGCACACCAGCAGTCCAGGTTTAAACCATGGTGATACTTACTAACCATGGACCATTAGTGTGCATTGAGCGCTGAACTCCTGAAACAAGTCTACATGTCTTCAAGGCAATTCATACCAGCTCTCTTCTGGACTGTAAGCTCCAGTCTGGTGATATTTGAGGATAAACTGGCCTTACTTATCTTAAGGTCAGTACATCCTAGAACACTCATGCCTATCATTGGGAACCAAGTTGTTTTTAAAACTACATTTCCCATGATGCTTAAAGGGACACTATAGGCACCAGAACCACTACAGCATAATGTAGTTGTTCTGGGGCATAGAGCCTGTCCCTGCAGGCTGAACAGTGTAAAAATATATTCCTAGTGCTTAAGTGTTCCTTTAACATCTTGGGTGCCACAGGTAGCTATCACTGTCTTGTTTTTATTTTTTCAATATCCAACCTTTTCATTTAAAAATATAAAAAATAATTTTCATCTCTAATGTTTTTCGAGTAAAACCTGCAGAAAGTTTTTATGGAACTGGAAAAAATCCCTTGGGTGTACTAAGCAAAGACAAAGCTGCATTAAAAAAAAGTGAGCAATGGGTTTATGATAAATCGGAGAAATCAGGAATTCGACGTGGTATGGCATTCTTCCTTTTTCCCATTTTTTTAAATTTTTTATGAAAAATAATAAACTGACTTTGCTGAACTCGGTGCCGGCAGGTGCTATGAAATCGTCCCACATGGCTTTGACAATCCTGAAATGTAACACCACAGGCTTCCCTTAGTCGAGGATTTGCATCCAGTCATGCAGAGAAGTGCAGTATTAGAGACAGCGTATACGAGAGACAAAGGTTAAGTATTTGAGAATGTTGCGAGGTCTCCAAACCAAAATGAGAGCATAGAGCAAATCTCTAAGGGGGAAACTGTCATTTAATTTTCTATCGTGCTCGAATATGAATTGCTAGATGATTTTTAGAGGACAAAACAGCTGTACAACGTGCCCCCAGCCTCTGAAATATTTATGATGATATTTCCTGCTTGACTTGACATATGCAGTTATAGTTTAGAACTTAGAATTAACCCATTATGTGCCATAACTCTCAAACTTTTCCCCAGTTACAGCACGACCTTGGAATAACCCTGCAGTGGTATTTGGTGTAATTGCTAAAAGTTATCTACAAATGTATTCCCTGATGGGTTAATTTTTTTGAGTTTAAAGTGAATTGAAAGTGAATTGTAAATGTTTGGTCAGGATAACCAAACTGGACAAATTCTCCAAGTCAGCCAAGTCATGTTTTCTACTTTGCGGCTTAGGATTTGTGATCACGTTTGAATTCAGTAGGAATTCACAGTTCACACTTTAGTGAATGATTCTTTTAGGCTGTGGGAGTTAGTGTCAGAAAGGAGAACTGCGGGTAGAGTTTCCGATAGCCAAACACGTTGCCGACTGAACCATTCACTTATCCTTTTTCCCCCCAAATACATTTGCAGTTTTTCATATTCTCGACGTTTTGGTTTAAAAACTGAAGAAGGCTGCATGTGGAGCCGAAACGCGTCTGCTGATCTTCAGGCACTTGCTTTCATAGGGCTATCTATGGGGGGACTTTTATTTATTTATGGGCTATTTTGTATACCGCTTCCTATGCATTATCTTGAGGTTTTTTTTTATATATATTCCCATACCTGGATGTATATGTACACTGCTCTTTAAACAAATTTTAGTCCTGCAGTTCCAATATTTTCTTTTTTTAATTGTATGCATTTAGTTTTACAATAAAATCAATTATTTTATACCTCCTAGCCGGTGTTCCTGTCCTGGACATCATTCGCTGGCCTGTATAGGCACCCTTGAGGCTGTTACTACATAGCCTGGTACAGCTCCTGTCTTGTGAGTTCAATTCCTCCCATCCTGTCCACATATGAACTGTTATTATACAGAAAGCACTATATCATCTTTGGTTCATATTTTCTTCATAGACATTTTCCCTTAAGCCTTGTCTTCAACCAGTGAAATATATTCTCAGTTTCATCTCACCTGACTGACTCATCCAGTAAATACATTCACTTTGTGAGCAGTGAGTTTTTGTCACTGTCCAGCTTCATTGTTACATGCCTTCAAATGAGGTATTTAGCTATAATTGTCAGATACACATCAAAATACATACTATTTAGCAGCTTTTAGCAGTCACAAATGTAAGTGACAACTATACATCCCCAAACTGTAACACCTCTTCACCACATTTCACAGATCAGGGGATATGCGTTGGATTATATAACATCGCTACCCTTTTTCCACAGCTTTTCTTTTTGATATGCTAAAGAGGCAGTCTAAGCACCAAACTCACTTCATCTTAGCAAAGTGATTTTTAGGCATAGATAAATTGTGTTTTTTAACACTATAGATTCGGGAATACACTTTTGTATTCCTAGCCCTTTATTGCTCCTTTAAGGTTAGGATTGATGAAAAAGATTAGGACAGAAACTTGTTTTTGCAAGTTTTCATTGTGAATTAAACTGTGAGATTGTGCTGATAATATAGGGCATGCTTGCAGGAAGGTGAATTTGCCATCCATGTGATTTGTGGGTGATGGGAGTAAATTTAAACACACCTATTTTTACGGTAATATTTTCCCCTTTTTATTTCCTGATGCTATGCCCATTTGTGTTGGTACTGGTGGCGTGCCTATTGCCAGGTGTAAGTTGTGCAAATTCTTGGCAGTAACAACTTTCTCCAGTTTAAAGTGACGTGGATATAGTTAAGCTTGTTGACTCATGATCAAAAATAACTGATTCATCTTTCAACAGTAATAATTAGAACATATGGAATCGGGCCAACAGTACAGCAGATTGGTTGAGAGCCCTAATGAATTATATATACCTGGCTTCTCCAAGCCAACTTAATTGTCTTGATTTATTTGAAGGGAGCATCACAATGGCTGGGTGGAACATAATTCATACTGTTTTCTCTTTCGATTGACATTGCTGATAAACAGCTATCAAGATTATTTTCTGTTGAAGGCAAAACATTCTGTGACAGATTGCTGAAAAATGCAGGGTGAAAATGCAGGCACCCATAAATTCTATCTCCTGAATATACCTGCTAGTCTATAAATTGGCTCACCATTTGACTTTCACTGTGTATAGATAAAGGAAATTAAACTATCACCATCGTATTATGTACAAAAGAGTCTATTTAAATATATCACTTACAAGTTACGGTATGTTTTATTGACATTCCAAAACCATGTCAATTTCATATTAAATCCAGATTATAATCAACACTGGGGTATGTTTTGCAGGAAGACAGTTTTAAAGTCCCCAATAAATTCTTGACTCAAGAGAATGAGTGTTGTATGGATAATACAACAAAGTATTTATCAGTGTGAATAAAATGTAACTAATAAGCCGTGGCTGCTACTAAACTGTTAATCTTCAAAATATGTATTTTCTTAATGAACTGATATGTTACCATGCCTGTTAAAATATTAATGCATTCATCTGATCAAAAAATAAATAAAATTCTCCTACATTTTAAAAATATCTTTAAATACACCACCATGGGGGAGGGGAAGGGGAGGGAGTTCAGTGTGCAGCACTGTATTGAGACGCTGAACACTCCCCATAGAGATGCTTTGATTAAGTGCATTTTATGAGGAGAGGCTGATTGGCACAGCAATCTAAGGGGGGGGGGGGGCTGGTAATCTCATCAGCCACACCTGCACTATAGTGTCAGGAATACATGTTTGTGTTCCGGACAGTATAGTGTACCTTTAAACGGAACTCAATGTATCTAGTGTAGTTAGGATATAGTCAAATGATCTTCTCGGGCCTTCTAGCCACCCTACTGTTTCTGGGAGGGCATGTCACATGAGAGAGGTTGGTGAGGTGGTCAATGGCCGGTGGTTGAGACCATAAATGCATGTCCTTGGCTATAAAAAGAAAGGAGAAGTCTGCAGTGTTTGGTGTAGGGTGCAGCCACATTAGTGAAGCATTCTGGTTTACAGAGATCCGTTGACAACACAATATTTCTCTGGTTACTTTAGCAGCATTAAGTGCTTATTTAGATTTAATCAGTGACCACCTCACCCCTCGCCAACCGTCAAAACAAGAAAATCTAAACAAAGAAATAAAAACCAACCTGTTTAACTGTTTAAGGTCATCTGGTCACAGGATACAAAAATCACTTTGACACTAACTTTTCACCATTGACAAACATAACGAGTCTGTCAATAAATAGTTAAATACAAGAAAGCCATAAATTAAAAAATAATAACAGGACATATCTGCTCACCCGTGGCACAAATGGCTTTTATATATGCTGGCTTTTGTTTTCACAGATGCACTACCAACCGTTTCACATTACCTGCATGGTGAGGAATTCTTGTTAATTTCGTATACACATTAGACCTTACAGGACCACTGAAACTGTTAAATAAAATGGTTGTGAAATGTAAACCAAGTCTAAGTCCCAACACACAGTTTTTTACTGATATTTTATTTTATTGATGCTATGTGGACAGTATGTGGACAGTAAATCAGGGAAGCAGCATTGTAAATTTTATATCTAGAAAAGCTGGCTTATATGGATCCAAGGCATTACGACCACAAAGTTTTAATCTGCAGAGCACTGTCAATATTTTTGTGTTAGTTGAATCTTTCCCGTTAACTTGTTATTAAATCTATCTGTAGAATACCCCCAGCCAGGTGAGGAGTGAAAAGACAACAGAAAGCTAATAGATCTGTGAAGGAATTTGTGATATGATTGAAGGAAAGGTTATCTTAAAGTAAATAGTGTTGTTTCGCGTTCATTAAATTCTAATATTTTGCATTAATTACATTTTAAGGAGCACTGCTCTACAGAAGGGGTTATGGAGTCATGGACCAGCCACTATCAAAAGCTAGCAGATATTTTGTGCATTGCTGGAAAATTGACTGCAGTCAATACAAGCAATGTAATAATCTCTCATACACTGGTGCCTCTCTTTCTTGCAATCTTAAAGAGGAACTGTCTTCGCTTTGGTAGGGACAGTTCTGGACTGCCAGGCATAGTATGTAAATTTAAAAAAATATAGACACTAGTGAGAATTAAAAAAATAAAAAAAATAGCAAAACAAATAATTAACTCCTAGTTAACGATGATTATGCATAGGTCTGTGACACTTTTGCTTTAACGTAACATTGAATGGTTTCTGCACTGGTTAAGCAATTCAATGTCCAACATTCCATTGTTCCCATATTGTATTAGTATTATGATAATACTTGTGAATAATTGTGAGTGTACGTATGTAATGGGATTTGAGCAGCATTACATTTCCTGGCAGCATTATATAATCCTTATTAGACTTTCACTGGGCTTTGAAACCTAATGGATATTTGGACTTTTGGTTATGTAATTTTGGCATTTTTTGGCAAGTTTGTCCATTGCATCACAGTCTCACGCAGCTCCCGTTGGACTTGTTCTTATGCTCCAATTTTTGTGAGTACGTAAAGTAGTCATAGCTTTGTCAAAACCTTTTTTAGTATAATTCAGCCGCCTCCCAATTAATCTCACAAGTATTTTTTTTCCTTTCTGTCTACGCCATTCAGCCAGATTCTCTCTGCTTAGACCTTAGAGCACGCTTGCACATATTCACTAAGATTTTTAATGACCGTTTAGGTTTTTGCAACAGCGGTTTTACGTATTTGACCCTTGTCAGCACACATTTTGTGGAGGATTGCCCTAGTTTAATCCTTGAAACAATATTAAGTGATTCAAGGGTTAAGTGATACCAGGGACTGGATAGTCTGGCTATACTTTATAGGGTCTGGCTAGTCATTTGTAATTTCTGATTGAAATTGAGATATTACTTGTCAGAGCCATGCCTCCAGCTACACACTGGATACACACAACACTGTCTTTTTTTTTTTTTCATTAAGATAGAATTTCTTAGAATACCTCCTATGTGGCCCTATTTAGGAGGGGCAGTCCCAATTTTGAGCCCAAATTCTTCTGCCCCTCTTTTCTAGGAGCTCTACATTGTTGGTGTGTCTGAGTGTGTAACAGTAACAGCAAAGTAGTCCAGGCACTCAAGGTCTTCACACATCAGCAGATTTCTTGGAAAATCATGACATATACAGTTTTGATCCCTTCGGGAATCTTTATCAAGCTGAGTGTGTAACAGAGTTCCAAAGCAATAATACTCCCAGTAATGTGTCTTTAAACTACACTAAATTTAATGTAAAACAAGAAACAAGTCTCACTTACAGCCGCTAAAGGCACTTCCGTGATTCTCACTGTGAAAAACACTGTGAAAAGACGCTGGACGTCTATAGGAAAGCATTGAGAAATGCGTTCATATGGACTGCTGGAATGCATGCGCATTCGGATGTGACGTTGGCAGGGGGTGGAGAGTTCCGCAGAACAGAGGGAGCCCAGCACTGGAGAAAGGTAAGTGGCTGAAGGGGTTTAAACCCATTCAGCCAAGCTGGAGGGGGGCCTTGAGGGTGAGGGGGAACCTAATGACCCTATAGTGCCAGGAAAGCGAGTTTGTTTTCCTGGCACTATAGTGCTCCTTTAAGATACTTAAACCATCCTGTTGCCCATCTATGGAAGATTCTGTCTGTAGTCTCACAAGATCTTCCACAATCTCCCTTCTATGAGAAGAGTACAGCGGTGACACAGCTCCAGGTGGATTCTTCTGCCAGAGATGATTGACTTGCACCAGCTTAGGAGAGGTTTAGGGTAATGTTCCTCTGTTTTTCCTTTCCTTTTAGGTTCCTCCATGAATGTGGCTGTGTCACATTGGGAGGTCAAGCAAAAAATTGTGTCAAGCACAAAAAAAAATGGCTTGACTCAGTGGTTTTACATTATTTCTGTTATATGCTCTCCACCCAATAATCTATTTCTATCCTACATTTTTTGTATCCAGTCAACCCCGCTTTGAGTTTTACATAACCAATTACATAACCAACAATTCACTAGCGTGTGTTATTATAGAACGAAGATGTACTGGCTCTGCTTTGGTACAGGTAAATGAGTCTGTGTGATGGACAGTAAAAGACCACAGAAAAAGCTTAACTCTTTGATTTTAAAGAGGCAGATCTGACCACAGGATATGTGAACACTGGCTTCCAAGCAGATAAGTAGCCTAGGCTTCCTCTTTTTGTGAAATCGTCTTGTAACAGGGCTTCTTTCCATATAAAGAGATCTTCCATTTGAAGCCAGTAAGTGGTTCCAAATTATTCCTGAGGAGGATATAAACCCATCACAGGTTTTTACATCTCTTGACCACAGATCAGTTACATGTCATAACCGGAAAGATGAGACTGAAGATATTTCCTAACCATTGTTTCAGAACTTGAATAATTTTTCAACGCAACGGATAATCCTTATCAGTTGCTTTACTTAAATAAACCGCCTTACATTAAGTACCCCATTACAGTATTATTACTGTACGTATACGTTGCAGTGGAAATATTATGATCATCCTAAATTTTTAATTCTGACCTTTGTTTATAAATGGTTACAAAAATAAAAAAAAATTGGGAAATATAATACGTTTAATTTTGTGATTGCAATTACTTGAATATTTATGGGTTGATTGCTTGATTTTTAAGCAGTTCAGCGTGGAAGGCACTGGAAAAGCTATTGTGCTGGTTTAAATCACCATTTAGGTCTAAAAAGCCAAACGAAACTTGATTACCCTTTCTGTATGTGACTTGCATTTGAGCAAGCGGTTGTAGAATTCTCAGGATTTGTTTGAACGGTTATACTGTAAAACGGGTAAATTGCAATATTTAGCTGGTGTACCCAATCATATTTCCTTGTAGAAGCAGTACTTTATGGCAGCTGACCTAAAGGATGACCTAGCTAAGTTCTTGGCCTGTGCAGAATACATGTTCTCCATACAGCCATGCTTTCAATTAAAATGGTTCTAGAGCATGGATAGGCAACCTTTGGCCCTCCAGATGTTGTGGACTATAACTCCCATTATACTCTTACAGCCTTAATGCTGGCAAAGCACCAGGAGAGATGTAGGCCACAGCATCTGGGGTACTCAAACACCAATAATACACACAGATGCACATCCACATTTTAAAGCCATCACTACATCCAAACACACCCATGCACCCAAATGCAAACATTACATACAAACACACCCCTGTATTAAAATGCTAAAATTATATTAAAACTCCAACTTTACACACCTGCTCCCAAGTACTACAATCTGTTTACTATCTGTAGAAATGAGTGTATGTATAGCAAAAAACAAAATTGGCTATAAAAGACACTCTTCGAATTAAAAGGCTTACACTATTGAGCAAAAAGAATGTTTGGGGTTCCACGATGTTGGAACACTATGTCAAAGGGTTCCATGTGAAAACTTAATTGGGAACCCGTGCTCTATTCTAACGGTATCACAAACGCTACGGTTTTTCTTTATCGGCTTTTGTTATATATGTGTAAACTGGCCGGCAATCTAAGGGTTAAACATAATTATCACTGCTTTATATAAAATATAATGCTATTAGTGGTGGGTCCCTGGGCATATTTGTGTAGTGATATTAAATGTCAGATATTTTCTAGGACAGAATTATCCACAAAGTAAGACATTTAAAATGGCAGCCTCCTGGGGCAAGAGGATTGGTTGTTTTGGCCAAAACTTTGCAAGGTGGCCGATCCGTTAGATGCTCACCCAGTCTCCACTCCTTCAAAAAAAATCGTTAAAAACCCACTTCTTCATAAAAGTGTATCAATTAAACTGTTAATAGCTCCTGACTGATTCCTCTTCTGCAACTGTCACTAGTCTAGTACTATCCTTACCTTTTTGTGTCATTTTACCCCACTCCCTCTAGCATGTAAGCTCATTGAGCAGGGCCCTCAACCCCTCTGTTCCTGTGTGTCCAACTTGTCTGGTTACAACTACATGTCTGTTCGTCCACCCATTTAAAAACACCTAATCTAGGCAAAAATAATGGGGGTTTAGTTACAGTATATGATCATACATTAAATAAGCCTGCCACAACGTCAATGTACTCAATCTTTGGCAGGTCCTACTCTCACAACCAACTGTCTACTAAATGAGCTACTTACTTGGGGGAAAATTCCACCTCGAGTTCTCTGCAGTACAAGGCTCATGAGGTGGGTCCTGAGATGAGGCACCTGTGACAGGGAAGGGTGCAAAACCAAGCAGCTGGCCAGACTCCTAAATATATATATGGGAAAACAAGAGGCTGGCTGCACTCATCTGAATATGCTTAAAGGGACACTCCAGGCACCCAGACCACTTCTGCCCATTGGAGTGGTCTGGGTGCCAACTCCCACTACCCTTAACCCTGCAAGTGTAATTATTGCAGTTTTTAATAAACTGCAATAATTACATTGCAGGGTTATATCCACCTCTAGTGGCTGTCTAATAGACAGCCACTAGAGGGCACTTCCGTGTCCCTAGCACAGTCTCGCCCACCAGCCGACGTAATCACTGGGAGGAGCAGCGGCGGTGGAAGAAGCAGTGACGTGGGACATCGTCACTGCCTCTGGTAAATTACTGAAGGGGTTTTCACCCCTTCAGCAACCGGGGATTGGGGGGTGGGAGGGAGAGGGGACCTGCAGTGCCAGTTAAACGGATTGTTTTCCTGGTACTGGAGTTTCCCTTTAAATGGGGTGCTGCTGGGGGCCAATCCAGTGTGCTGGATTTTCATTTTTACTCTACTTATTGGCCCCCAGCAGCACCCCATTTAAGCATGTTCAGGTGAGTGCAGCCAGCCCCTTGTTTTCCCGTAAATTAACAGGACAGGTATATTATTACCTTCCCTTCCCACAGGCATTAAGCACACCCATTCCCAGCAGTAGTGTGACTGGAGCTTGGCAAGGCCTTTTGGCACTCACATTCAGTATGACTAACACCTACCCATACATAACCCATTCAGGTTATACACTTTGTGTATGTGTGGCCTCTTGTATAGTGTTTTTGCATTTAGCTGGAAAAAAACTTGTGGCAGAGTGGCAGTAATTTCTGCTGGGACAGGTGATTTTCATACACGTTGCTGTTTTTAGGCTGACACTTGCATTATATGGTAACCATTGGCTTCAATGGGTCTACTTTACTGAGAGGGTAGTGGATGCATGGAATAGCCTTCCAGCTGAAGTGGTAGAGGTTAACACAGTAAAGGAGTTTAAGCATGCATGGGATAGGCACAAGGCTATCCTAACTATAAGATAAGGCCAGGGACTAATTAAAGTATTTAGAAAATTGGGCAGACGAGATGGGCCGAATGGTTCTTATCTGCCGTCACATTCACATTCTATGTTTCATGCCATTAAAAATACAATCAACCCAAGAATATAAGCAAAATTTGTCAAGGATTACATTTAAAGTCTGTTTAGATTTCCTTCAGAATATACACTAAAAGACATACAGATACACCCACATACACACACACTGACAGACTTATAGATACACAGACAGACATAGAGATACACACAATTACATACCTACTGACACACACACACTGACAAGCATACAAATACACACACACACACACACAGGCATGCATGTCAACATATACACTGTTATGCAGGAGGGTGGCTTCCCTGGTGTGCAGTGTGCTGGCTGAGGCTGTTGGGAGTTAGAGGCTGGCTCTTGCAGCCTGTGCCCCCTCCTCTCCAGCCTTCTCCTCTGTCCTCCTCTCTGCCCCGGCCAGGACCACCTCCTCACTCCCTACCCCCTCCCACGCGGCTCCATATCTCTCCCACTGTCACTTCCTCCCAGGCTGCCAATAAGCAAGGGGCCCAGTCGTGCAGTTAAAAGGGCCACAGGTCCCTACTGTTAAAGGTCCCCCTTAGGGTGCGGGGTTCACAAAATTCTCCAGCAGGCTGCGAGTTGTGCATGTCTGATCTAAACTGATACTTTAGACTCGTAGAAACAGAGATGGATTCCCCTCAGTCTCTACATAGAACCAGATACTAAGGAGCAGGGCTGCCATCAGGGGGTGACAACCATGACGGCCGCCCGGGCCCAATGTGGAGCGGCGAAAACTGCCGCAGGCGCATCTGCACCCGGGCCCATCAGGTGGCCTAAGCATTTAGGGCTACCTGATGAGCCCTATAACTTCAGGGGCCCGGTCAGCACTGCGGCCGTGTATTTGCGCGACCGGGCCCCTTTAAAAGAAATTGCGGCTGCACCGCAAGTGCTGCTGGGAGGAAGTGACGGCCGGTCACTTCCTCCCAGCTTACTCCGCGCGGGGGGAGAGCAGAGCAGGACAGGACTCTGCTCCCATCATCCCCAGTCTCCCTCCGGCAGCTTAAAGGTAAGCGGAAGGTGGCTGATAAATGAGGTGTGTGTGTGTATATGTATGTGTCAGCATGTATGTATGTATGTGTGTGTGTATGTATATATCAGTATGTATGTATGTGTGTATGTCAGTATGCATGTATGTCTGTGTATGTGTGTATGTATGTATGTCAGTATGCATGTATGTCAGTATGTCTGTGTGTATGTCAGTATGTCTGTGTGTATGTCAGTCTGTATGTGTGTGTATGTCAGTATGTATGTATGTCTGTATGTATGTCAGTCTGTGTGTATGTATGTATATATCTATCAGTATGTATGTGTGTATGTATGTCAGTATGCATGTATGTCTGTGTGTGTAGGTCAGTATGTCTGTGTGTATGTGTCTATCTGTATGTGTGTGTGTGTATGTCAGTATGTATATATATATGTATGTCTGTGTGTATGTCAGTATCTATGTGTGTATCTATCTATCTATCTATCTATCTATCTATCTATCTATCAGTATGTATGTCAGTATGCATGTATGTCTGTGTGTGTGTATGTCTGTATGTATCTGTGTATGTATTTATGTATGTCTGTTTGTATGTCTGTATGTCAGTTTGTATGTATGTCTATATGTATGTGTGTGTGTGTGTGTGTGTCTGTATGTCAGTATGTGTGTGTGTGTATCTGTATCTCCTTATGCATGTGTATGTCTGTTTCAGTATTTGTGTCTGTTAGTATGTGTGTATCTTTCTGTGTGTGTGTGTCTGTGTCCTTTTGTGTCTGTGTATATTCCTATGGGTGGGATTTGGAGACGGGCACCCTTGAGCTGTGTTAGGGGCCCCACAATTTCTGATGGCGGCCCTGCTAAGGAGCATGTAGCACAGCTGTGCAGACCGTAAAATCTTTAGGTGCCTGACAGAACCAGATAAGTGTCAAACAGTTTGTACCAGAGTACTCCAGGCCCATGACCACTACAGCACCCTGCAGCAAATATGGTGCTAAAAGTATCCATTTCATTCAAGTGGCCGAGGCATTAATACTCAGTTTTTCATGTGCTGGAGATATATGATAATGTAAATAAAATGTATAAGTACCCACTAACAGAAAGTAGGTGGCAGTGCCTGCTTGGTAGGTTAAACCCACTCACTGGCTTTTGTGATGGAAAGATAAAAATAAAATAAAAAATTAGGTTGGGGGCGCCAAGACCCAAGTTCCAATAATACCTATAAAAGAGCATTGATGATGGCCTCCATTTCACAACCCCTCATTGACGGCTGTGCCAATTCCCCACACGTAATAATAACTTATACTATGTTAAAACAAGGTGCAATTACATGAGCTATTACACACCTACAGGATAACCAGGACAGGGCATGTTATATGAAGTCTAAATAAAAGGCATATTAGCCTACATGAGCTTTTCTCAACATGGGTGCCAGACAATATTAATATATTGATACAAATGGCCTATTTAGAACCTTGTGGTTTTTCCAAAAAACAACATACAGCTTTGTCAAAAGTATTTATGCATTGGGGCAGGCGTATGATGGGACTACGAGGAATGGAAATTTAGCCTAGGGGTTAATTATCGGCAAACCCTACCCCCCAACAAAGAAAAGCCCATTACCAGACTGAATTGTTTTTGGATCCTTTCAACAATATTATATCCTTATTTGGAGTCTATAGCTCTATATTAAAGAGTGACAGCCAACAGACCGTTGTGGTTTTCTTCCCGTAAAAAGATTTTGATTGTTTTGTTTTTTTCTACTAGAAATCATCTTTTTGTTAGAACACCATTTTGGAAAAATGCAGCATTTGGCTCAGAGTAGTTGGGAGGAAAATGCCAAAGCAAATTGCAGATTCCCTCCTGTTATTGCTAAACATTCCAGGCATCTGTTCTCCCTCTCTGTCAATGTGGGAGCCGTGCATTATCCTGCTCTGTTATCTTTTTTCTTTGATTCCTTGGGATAAAATCCTCAAGCCTTTTGGGACCCTACAAAAATATATTGATTTTAATCCTGGATTAAAGTTCTCTATCAAAATTCATCTGGCAGGGTATTAGTAGCACTGGTCGTGGCAATTATATAACAGTTTTGTTGCTCTGGACCTGTTTAAGGGGAAGCAGATAGGGCCAGATTTTTATGTTCTGCACTGAATCCTATAACAAGTTTTTGTAATCTTGTTGTAGTGTCTGCTGAAAGTTAATGAGGTTAAATAAACATAAAATGTATATATTGCACAAAGTAAACTATTGCATATTTATTCACTTGTATTGAGTCTCTCCCAGTACCAGTTCTAGCGTGAATTGCATAAAAATACTATGAGTAAAATCAGGAGACGTTAACCTGCACTAAGAAAAACAATGTTATTGTGTAGGCTATTTTTTGTTTTATGCGGAATGACGTTGTTAGATGGTGGGGTATTGTTAGATGGGGGGGGGGATGTGATGTTGTAGCAAGTTATGATGTTGAAATCATGTAAACAAGAAATAAGTAATTTATTTAAGTAAACTAATTAAAGAACACAAATACAGTAGTTTAAAACACTTTACTGTAAATGTATTTACTGTGACGCTCTGTGATGCACTAATACACACCAGACATTTGTTGTGAATTTTATTTGGATACATTTTGTACACATTTGCAGACATGATCATTTTTATTTATTTAATTTGCTGTGAAGCTCAGTGATACCCCAAAAACAGGATTTTACTTTTTATTTCTGCGGAGCTCTGTGATACACTTCGCTCTGAGTTTTATTTATGTGGAGCTCTGTGATACACTTCGCTGTGAGTTTTATTTCTGTGGAGCTCTGTGATACTCTTAGCTGTGAGTTTTATTTCTGCGGAGCACTGTGATACTCTTAGCTGTGAGTTTTATTTCTGCGGAGCACTGTGATACACTTCGCTGTGAGTGTTATTTCTGCGGAGCTCTGTGATACTCTTCGCTGTGAGTTTTATTTCTGCGGAGCTCTGTGATACACTTCGCTGTGAGTTTTATTTCTGCGGAGCACTGTGATACACTTCGCTGTGAGTTTTATTTCTACGGATGTGACCCGTGAAAAGCAGGTAAATGGTCTATTTCAAAACTGAGCAAGAGAGTAAATCCTGTGGATAATATGCAGTAAAAAGAAGTGTTTTTTATTATTTTGTTTTCCTAGGTGTATGGACCATTGTGAGACACTAATACAGAAAAATAGCTTGATTGCTATGTCGATGTGCCTCTGCTTTAGAATTCTATGCATTGTGTAGAAAGAGGCAGCTCTATGAGAAAAATATGTGACAGTGTTTCTGATTGGCTGACTGGCCAGCCAATCAGAATGCAGTGAAAGTTTAAATTATAAGCAGTCAGCAAAAAAAAGTTTTATAGACTGGAATAATTCAATGGCAGCTAGTAAAAGCAGATTACATAGACTAGAGCAGTAAGGTTAAAAATAGCCATGTTTCATAGCTTTATATCTCTCATGTCCTTTGTCACTGCTAGAGCAGTGAGTTTGGGCCTATAAGAAAGGTATTTATTGGAAAATAAAACTACCTTTATTGGTGTTCTCTGATAAAAAAAGAAATCTTCTTAAGTTGAATCATCTTGTATTATCTTGGCAGGAGATGAGAGATTGATTCTGACTTTGATCACCAGATTCCTTTATGTAAATTATCTTGACAGTCATGCAGGACACGGCCGGTATTAAAAGTTCATTTGACTAAAAAAGGTGGTGTGACTTAATCAATAAGCTAAGAGCAGACTGAACTCCCAGTGTGGCGAATTTCCCACTGCTCTGAGATAATGTCATATTGTCTTAGCCTTGACTGAGCAGGACTACGCAAACAGACACACCGTGCCCAAAACGAGCCTATATACGTCATAGATGCGCTATCACTCTTTCACTTATTAACACTAAATGCCAAGCCGTAGCCAGAAATACCTATTAACCCCTTGTACAGAAATGGCACAACTTCTGCACCTGTTCACTGCTGAGTTGTCCTTGCAGTGAGAACTGGGTTGTAGTTAATGTGATGACATTTCAGTGCGTTGTGTTGTCATTGATTGTGGCGTACCACATGATTGTGCATTTATTACATAAACCGTTTACAGCACATTTTTGGCAAAAATGAAAGGGATAATAAGGTTGAAATAAAAAGATTTTTATTTATAGACTGTAAGCTCATTTGAACAGGGCCCTCTTCAACCTATCGGTCCTGTAAGTTTTCTTGTAATTGTCCTATTTATAGTTAAATCCCCCCTCTCATAATATTGTAAAGCGCTATGGAATCTGTTGGCGCTATATGAATGGTAATAATAATTTAACAGGTACAGTAATGTGAGTATTTGCATATGTATTTATTTCGGAAAGTGTTTTTAATATTGTTTTCTTTTTAAATTTACATTATTTTTCTCTTTATGTTTTGACTCTTATCATGAGCTTCAACTAATTAACAGCAGATTCCTGCAATATGACTATCGATATGTTGCATTTTCTGTACTGTAAAGGGACACTATTGGCAACCAGAATAGTTCAGTTCACTGAAGTGGTCTGAGTACAATGTCTCAGTCCCCTTAACCTTGTAATTGTACTTATTAGATTACCTTGCAGGGTTAAGACTGCCTCTAGTGGTTGTCAATCAGGCAGCCACTAGAGGCACTTCCTGGTGGTTAGGCCACTTTTGGTCTCCTAACTGATGCTGGACGTCCTCATGCTCTGCAAAGCGTTTACCGCGTGTGCGCATTAGCACCCCAATTGTGTGCCATCAGAGGGGGTGGGGCGACGACCCAGCGCAGAGGGACATCAGCGCTGGAATAAGGCAAGTATAGTAATAACATTTTAACCCTTACTATGATAGGGAGAGGGTGGGGCTAGGAATACAGCTTTGTATTCCTAGCACTATAATATCCCTTTAAGAGACTGCACATATTTTTTATGTATTTAGTCCCTCCTTTCAATTTTTGGCAGTTCAGTTTTTGGTGTGACGTTGTGAGGTCACAGGCTCCTTAGTGGAGCTCTGGGAAAGCTCCAGATGCTGCAGACATACATAATGTCCCTTAACGCATGATGTGTCAACCATGATAGTGGTTCTTAAAGAACCTGTTCTGTCTCATTCCTGACTTATCAATGATCTTGAAATGGTCCAATAAATAGAATTATAAATTCTATTTAAAAGTGCCTGCAACCGACAGCAGCAGTTGCATGACTTTGTCTGTTTTGATAAGAGTGCTGTCAATGTACCTTAGTGTAAAGTTACTCCATGTTCTGTCTATGAGTGTAGTAAAGCCTGTGCAAGCAGAATAGCCTGCTGTCTTACAGGGACAGTCAGTACCATAACCACTAAAGCATCAGTGCTCTGTCAAACCACTTGAAAATACTTCAACAAAAGCACTACATATCTGACGCCAAACAAGTACGTGAACCATTAAATTTTAGCTCCTGCAAGTGAAGAAGACTGACTTGTGTGACTTGAGCAGGCAGTGAATACTAGTATCCTACTGACCGTAGACTTTCCCATATGATGTCCGTGAGTAGGGGGCGGAATTTTGGCATTGCACGTAAAGAAGACAATAAAGAGAATATGAAGGATTTAAAAGTTAAGTTTTAATGTATAACTGCCAAACACCATTGCTACTAAAGTAACTTTAAAAAAATAAGGTTATAAGGTTTAGTTGTTGTGGTGCTTGAAGTGTCCCTTTTTAAAATTCATATTATATTTTACTTCTGGCTCGTTTGGCAGTGATGCAAGAACGTTTGAGCATACTCTCGATGCAGTAGACTGAAAATTTATTGATTTGAATTTCAGCCACACCAAGACAGGGTGACGAGCCTGACATGTTAATTGATGGGTTTGGTTGAAGGATTAGCCTTAAAGAGACGAATGTCTCTTTGCAGGATCAAAATACCAGCTGAGCCCCTTTGTAAACATGCACGTGTTATCACTAAGACCAACAGCGTGGAGGTTTGAGTAGCTGAGCACCCTCGCTGGCTCCTGTTCAGCGGTGTGTCAGTGAACTTCCTGCTTCTGGCCAGCTGCGGGGTACAGATAGGATCTCCTATCTGATAGACTTCCTTGTTATATCTTTTCTATCTTATGGTTTTAAAAATGGCGGCTGGGGTTTGCTGTTATCAATCACCAAAGGCTGGATACTGGAAAGAGTTCTAAAGTTTCATATATCATTCAGCAATTACAGGCTAAGATGTTGTATGGGAAAAAGGACATCCATCATTGTTGCCACAGTTCTTTGGCTGTCGGATGTTTTATTTTATTTTTTATATTTCCTTTGCATGTAGGCTAAATCCTGTTAATATCTATTTGCGTGCCCCACTATAATAGTATGTAAATAAATATATGTAGGTGCATTACTGTATGTATGAAGATTCCACTGTTTTAATTTAGAACTATTGTTTTTCTTTTTTTTTTTAAGTGTCAAAGAAACATTAACGAGCCACTTTAATCATCATTAATTGCACAATTCATTTCAGTAGTTATGGTGCTTAGTAGGCTGTGGATGCCACCCACCGGTTTTGTGCCAGACCTCTTTAGACGGGTATGACACAAGTCAAGATTCCCACTGTCCCCTGTAGCTTGTCCCCTGGCTTCCTGTATTTCTGATGCAAAAATTACACTTATTACAATTGGAAGCTATTCATTAGCCGAGAGCATCTACTAATACAACCAGTGGGAGGTTGAGTCATGGGTCCCTGGGTGACCCTCACTTTGTGTCCAACCAATTAAATACCGTTTTACACAGAACCGGGTATGGCGCAGATGTCCAGCTCAAAACAAAACTGTTATGGTATTAATGGCATCCACTTTTAAATAAGAAAAGTTAAATATATATATATATATATATATATATATATATATATATATATATATATATATATATACACATGAAAGGCCTTTTTTAAATTACCGTAGTCTAGCTTTTATTTGTGAATTTTCTGGTCACCGACCATGATTTGAATTTAAGTTGAATATTGAAAACCAATCAAGAAACCGCTTTTAATTCAATTGGATCAACTTATATTCTGTCTAGCCTTTCAGCCTTTTACTTAAACCTATTTTAGGATTATATTAAGGCATTTTTGACCTTTTAACACTAAAGAGGAAAGGTGTAGCCTTGTGCTTTGCATTGCAGTGTATGATTCATCCCTCTGTCAGTAGAATGGCTAATACCAAAATTACAATTTAAATGGTGATCGTAGACCAAACCGATCCAGAGTACATAGCAGTAATGTAATACCGTATATACAGCAAAAACAACTGTCTGCATGAGTTAAATTGTGCGCCTGCTTGGATTTCAGGGAAACTGGCAAGGTCCAAGATCGCAATCTGGTAGCCAGGGCTGCAATCAGAAATTTTAGAGCCCATCCTGATTCTGCTGAAAATGATCCAGTATGTGTGTACTGAATGTGGTGTGTGTATTGGATGTGTTGTGTGTATAGTGGAAGCAGATTGTATGCTTGTGTAATGGTTGCAGTTTGTGTGTATTAGATGCAGTGTGTGTAGTGTATGAGTGTGTGTGTTTGTGTAGTGGATGTAGTGTGTGTTTATAGCAAATGCAGAGTGTGTGTTTGTGTAGTGGATGTAGTGTGTGTATAGTAAATGCAGTGTGTGTGTTTATGTAGTGAATGTAGTGTGTGTATAGTAAATGCAGTGTGTGTGTTTACGTAGTGGATGTAGTGTGTGTATAGTAAATGCAGTGTGTGTGTTTATGTAGTGAATGTAATGTGTGTATAGTAAATGCAGTGGGTGTGTTTATGTAGTGGATGAAGTGTGTGTGTATAGTAAATGCAGTGGATGTGTTTGTGTAGTGGATGTAGTGTGTGTATAGTAAATGCAGTGTGTGTGTTTAGTGGATGTAGTGTGTGTATAGTAAATGCAGAGTGTGTGTTTGTGTAGTGGATGTAGTGTGTGTGTATAGCAAATGCAGAGTGTGTGTTTGTGTAGTGGATGTAGTGTGTGTATAGTAAATGCAGTGTGTGTGTTTATGTAGTGGATGTAGTGTGTGTGTATAGTAAATGCAGTGGGTGTGTTTTTGTAGTGGATGTAGTGTGTGTATAGTAAATGCAGTGTGTGTTTGTTTAGTGGATATAGTGAGTGTATAGTAAATGTGCAGTGTTTGTTTATGTAGTGGAAGTAGTGTATGTGTATAGTAAATGCAGTGTGTGTTTTTGTGTAGTGGATGTAGTGTGTGTATAGTAAATGCAGTGTATGTGTTTGTGTAGTGGATTTAGTGTGTGTATAGTAAATGCAGAGTGTGTGTTTGTGTAGTGGATGTACTGTGTGTGTATAGTAAATGCAGCATGTGTGTTTGTGTAGTGGATGTAGTATGTGTATAGTAAATGCAGAGTGTATGCGTAGTGGATAAAGTGTGTGTTTGTGTAGTGGATATAGTGTGTGTATAGTAAATGTAGAGTGTGTGCTTGTGTAGTGGATGTAGTGTGTGTATAGTAAATGCAGAGTGTGTGCTTGTGTAGTGGATGTAGTATGTGTATAGTAAATGCAGAGTGTGTGTTTGAGTAGTGGATGTAGTGTGTGTAAATGCAGAGTGTGTGTTTGAGTAGTGGATGTAGTTTGTGTAAATGCAGAGTGTGTGTTTGAGTAGTGGATGTAGTGTGTGTATAGTAAATGCAGAGTGTGTTTGAGTAGTGGATGTAGTGTGTGTGCAGTGGATGCAGAGTGTGTGTGTAGTGGATGTAGTTTGTGTATAGTGAATGCAGAGTGTGTGTTTGTGTAGTGGATTTAGTGTGTGTATAGTAAATGCAGAGTGTGTGTTTGTGTAGTGGATGTACTGTGTGTAGTATAGTAAATGCAGAGTGTGTGCGTAGTGGATGAAGTGTGTGTTTGTGTAGTGGATATAGTGTGTGTATAGTAAATGCAGAGTGTGTGTTTGAGTAGTGGATGTACTGTGTGTAAATGCAGAGTGTGTGTTTGAGTAGTGGATGTAGTGTGTGTATAGTAAATTCAGTGTGTGTGTTTGAGTAGTGGATGTAGTGTGTGTGCAGTGGATGCAGAGTGTTTGTGTAGTGGGTGTAGTTTGTGTATAGTGAATGCAGAGTGTGTGTTTGTGTAGTGGGTGTAGTTTGTGTATAGTGAATGCAGAGTGTGTGTTTGTGTAGTGGGTGTAGTTTGTGTATAGTGAATGCAGAGTCTGTGTTTGTGTGTGTAAATGTTGTGTAAATGAGGGGCTGCATTCTGTGGGAACAAAAAATGCTTTTTTTTTTTTTTTTACATTTACTTTCCTAAATTTGATTCCCCCACCCCTCCCCCAACCTTACCTGTGACCAGGGAGGGGGTAGGTTTCATTACCTGGTGGCCCGGTGGCATGGTGCGGGTCCCTGGCTACCTGTATACTGCAGAGGGAACCTTTTCTACACTTTCCAGCTGCAACTCTCAAGCACGGAGCTCGTGGCGCATAGGTCATTGCCATGGTAACCCGTAGCAACTCTCTGATGGCTGAAAAGGCTCTTGTAAGTTGGAGAAAAGAGCAGCTGTTACGTGAAGATGGTGGTGGCTGGGCTCCCTCTGCAGTATACAGGTAGCCCGGGGACCGCAGGGGCACATATAATGATATTGTTATATTTTTGTGCACATTGTGACTATGGGACCCGGGTCCCTTGTAGCCATATCTCCCTGTGCCAGAGTCTCCCCGAGCAGTTAGAACCCCACAGGACCGCTGGGCCAATGACAACCGTCATGACTGTCATCTCCTGATTAGTTACCGTTAGGTATGAAAACTTGCATGTCTTGTCCTAATGGTAGGGATATGAAACCATCGGACATCCTAGACGTGCTTCCCTAATTCCTACTTTTGTAAGAAGTTTAATGTATCACTGAATATTTTTACTACACGTACCATAAATCTTACCACAACTAGTGTTCAAGCCCGGGATTAGGGTTGGGGGTGAAAAATTACAACAAATACTAATTATAGTATTAAAATACTCGTTTTCCTGGCACTACAGGGTCTCTAGGTCCCCCCAGCCTCTGGGTCCTCCTCCCGCTGGGCTCTAGTGGGTGGAAGGGGTTAATCCCTTACCTTTTTCCCCCTGCCGGGCTCCCTCAGCGCGGGGAACGCTCCTCCTCCTTTTCGGAGTCATCGACTGAATGCGCATGTGTGGCAAGAGCCGCGCGCGCGTTCAACCAGTCCATAGGAAAGCATTCTCAATGCTTTCCTATGGACGCTGGCGTCTTCTCACTGTGAAAATTACAGTGAGAAGCGCGGAAGTGCCTCTAGCGGCCCACTGGAGGCTGGATTAACCCATAGGTAAACATAGCAGTTTCTCTGAAAATGCTATGTTTACAGCAAAAAGGGTTAAACCTAGCTGAAGTGGTCTGGGTGCATATAGTGGTCCTTTAAATGCAAATATTGACAGCTTTTGAATTTTTAGGTATTAATGTATCTGAGGTGACCTACACGTTGGTATTGACATTTCTGCAGCCTCTAAAACCAAAATATAGATTGGAATGGGGGTCATTTT
This sequence comes from Pelobates cultripes, assembly GCA_933207985.1. Classification (NCBI taxonomy): domain Eukaryota; kingdom Metazoa; phylum Chordata; class Amphibia; order Anura; family Pelobatidae; genus Pelobates; species Pelobates cultripes. The sequence continues at coordinate 14,243,639 of OW240923.1, read as the reverse complement.
TTAAATACTGCTCTGAATCTTGTGCCAAGGGATACCATACAAATCACATTTTGATAACAAATAACAGAGTACCCTAGATCAGTGATTGCCAACCCAGTCCTCAAGTACCTCCTACCAGTGCAGGATTCAGGGATTACCCAGCTGTGTTTTTAGAAGAAAGAAATACACTATAGATACAACAGGGTAATATCTACCTCCTGAACTGGTAGGGGGTACTTGAGGACTGGGTTTGGAACCCCTGCCCTAGATGATCTGGTCCCAGACTACATTTGCTACGTTTAAGCCAGCATATTTCAACTATTTTCCGTATTTTATAGACTTTAGCCTTTGTTGTGGACTTTATTCCTACTTGCACTTCTGTTTTTATTTATTATATGTTCCCAATTACCATCTCCTGGTTTCAGTTCTAAAATTATCTAGGATATTCTGTCCACATAAAATTGAACCTGAATTGCTAACTTAGTTAAGCGATGTATTTACTTGCCTGTGTAGTCAAGTCATCATTCCGTAAACTGCTGTTTAGTAAAAAAAAAAACATAGATTGTTTGCATTGCTTAGAATTTGAAGAAGTTGAAAACTTGGTTTAACTTCTAGAAGCCTCAACAATGGGTTACAAAATCTAGTCCGTTTACTGGCAATAGCAGGACATTGTGAATTGTAGTGGCGCTCGAAATAACGGACAAAGGGATGCTTAGGGAACCTGTTGTATTGTTGCGAGGGCAGACCACATCCTGACCTCTGAGGCTAGTTGCACACACACACAGTTACCCAGATAATTTGCATGAAGCACTCTATAGAATCAATGTGTTTAACAGCAGCAGATACAAAGCATGTAGGTGTAATAATTGAAATAGTGCAGAACCATTTACGGTCAGTGTTATTCACTAAGGTGGTAATTCAAAGTGAATTTCAAATTTAAGGTTAAACCCACTTCTACTTCACAGTCCCCAATATCTGTGGGTCCTACACCAATTCTAACATGGGAGACAAATGGAATAGTGCTAAATAAGCTGAAGTGTATATAATTAAAGTAACACGATAGGGTCTGGAACACAAACATGTATTCCTGACCCTATAGTGTTAAAAGCACCATTTAGCCCCCCTGACCCCTCTAAACTCTTACCTTTGTCCCAGTCTGCTGCTGGTTCTGCACTGAACTGCCTGCTTGGCTGACATCATCAGAAGTGGTGGTCTGAGCCATAGGAAAGCATTGGATTGGCTGAGATTGTCAAAGAGGCAGATCAGGGGCAGAGCCAGAACAAGCCAAACACAGCCCTGGCCAATCAGCATCCCCTCACACAGATGTGTTGAATCAATGCATCTCTATGAAGAAAGTTTAGTGTCTGCATGCAGAGGGTGGAGACACTGAATGGCAGTACTGCACAGAGTGCAGCACTGCCCCAGGAAGCGCATCTAGCAGCCATCTGAGGAATGGCTAGTTGAGTGATCACTAGGCTGTCATGTAAAAACTGCAGAATGAGAATGATTACACTCACCGGTACAAATACAATAAGCTGTAGTTATTCTGGTGACTCTAGTGTCCCTTTAATCTGTTGCAAGAGCATTGTGAGTATATAGTGCTAGTGATAAAGCGATAGTACTTGGATGAATATACTCACAATGCAAATTGTATATCTTCTCAATGAAAGTTACAATAAAAGATATCATTATGGATTGGAGAAACAAAAAGCAACAATGAAAGAGTCTACTTTACAGCCTGGAGCAAAAGATCATTACATCTCTTCCTGAAATCTTATCACTGTAGTTATCCAGGATATTTTAGTTCCAACACTGTTTCCATTTTAGGTAGTGATAACTGCCTGAATACACTGCTACCAGCTGAGAATTGCTTTAAATGTAGGGCATTTTCCCCCTGGATGATTCCTTGGCATTTTTCTTTGAGATGAACAAGTTGTGTTCTCCCTGAAGAGGAAACACAATGCATATTGTGGCTGACTTTGTGCAAGTTTTGGATAAGGAAATGTCCCACGCTTTATTTATGGCTGGCGACTGCACCCAAAGTCGGCTAAAGATTAGAAAATAAAGTAAATATATGTGTGTGGGACACAGGTCATTATGTCAAACATGCACAAAAACATTGGTGGCACTCTATGTGACCTCCTGAAAAAGTACCCCTTTCAATCCATAAAATAGCCTTGTGTACAGTGCCCCTGCTATGCAGAAAATATATTGATGACTTGATGGAGCTCATAATGTAAAGCTCATGGGCTTTTTTGTATAGCAATTTGACATTTCTGCAGAGACCAAGGAAAGGTTTCAATACAGAACAGAAAAGGCCCACAGGAATGACGAAACCCTTGGTGATTGTTGAACATTACCAGCAATGCAGTTGCCACACTGTCCCTGCCACCTCCAGTTTCCTCCAATTTCACACGCCACATTGTTTTGAACATATGTTTTTGTGTGATTATGGCCCTGTAGTCCACGTTTTATTTGTTTGTCTTATTATGGAACATGCTCCTTAAATGAGATGGTCAATCAAGAATTTAATACTGTGGCCGTTTTATAACGCTATTGCCATTATTATTTTATTATTTGTATAGCGCCATCAGATTCCGTAGCACTGTACAAAGGGTGGACTAACAGACATTTAATTGTAACCAGACAACTCGACATACAGGAACAGAGAGGTGGAGGGCCCTGCTCAATGTGACACAAAGGGTAAAAGTAGGGGTATGAAGTAAGTTGTAAGAAAAATATAAGCTGAGGGCTTAGTAGGTAATTTTTTACAGTTGCAGGAGAGGAGTCATGAAGGGTGGAGGATAAAGACCTGCTAACATTTTAATTGATATGCTTTCTTGAAGAAGTGAGTTTTTAATGATTTTTTGAATGAGTGGAGACTGGGTGAAATTCTTATGGAGGAGGGAAGGGAGTTCCACAGAAGAGGTTGCTATGGAAGTAGCTGCACTGAATGGGCTTGTGCCCTTGTTTCCCCACAATTCCTAACGTGTCATCCTACAACATTCCGTGGTGCCTAGTTCTGTACTCTGTACGCCTGTGATGGGATGTACTGATGGTGCTGCCAGAACAGCATGTATAGTCCAAGGAGACAGATCCACTCATGCTAAGCAAGGTGGCAGCATCAATGGGATTACAACTGAGATTCTGTAAATTATTGGAGCAAAAACCTGCATGCAGCGGCCTAGGACAGGGGACATCAGAAACCCAAGGGATGGAGAACCGGTAAAAGACAATAAAGAAGACTACTTTACGGTCTGTAGCCAAAGATTAGCAGTCAGATCAGTGTCTCTGCCCGAAATCCAAGTAGCATCGTAGTTCTCCATGCTTTTTGTTTTTTTATGCCCACACTCCCTATTTATTTTAGCTGTTAATTGAGCTTTCCATCACTTTGCCCAGCTGCAGACACCACCACCAACATGTGTCTTGCACGTTGCTGTTTTGTAACAACACATCTATCTCGTGGTACATGTGACAGCCTCAGAACAAAAGCATCTGCTCAGAAAAATAATGTTGTGAGGAACTAATCTTGTCCGAGCGTTAATTGGTAGTACAGACGCTGGATCCGGCTGTGATCAATCTGCCGCAGACCATAAAGAATTGATAGACTCAATCAAAAAACAGGAATATATTAACACCATGCCGTGTGACTCTGACTGACTAATCTTATAACCGTCTGCTTGATGTGCAGGGAACGTTTCATGCATTTAAAGATCACTTTTGTCATTAGCTTCTCAAAAATATATATATATTTTTAAGAAGCGTTGCAACAAAGAAGCTGGACAACCTAAAGTATTAATATTATTTTCATTTTTCTTATTAAATGTATTCTCTCTCTATATACATCCCTTCACTTTAGGGTATTTTTGGATAAGGTTTACGGTGACTACTTTGCTGTTTAAAATCTTTGGGCTTTGAAATGCAGGACTTAATATCATATAGGGCTCTAGACAGGGTACTAATGATGGGCCCCTGTGATACCGGAATGTATGCTCTTAATTCCCAGTAGAGTAAATAGTCTTTGAGTATGACACTGTGGCCTGAACTACAATCATTCAGTGGTTTTGCGATTGATAATGTTTTGGAACTGCATGAATGATTTCAACAAGATCATAATATAAAAATGTCTCCACAGATTTCTGCTGATAACACTACCAAGGTTAAGTTGACTTTAAAAGAGGCTTGTCTTATCATTGACAGTAGTAATTAAACAAATGAGGTCGATATGCTTGGATTTAGAGATCACTGGCAAATAAAATGGTGATTTTAATGGATTTGCAATTCCCTCACTGAAATGTTCTTGACCGGAGTAGTAGTGATTATAGGTGATACGTTGCAACATTCCAAATTAACATTGCTATCTGTGGTGTTCCTCTAAGGATGTTCTACGAGAACATTGTGAGTATAGTGCACCTGCATATTAGTTGTGTTATGAAATTTGCTAAAGTTCTGTCACTGGTTTCTTTGATTTTGCTGTCGAATTTAGTGAATAAACCCACTATCCATTAATGGATCGATCACTTTTCTTTGGAAAGATTATGATCGCGTAAGCTTACCCCACTTAGATATGAAATTATACAATTACATAAAACCTTGAAAATGACCTAGAACTTGTTTAGGGCCACACAACCACATATTTGTTAAAGGTACCCTCCAGACCCCTAAAGCACTTTAGCTCTCTGAAAAAAGAGTGTCTCATTTTTTTTAGTTTACAAAAAGTGCAGATTTCAGTAGAAATTTACACCTTTATAAACTATACTGGTTACACTCCAGTGGCTTTTCAATGAAACAGCCAGTCCTGTTACTTCTTGGTTTGTTTAGCTCAGTGGAGCTCACATGGAATCAACTGCCCAGAGCACCTGCCTTAAAGAGACTTCTAATTGAGCTGCATTGGGAAGTCTGTGATTGGACAGCCACAACAAGTCTGGGCGGGGTTAAAAGGGGAGGGCTTGCAAAGGTAGCAGAAAAGAGAGCTGTAGTTTTGCAAGCTGTTTTTAGGTATAACTCCAATGAAAAAAATAATCATTAAATGCATGCAAGTTTTCATTTGGGTTAAATCTACTTAACAGTGATTTAAAAAAAATTTTTGCATTTGGGCAGTGAAGTGTCCCTTTAACGAAAGAAAATAAGTAAACGTGAAAGTGAAGTCTTGTTCTTTAACATTTTTGGGGCTTGTATTTTGTTGAACCGACAGTTTTCAAATAGTTTTCAAAACTATTAAAAATTTTTATAATTATTGACATGTTAATTATGTATACATGATTACAAATGTAAGGAGTAGATTATTATCAAGACCTATGTTTGCTGTGATCTAGTGTTAGATATGATCAAGTAATAGTTTATTTCTAGTGACACATGTATTCTTTTTACATGTATTTTACATTAATTTACCGATCTTCTTCAAATTACATTCTACTGCAAGTTGCGTTGCTGTGGAGAATTATGAAATCTCACTGCTTTTGCTAATTGGAAGTTAATTTTACTCATTGAATGATTTCACAAGATGTAATCTACCACATAGTTAACCCATATGACATTTAAAGCTATTGCCCCTTTATTTTTGCTGTGTAAAACAATGTAAAGGAAACTGTACCACCACTTCATTGCCATTGCCCCCAAGGTGATCACCCTCTTTCACAGTTTTTTTTTTTTTAAATGTCCTAAGCTGGTCCTACTAACCTAGTTTACAGAGGCGTTAAAAATAAAATAAGTGTGCTGACCCCACAGCACATCAGAAGCACAGCAATTCACTGAAAACGCCCTCGTTTATAAGACCCATCCGGTTTTATAGAGAAACACAAATAGGTCAGGAGACAGTGTACCGGACTTGAAAAGATTGAAAAAAAAAAATAATGAGTTACTAAGCCTTGCCAACACGTCCTCTTCACAAGTTAATTGTTGCAAAGAAAACACTAGGTTTATCAGAATTAAGAGAATTGCCTTTCTGTTACGTTAACATTTTAATCCGTGGCTTGGATGTACCGGGGGTGCATGACAATTCTGTTTGACCCCCCGCCCCCCAAAAAAAGGATGCTCTCTCTCCCATTAGAGAATGTAATTTATAACAAAACACAATTGTATCAATCTATGTAAACCAATGTCAGCCGTATCGTCGTGGTGAAAAGATGTGACTCAGTGGAACATGTGGAAAGGGTCGGAGTGTTTATAGCATGTGAGATAGTGTAATTGATTAATACATTAACAATGTAACCTATGGTCACACATTCAGCTCTGATTTGGCCCAGTTTAGTTTTTCATTCAGAGGTAAAGAATATGAATAGCATAAAATCCTGTAATGGTGTAACGTCTGCTTACTGTCTAGAGTGGTGCACTTATTAAAACAAAATAGTGTGACTGTGTATAGTGCTCAAGTTCTACAAATACCAATAAATCGTTTAATAAACAATAACAGAAAACCAAAAGTCTGTTGGATTGGTTGCATGTTTGAATTAGCTGACGTTTAAGTCTGATAAATATCTCTCTAAAATCAATTTAGCACATTGACATAGCAACCAAAAAAGACCTGGGGAGGCTATTAGCATAATGGGATATAAACCTATTTACACTGCCTGGCCTCACCTTTTAATGAATATATATGGCTGAGTATCAAAAATGTAGTTTAGAAAAGTCTGGTTTAATCGGGCTAGCCATCACTGTTTTATGATAAAGGAGCCCACATGTCACTGGTTTCACTAGGGACATTCCAATATGGACTCTCTGTTAAACTCAATGTATCAAGCATTATTGTATCTTCTTTAGAACTCGGCATGTGATTGGCTAAGTATCTTTACGTAGGTTTCTTCCACTTGTAATGAATGATCCTGGCCAAGTAATCGTTAATTACTTTCTGCAACTGACCACATAAAGGCTCCCGACAGGAGTAGTGTATTCATAGCAAATGCTTGATATTAAAGTAAATAAAATTAAATTGCAGTGGAACAACGTAACCTGTTCTCTGTGGCAGACACAAACTCAGTGAGTGCCAGATATTTTAGGGAGTCACTAGACCTTTCTGTTTACTTGCCTCTCAGTCACTCGAGAAAGAGGACTTTAAGAGCCTTATATAATAAGTATTAGTCTCTATACTAAAACCTCTACAGTTTTGATGATATTTGTTTTATGACAATTGCGCAGCAGCTATTTGTAAGTGGCTCTTAAAGGTGCTTATCATTTCAGTGGGAAATGGAGTGATGTCTAAAACCTGAGTGTTTTTTTAAATTATTATTTTTAATTATTATTTGACTTAAAGTCTTATTTTAGTGAAGTGGTTATTTTAGACTTTTTATATTCTGTAGTAGAACTTAATTTAAAGGCATCCTATAGTGCCAGGAAAACAAACCCGTTTTCCTGGCACTATAGGCTCTTGGAGTGCCCCCCTCCCTTGGTGCTGAACTGGTTAAAAACCCCTTCAGCCACTTACCTAAATCCAGCGCTGGTGACCTCTGGTGATCTCTCCTCCCCCGCCGCGTCAGCTCACGAGTGGAGCCGAATTCGCATGCGCCGCCAGAGGCGCGCGCGCAGTCACACCTGTCCATAGGGAAGCATTGCTCAAAGCTTTCCAATGGGGATCTTTTTTGACGCTGGAGGTCCGTGAGGACGTCCACCATTAAATAAGTGCGATTTAATATATCGCGGAAGCGGCCTCTAGTGGCTGTCAGGGAGACAGCCACTAGAGACTGGATTAACCCTGCAATGTAAACATAGTGGTCTGGCACCCAGACCACTTCATTGAGCTGAAGTGGTCTGGGTGCCTATAGTGGTCTTTTAAACGTGTGCCAGAGTATAATAGTATAGCTACACATGTTACAATAATAGCACAGTAATCAAAGTAAGACAAGAAATATAATACAATTTAACAATTTTTTTCCCTGCTAATTCAGAAAGTAAACTAATCTCCTTGTTCCTGCAGTTTGCCTTGTCTTTATCAAATTAGACAATTAGATGATATTACATTGTTAATATTTGGAGAACAGAATAGATAAAGTGCTCGTGTGAAGGAAAAGATGGTTAGAAAGGTTTGAGAGTGGTGATTTATTATGAATTGCAATAGTGAAATCATGCCCGGCACAGTTGAATATTTGGTATGTGTGCTTTTAAAGGGATGATCAGCACATGGCATTGTGAGAAGGTGACAAACAGCATTGTGAATTTGTTTATAACGCACAAGACTTTTTAATCTGTTCAATTTTTTTTGTATTTTTCCCCAGTTCCATAATTCTACTTAGAACAAAGAACGTCTTGGGATGATGTGCTGTTTGTTTTAGTAGTTATCTGTCGTAAACCGTAAAATTGCCAGATTAGCAGTTTTACACACTGTCTGTAGAAACTAACATGCTACTACGTTAATATATGTATCAAAATCATACCTCACATGCCCTACACAATAAGAGATTAGCGTGCGATTTGCCTGCAGCTTGTTCCAAATTCTGAACAAATGCTATTATGTGGAGGAATAAAAAAATATGTATTAATCATTGAAAACTCCATTGGGTTCACAGTTTCTACGAATTATTTTACTTATTGTGTTAAAGTAAGTAACTTCTGCAGAATTTAATTTTATTCTTAAATAATGGAACCTGAAGAAACGTTATTTATTTTCCTACTGGGTTCCAGATCTGTGAGTCTCCCACTTCACATTAACTAAATGGTGAATGTAATCTTCAAAATAATTTTAAAATAGTGTATTAAGATTGTAGTCAGGCAAAAATAAGTAGGTACTTTAAAGGGTCTGATTCCTGTGCTCCTCAGGACAGTGTTGCCGTGTCTATCCCCATTTGCATCTAGAACTCCCTCCATGTTGCTCAGCCAGCCTTACGATAGCAATCATGTCCAGCCAGAATATATGGTACAATGCTACTTGGTATAACACTTACTGATTTCAGGGATCACGGTACTTATCTAGATGTCCTACAGGACGATGTGGCTGCTTATCACACAATATTTCCTGTTTACACCATGATTGAAATGTGCATTTACTTGAAAACTGGTTTCATCATGATCGTCTGCACAACTGAAATATTACCCTTTGTAAGATTGGGACATTGCGGTGCTTATAAGTGGATAGTATATGTGTTTAAATCGGGGAATTTGTTGGTTTGTGCAGTTGTACACTAGTGGGATCTATTCTTTAGAATTAGTCCGTTTCAGATAGTTGTTAGCTGCCTATAGCTAGGCTGTGAAAGCTGTGCCTATGGGGTGCTGGTAAAAACATGTGAGTCTGCCCTACAAGAGCTATCTTCTTTCCCCGATTTGAACACATTTTGATTGCATCTTCTTATTGTATATATATGGTGATCTTCAGTCATTACATACATTGTTTACAAAATATTGGCTCTGAGATTTTCTCAAGATTAATAGTGCTGTACAATCAGATCTCATGTAATCGGTGAAGTTAGGAGAAGTGTAACACTGATGGTAAATTCACAAGGCATGACAACCTTTGGGCCGCTTCCGTTGCTCCTGGCAAATTTCGTTAATTTTAAAAATGAACTTTACAAGCTTTGAAAATGGCTAGCATCATTATAGTTACTTGTCATTCTTCAGTCACATTCACAAACCATGGTAGAACAGAAATATACTGTAACGCATGCCCTTCGAGCTTGGGGTACCCTAATAAACAGTGTGGAACATAGCTCCTATCAATCACAGCCAGGCTCCAGTGGTAACCATCTGTAGCATCTTGACTTCTGGTACCCCTCAGCTTTGAGCCCCGCAATCCAAACCTTAAGTAACATTTTCCTTTCACCCTAGTGACATTTTAAAACAATGCTGTCATAATGTATTGCTCCTGTGAATACAACTCTATTACAGTTACTAAAATGACAAACATAGTTTTCAATTTACACTTCAGCATTTTAAATGTGTACGTGTAGGTTTGGGTTTTAAACGAACACTTTAAGCACCTTAACTAGAATCATGTTTGTTTAAGTTTACTGTTCAAGACTGTTTTCAAATGGGTTTAATTGTAAATTGAGCAATATGTGCTAAATTATTATTATTATTGGTATTTATATAGCGCCAACTAATTTCTCAGCACTTTACAATATTATAAAAAGGTAGGGAAATTTCCAATAAATGAGACAATTACACAGTGACACAGGAACAAAAGGTAGATAAGGGCCCTGCTCAAACGAGCTTACAGTCTAGAGTCGACAGTAATTTATTAATATCACATAATAACGATTCTCCACATGAAGCAAAACAATAACACAAAAGCATGTGTAATTATTATTTTTTTAAATTAAAAAAACAAAACAAACAAACAAACAGTTGTTCTCAGATCGCAAGTGTTCTAAGTCTAGACAGGATACAATGCTTTTACAGTTAAGGAAGCTTTTATCTGCATTGTATTTCAAGGATGTTTTATGTATTTTAAACAGACGAGAGGAGTATCTGTGAAAATGCATGAGAATTCAGCTTTTTTGATAAATTAGAGGTCTGGAACTTTACCCATGTCATCCAGTGAAATGCCAAGAATTATGGGCATTACACCTCTGTTTTAAAAGGTTTGTAAATGGCAAAAGATGGGTAGTGCGTTCTTAAGACTAATTGATCTTCACTGCGCTGTAATATTGAAATATTCTCCTGGTCTAAGAGCCTTCCGCAGGTTGAGAATTATTTTCTTATCGCTGGCCATTGTACCTGCACAGGTAATGGCTGCAGATTACAGTTTATTGAGATTCCAGGCACACCTTGCTTATCTTAATATTGTCTGAAGTGCCGACAAGAAGGGTTAAAAAAACAAAAATAATTCCATGGAAACTCAGAAACCGATCAGAGCTTGGCATTAGGAACTACCAAGAATTCAGTAGGTGAAGCAACTCTGTGGCTCTGTGACCAGTGCATTGGAGGACAAACCTGAAATATAGGTTCCCTGGCAATCGATCAATAATTTATTTTAGCACAGAAGAAAATTTACATATGGAGTGTGATTGTAAAGGTGTAGAAAGGGGTTTGACACTTAATTTTGGCACATTACTACCCTTAATCACGGCATAAATCTCTATTATATTTTTTTTCCTTTTAAATAAAGGATATTATCCCATTAACACGTGAACATGCTATATAACCTATGATGAATCTTGACCCAGCTGATTAGGAGATCTTGGGCACCTGCGGAACAGGGTCTCACTGGGTATAGGTGCAATGTGAAAGGAGCCTAACCCATGTAGGTGAAAAAGCTGAATATTCCGAACATTTACCTTTTCATTCAGCCAGAGGAAATTTACAACTGATACATTGTTTTAAGTAATCTGTAATTTCTTCAGAATATTCTCTGGAACGTTGGTCACCACATATAAGAAGGCTCCACCTGTTTATCTTAGCATCTCCTTGGAAACTCTGTTATAATGCCTATGAATTGTGCGTCTTATCACAGACTGGATCTGCAAGAGGTACTCCTTCGCTAGCAGTACAAGGAGTGCCCAACGGAGGCAAATTGGATTTGTTTAAGAGCTATTTTAACCCACACAGAATAGTTCTTTGTTTACGTCTTGAGTGCATGTGGCAACCTGCCCATGTAAATACTATCCTACATAAATACCTGAGATTGGTATTTATATGATATTATATAAACACACTCGAGATAATGATTCATTGTTGTAGTGAAGAACATCAGTACTTTCGGTGGATGGAAGCATCTCTTGTTTTCAGTTCTGACGCTTTAAACCTTTATTTGCAGTCTGATTTTGTGCTACAGTAGGAAGCCAATTTTCTCACTACCTTGACTGTTGGTAATCAGAGCCATTGATGAATTGAGAAGGACGATATACCTGTTGTGACAACAAGTATACAGTTTTTCTCAACTCATGAATGGCTCTGATTACCAACAAAAGAAGGGAAAAAAATATGTTTTAATTTTCTCTTTAAAAAAAAAAAAAAAAAAAAAACAGCTACATTACAGATCTGGCACAAAAACCAGAAAATCTGGTCTGTGTTAGAAGGCTTAAAAAGTACAAATAGAAAAAAAACAAAACCTTTTTCACTTTTCCTAAGCACCACCATAAACCTCTTTTTACTTGAACTTCCTTTGCACCTTTATATTCTAGTTTCACACCAGCCATGATAGTTTGGTTCCATGGCTCTGGACCCGTTTCCTGTTTCCCCAATACATTTTCCAATAATTTATCATTAAGCTGTACTTATCATGTTCAGAGTGACTTGATGTCATTTTGTAGGGCAAAAAAAAAAAATTCCTTTTTATATTATGCCAGCAAAATTGCCCTATTTTTACAAACTTTCTTGTTATTGCTATACCATCATCCGAAATACAAATTACAAATATGGAGTCCACCTGCAGCTGTGCACCTAGCACCACCTCCAACAATAGATGGAACTATTTTTGCAGTAAAATCTATTTATAAGCATAGTACCGTAACATTACATGTAAAAATTGTGACAGTCTGAAAAGGAGACATGCAATATTAACTCCCTGTCAGAGTCTAGAATTGCAAAACAGAAATTGAAGAAAAACAGAAAAGACGAAGAAAAAAAACAAATATTTTTTGAATAGAGGGGAAGAGATTAAATAAGACCCATTCCTCCTGAGTGTAGACTATTAATAGTTTGAATTTCAAATTTAGTAAGTATTTTACAGGTGAGTTATTGGAAGTTTACTTTCTACCTCATCAATGTGAGAAAAGCACGTGCAATGATCCAAGTTTGTGCCATACTTTCCTCCTTTTTGGTGCGTGACAAGCACATGCAATGTGTTAGTGGAGGTTTGCACCATACTCTCCATCTCTTTAGTATGAGACAAGTAAAGTTTGAGCTCCCTTATGTCAGCCAAATAGCCGATACCCTCGGAACAGTCAGAGGCCGGAATATTAGAAGTATTGGATTGTGTCTTTATTGCAATAGAGGAGACGCAGTCAAAACGGGTTCTGAGAGCGTACACATTAATATCTTGAATATATACATGAGATCGGTGAAAGAGAATTAAAAGAAAAACACCAAAGGAATTTTATCTTGGCAGGTTTAGCATGCACAATTATTGTCTATTCTCCTACCAGGAAAGTAGACTCTTCTAATTGGGAGGAGAAGAACTTCTCACATTTGGAGTACGACAACTCCTCATACACCTGCTGGGCTTTTAAACCGTAGTTACAAACAGTAAACGTTTTGTTACACAATTATTATACTGCTGAGCATACAGTTTTGCCGATTAACCCTTCTAATACCGGACACTGACCAGGATCAGGTGCCAATAATGCCAAGAGACTGGGAGCAAGCACCAGAACAACGAAGCACTGACAATATGCAGTGCTTGGCTATTTATAGGAAGAGCCGATAACATGATTGGCTCCCACCCCCCTACAAGTGGAGCGTCAATGGCTAAAGAGGATGGGAGGAGAATGGGTGCCAGATTGGTTATTCTCTACCTCCTCCTATCTGTCAGTCCAGGATCTCCCACCAGCACTCCCTGACTCAATCCATGTGCTGCGCCATCGTCCATGTGGCCTCTGCCAGCCTGGCGCAGTGGTGCAACCCAAGTGGAGCCCGGCGCTAGACGGCAGTGAGGAGAGCTGAAGGAGGAACAGAATGAGTGTGGCGGGACAGCCGCAAGCGCCCGAGGAACTTCAGGGTGCTGCTGGTGCAGCGGGAAAAGTAAATGTTGGCGGGGAGTGTGACAACATTTTAGCGTTTCATAAATATATGGAGCTATGTATGTCTTATCATTAAGGCCCCTAATATGATATTTGCCACACTAACATTAGTGAGTACAGGTTTACACCAATCATACAAAAATATGTATTAAGGTAAGAAAAATTATAATAAAAAAGAACGCACCCATTTTTTGGGAACAGGGGAAGTATACTTGCCCAACAACATTATGTCAGTTCTAGAGATGCAGTTTTAAGGAATGTATTCATTAACTTCCAAACTTGCTATCTCTAACTCATATAATATACGCTCTTGTGCCATGAAACCAAGTGGAGTCTCCAGGGGAACAGCAATTTGCAAATTTCCCCTAGCTGAGCCTTGATGTGTCCATTCTATTCTCTTAATGCCTGACTCAATCGAAATATAAGCTGTCAATAAAGTAACCAGAGTCTACCATATCTATCTCTGTTTCAAGCTACCAGACCAGTCTGAATCACTATACTAATGTGTTGATGCCTTGGCACGTGTCTAACATTTTTCTGGAACTTTTGAATAGCCTGTCAGATGACAGGTCCATAGGTGATGTAGCCAGGGTAAAATATGTCAGTACGTTATTAATCTAGGTGGGAAGAGTGGGTAATAAAAATGCCTATAAAATCTAATTAAAGTCCTCCTCAGTTCCTTATTAACAGTAATGATTGCAACAGGTTTGCTGCCAACGTTTGATGTGTCACAGTGCCTATAGCTATTAACAATGCTATGGAAAAAACAAATTATATTGCACAGAAACAAGGGTCAACATTACCTCAATTGAACAGAGAATAACTGTGGTTCCTTGAAGGAGGATTTATTGTTCTTTATTGGTTTTTTTTTTTTTAATGTTTTGTGCTAGCAAATTCGAGTATCTTTCTAACAAGTTTTCATATAGGAGTATTGGCATAAGGGGTATTGCTAACACTTTGGTACATTTTAATCATCACAGACTTTATATCACTTTAAATTTAATGTTTTGCAAAATCTGTTTATTAAAGGATTTTATAAAATCAAGATGGGCTCCTCTATATAATGATACCAATATAGAACGGGATGCTGAAATGTCATACATTATTTTATGATAATTAGTTCAATCTCTGTTTTAAAGTGTATATTTTGTAATATTTTAAACCAGTTTTAAACTAAGCCTTAGCTATTAAGAACAATTTTTGGCACAGAATGCAGGTGGCTTTAAATATGACATATTAGGTCAATGTGGCATTTGATCTTGGCATTAACCAGCATTTGGCTAAAATCTCCAGTGTCCACTAAAAATGGCAGAATTGATCCGTTTGACATTCCTGACACTCCACAAGCAATCTACCAAACGCATCTTTTTTTTCCCCTGGGTTTTTTCCTCTGCGTTGCATGTAATGTCATAATTGTTCTCTGTGTGATTGTTGTGAATAATTAATTACACCTGGTAATTATAGGCGCAGATACTAATGGTAGTGATAATTATCTTCATATATTTCATTTCACTTCTTGTTTTTTAGAGACAAGAGCATTTGTGTTTGGGCAGCTGTACAGCTGATGAGACACTGTGTGTGTATAAATCTTGCACGCTATATGCAAGATAGACTAAATAAATTGTTTGTAGATGCAAATATGAAACATTGCCGAAGCCAAATGTCTTGTACTCTGTCATATAGCCTTGTGAAAACTCCATATTAAAACAGGCAATGTTATTTAGTGTTGGCTGTTTTGATTGATTCCCATTGAAATAAAAAAAAAAAGAAAAAGCCTCCAGAATAATCTTAAATACTAAATTCTTGGCCATAGTTTTTTCTGCAGTGTACCCTAAGTGGCAGCTGCAAAAATACTATGAAAATTTGTTAATGTTTATGGATGCTCTGTTACTGGGAAAAACTAAAAAACAAACAACGACAAACACCTCTCAGCTCCAGCTAATTTAACGTTGCTATTAACCCTGATGCAACAGTATTGTAAGTAAAGATTTTGCATGGAATTCAAAAGAGCAAAGCAATGCTGATATGGCTCAAAATACCTTGGCTGTATTCTTGCACCAGGTAGGAAGGCGCTAGGTTCACTGCAGTCTGTCTGTGTAGTCTTTAATTCCCTATATTTTACAGTTTTCTGATTTTACCCAGGTGAGTATACATGCTGTATGATCACATGGCCAAGATTAGGGATGGCCCTTTATTCTTTAAAACGTATCACCCCACAATGCCTTTAAAGGCTGAACAAATATATGAAAGTTTAGAATTGTGTAAATTTAAATTTTTTACTCCGTGAGCTAGGATTCATTGAACATGAAATATTGCTGTATATCACTAGCTATTGATCCCAGGCTCCAAATAAATGTGTTTTTTTTATATTTAAAAATAACTCGGTATTGAAGAGGTTAAGGGGAAAAAAACACTAAACAAACAAATGAAATGACATTATAGGAAAAATACATTAGCAAAAACCGTGAAACTGGGAGAGCTGGAGACACAGGGGAGTCATGAATACTTGTGGTATGCTCGTACAACCACAGGCATCTAAACAGCAATATTTATGTACGAAGAGGCAAACATGCGCAGACCTGAAGCCATATATTAACCTAAATCTTCACTCCTTGTTTTACTACTCCACCTAAGTATTCCTTTCTCTTTCTTGAGTCACCTTATCTCAAGCTTGGGGCAGATCTTGTACTGTAAATTACCAAATTTATTGTGTTGTTGTCTTGTCAGTGTATCATGATAAGGATGTTTTAAAGAGTGGCACAATGCATTGCACAATACACATATTATACTGCTGCAGACATCCCAAGCAAGCAACGTGCGGTTAGTAGCTGGTAGTGTTTTGCCATTTGAGGGTGGAGGGGTTCTATGTCAGAGACCACCATAATGATTTAATGCAAGTCTTCAAAATTCCTGAATTCGGTCAGACAGTTTTTTGACCATTCTAGAGCACCATTGCTTGCTCTCTGGGTAAAAGCCCTCCCCTACTCTGAGGGTGAAGCTAAATTTACGTTGATAATCAAGTTACCTTACAGGTACGTTCAGCTAAAGTAGCAGTACCAATCATCCTGTCTAAAGAATAGAACTTTTGTTTAAACCCTGCTAAAAAATATTGGGACCAACAGAAGCCTGCCGCGTCCCTTTAAATAAGTTTTTTGGCTCGCAGAAAATTAACTCGGTACTGCAAACAACAGTTCTAGGACATAGTGGCATCATCATCAAAAATATTTTTCTTCCTGGCAACCTGCCTTCATTAGTAAAACAGACAGAAGAAGGGCAGATGTCGCCTGGGGCATATCAGAAGATTGGCATTTTGTCAAGAACAAGAATAGATCAGGATGTTCCAGGTGGTCTTTAGGGCATATGTCTGGTCTACATTTTATTGCTGTCACGGAATAGGGGTAATTCTTAGCCAATCCGTGGCAGAAAGACTTGCCGGAATCGGAGTGTAGGTTGAATTTATTTTTTTACATCCACTGCTGTAAATTAACCCATGTGGATGTTGTGTGTGTGTGTGTGTAGTAATCATACTGAAACATTGACAGTAGATCTAATTTCGGAATCCTTTATTTTACTCTGCATTTATACAGAAGAGTAGGCAACGCCAGTCTATGCGATCCGTGTTATAAGAGCAAATTATCAAGACCTCACCAAAAACGAATGAACGATTCAGCATGTTTATAGACGCCGTGATCTTACACAACTGTAGGTTATATAACATAGTATCAAAGACCAAATAAAACACGGCTTTCAAGATAAAACCGAATCACTATAACCGGCATTCTGGGTTCAAAATGTACTGAAGTGTAACCACTACAACGTAACCGCTACAAACCACAATAGATGTAAAGTTTATATTTCTTACAAAATTACATTAAAGGGACACTATAGTTACCAGAATAACTACAGCTTAATGTATAGTATACATCTTAATGTAGTTATTCTGGTGAGTATAATCACTCCCTTCTGGCATTTTCATGTAAACAATGCCTTGTTACAGGCACTCCTCAGGTGGCCACTGGAAGGGCTTCCTGGGGCAGTGCTGCACAGTAGGCACTATATGAGGAGGTGCTGATTAGCCAAGCCGGCGTTTGGCCCGGCCCCTGTCCCACCCGCTTCCTTGCCGATTTCTTGATTGTAAATTCTGATGATGTCAGCAAGGATTTGGGGCGGACCCACGTGGCTGTGGTAATAAGGTAAGTTTTATTACCTTTCAAGGGGGGGTGGGGGGGGCCATTGAAGAACCAAGGTCAAGTATTTTGACTCTTTGAGACAAGTTGTACGTAATATGAATATGCTACCTCAAAATGCAGTAAAGCATACAAATCAAACTTTGAAACTATATATATAAAATTTAATATAAAAAGGAAGTATCTCATTCCAGTATCTCATTAGCCCAATGGGGTATTCTGGTCCCTAAGATGAATATCCAAAACCTCTCCCTTTCTGGACAAAATGTGGAGGAGATCACCCCCTCCCCGTGGACCCCTAGTGGATCATCCGTGTATATCAATGAATATCAATTAAGTGTCTTTCCATTGTTGCCATCCTATTACCTTTTTCAATGTTATTTAGATGCTCTCTAATATACTGTTTCAGACTGTTCGGTTTTAACCACATACGGTACTTTACTGATGGTACATTTATTCAGATATACCAAAAATCTGGTGTTGCAATTAAGATATGCATTGATAGAAAAAGTCTTATTGTTATTG
This sequence comes from Pelobates cultripes, assembly GCA_933207985.1. Classification (NCBI taxonomy): domain Eukaryota; kingdom Metazoa; phylum Chordata; class Amphibia; order Anura; family Pelobatidae; genus Pelobates; species Pelobates cultripes. The sequence continues at coordinate 14,225,344 of OW240923.1, read as the reverse complement.
GTGGAAGTAAACAATTTACTATTATGTACAAAATGAAAAGTCTTAAAAGGATGATGCCCACACTTAAAGATTCCTAATACTAAAGCCAAGTGTTTTTCTTTGTACACTCCCTGAACTCTTCACTTAAATAGAGACTAGAGGAAAGCCTATTCAATATTGTGGGAGCCTTACAGGCTACAAACTGAATGTTCTCACAAATAATAGTGGACAAGGTCTCATCCCCATATAACATGGGTATATTCCTCTCTACAGAGCAGGTGTTTTAAAATTGTCTACTAAACACTGTTGTAAAGGTTTTTCCTATTCACCTGTAACAATTCCTTCCTACTTCTATCCTTACCAATATTGTACCAATATTGTATCCTCTGTTGATAGCTCATTCTGGATATTTTTTCTTCATCAATCTATTTTTGAGTTGTGCTGCTTGCTCTAAAACATACCCTCACTGGTGCAGTTCTTACCCAATCTTATGAACTGTCCAACAGCTATGCTCTTAATTTCATAAAAAAGAGGGTGACTAGTGGCTTCTAGTATGGAATTGGTGCCAGTAGGTTTCCTATATGCTGATCTCAAAATGCTTCCATACTCATCTACCTCAAAAAGTAACATCCAAAAAAGCAATCACGGTACTGTTGTATTTAATTGTAAAATGCAAACCGTACTCATTATTATTCACATGATCAAAAAATAGACCCTTCATCTTCTGTCCATTCAGATCATCTGGGAATCTCTTGTAGAACGAAATGTCTGAGCGAAAACTATTATCCTATCCAAAGAACCTGTACTCTTCCCATTAACCCTTATAGGTTGGCATAAGAAGGGGCAAACTTGGCTTCCATCAAAGTCCTGCATTTTTGACAATAATAGACATCATTAGAAGAAAAGTTATGCTCCAGTACATAACACACTGCCATAAAATGAATTTAATCAAATTCAGTGAATGACCACTATAACATGCCAAATGATACCCTAATGCTCTAATACTGTAAGACCTAAGTCATGTGGTATTACCGATATGGCGGCCACCCCGAGAGGATGAGGGGTTTGGCCGCAAGAGATGTTCTTTCCCCCTATTCAGAGTGATGCCTTCCAAATCCCAAGGTCAGTATAGCTGTTTAGCTCTAACAAGATATGGTGATTATAGCAGGGATAGCGGCTCCCTACAAGCATGAAATGAGACTCTATGTTGAGGGTAAGCAGGAACTGATTTATTGGTAGCCACACTGGCCTTTTATGCCAATCCCTGTGCAGGGGGCACTCCCCTCTGGACCTGAGAGTAGACTACAGTATAAACATATACACAATCACATTGGCTCTCAGGTGCAGGACACTCCCATACAAAGCAGATTAATCCCTCCTCTGTACCTGGGAGATAATTGAGTCAAGCACTGTACTAAACTCAATTATCTCCAGACACAGAAAACATAATTTATATAACATATTAAAAAAAAAAAAAACACATGGAAACCCCAATATAGTCATATCCCCTGATAGCCCCAATTTGGGGGGCAAACATATCCAAAAATCACCCAGATCAGTTCAGGATTTCCATGGGAGTCTCAGTTTGGCCGACTGCACACTAGGCTCCTGCCCAAAAGAGCTCCACAAAATCAGGCTGTGTGGTCGGTCTCTTTCGGGAATGACAAATATATCAAAAGTACTGAACGTAACCATTTGTTAATACAGTCAGTCTTTATTTCTTGTTCGGGAGCTTGCTCCCATCGAACGTCATTCAGTTCTCATGTATTTTACCAAACTTCTGTGGAAGTAGAAGTTCTAGTGGTGTTCGCGCCGTCAAGTGCCGATTTTAATTGCATGCATTCGAAGACCAAACACCGCTGTATGTGTTCACGCAAAATATGGCAGCCGCCACGTGTTCGGCCATACGAACGGCGGCCACCCAACCGACCGCTCAAAATGTTGTTATAATTGCGGTTACAGAGGTGCGAACGAAGGTGAAAGAGGTCAATGAGCAGCCCACGCCTGCCCTGGGTGGTCTGGTCATTCGGTAGTTTGTTCGTATACCGAACTATAGAGTGTATCAAATAAGCAACAAAATTAACAGCCTGTCATTCAGTGATAGGGAATCCGTCACAACCAAATATAAGGATGTTACATTGGTTGTAACAATTAAGCCTCCAGCTTTCAAAAGTTTGAAGCATGCCTAGTATATGTTTAGTATTTCTCAAGAAACTATGAAGCCAGACAACCAACAGTTGGAGAAAAAAATCTATCAACTCAGACAGTCTCTCATTAAAAGAGCCGGTGCCCGATAAAATAGGCCTACACGGGGGACATTGCAACCCCTTATGTATTTTTGGCAGATGGTGAAATATAGGCATAAAATTCAGGATGGAATTGGTGCCATATGCCATCCTCCACTACTACATCCAGGACACCCATAAGGACAAAGCTAAAATTCTCAGTTGGATTTGCATTAAGGACAGAATATGTGTCCTTGTCGTTCACTTGTCTATTTGCCGCCTCCTCCTCATATAGATTAACTGCAAGGATCACTACAGCTCCCCCTTATCTGCTTTCCTGATCACAATACTGGGATTCTTTAACAATGACTTCAGTGCTATTCTTTCAGTATGTGACATATTACCCTTTTTTATTATGGATGGTTGTAGTTATCCTATGTAACTCAACCAACTTGCATTCTACAGCTTTCTGGAATATATCAAGATAAACTCCTTGTGAATGTATCTGATAGAAATGGGATTCATTTTTTATTCTAAAATTCTCAATGGAGTTGACATTCTCCTCATTATTTGACAATTTAAATTCCAAACTGGATAATTCAGTAGCCATACATAGATCCCTTAAATGCAAATGATTATCATGGAGAGAGACAACACCAAGGTTATTTTTAAAATCAATGTCACTATGCCTAAACAGAATTCTAGTCATTAAAGCACCATAACAACTACAGCTCATTGTAGTGATTATAGTAAAGATTCTGTGAGTACCACACCCCCCACTTTCAGTGTCTGCAGCCTACGGATGTCATTCATAGTTAGACACATAATGGAAATGTTCGCTACCACATTCACTAAGCAGCAGGCGAAGGGTCAAGCTGTAAGCTCCAGGAGAGCTGAGGCTAATAAAAAATAAATACATATATACGATATAAAAAGAAGAATGAACTTCTGTAGATCTGTGTGTGCACACACAAACAGAAAGGTATAAAACCTACATCATAACCTATAAAAAAAGCATACAATTGTATACCACACTGCTAGTGTATCCCTTGTGTGCATATACATATATGGTTGTGGTTGTGCCTGTGTATCTGTTTTGTTTCTGCATTTACCACATGAATTTGGGACTCTGTCAGGCAACTTTGTTTACTGAAAACTGGTAATTCTACCTAGTCATAATGTGGTTCAACTTTTAAGCATAGTACACCGAATTCCCACCACCCTAATTGTACCAATCTTCTAAATTATATCAGAGCTATTTTCTTGTCTATTTATATCCATAGTGTTTAGGTTATAAAATCTCCGCAGGCAGTTTCAAACCTGCCTAGGGTGTTATCAGGAATGCAAAACTCAAAACCACAGAATTTGAAGACAAATTCTTGACCATGTTTTGCAGCACTTGTAAAGCAATTTGAGTCTAAGGCCATGTTTCAGCGCTTCCCTGTTGCGTCTGCTTGCTGTGCCTTCAGCCCCTTGACTATAGAATAAGTCCCCCACCCTTCCTTACCCCTTAACCTGTTTGTAGTGGGATAGATACAATTACAATAGTCTATGAGGGTGTGATACTCTTCATGTCCGAATTTAAAGTGATTCACCTGCTAAAATAATCCCAGATTTGTATAATTACTACAAATCTGTCAAGATGGATCAAGTCGGAAGATTTTAGTACTTTTATTTTTTCCAGACAATGTGCCCTAAGCTGTAAAATGCATACGGAAATATATATAAAAAAAAGCATTCTTTAGCATGAATAGATGCGGTTATATTTTCAGACAACCCGACTGTATGAGTTGATGGGTTGGGACTAAAACTGGGCCCTGACTAATATGAAATCTCTCTTCAAACTCACTAAAATAACTTAGGGGTTCTGATCCATAGGTTTAAGAACCGCTACAGTAGCTATAGCGAGGGATTTTCAAATTGTACCCCATAAATGGTATCTCCATCTGTTTCCTAAATATACATTGCAGTAATGAAGTTAATGGACTGAAAATGTGATGGGTATAATGTTGAGTGAGTTGTGTCATTGGTGGCCTTGTCAGAGTATAAACAACCAAATTATGTTGCATTTCCTGGACCTTGGACAGCTACCCAGGTACTGGAACACATTGGCAGATGGAACACTGGATGCATAAAAAGGAATTCTTGGCCCTAAGTGACCAGGAATGAGTGAACCCAGGACTAAGACTAAAGTTTGCATTGTGTGGTTTGCGCGGCCAGATAAACTGCATAATTTGGCAGCGTTCTGAAATCGTGGTCTACAGAATGACCACTAATAAAACTAGCAGGCATGTTTGACATTGGATAATTCCGTACGGAATTTGTCCGTTTCCTCTGTATTTTGGAACAAATGACAACGAGGACTTGCATTGCCACCCACCGAAAATAAACACAATACGAATACTTAAAAACACTAAAAATTTGGATTTAGCTTTTTTATTTAAAAATTAATTTCACAGACACCCTGCTTCAGATCAGAGTGGAAGATGCATCCAGCTGTGGTTCTTTGAGAGTAAATGCTGTGCAGCATGAGTTTAATCCAAACAGGTAAATTCCTCTTATGACAAGAACAGGAGTGCTGTGATGTATCTGGTATTAGGAAAATGAGTTGTTTTGTGATCCATAGAGTGTCCTATAATCCTGAGAAATCCCAGAATCAATGCACTCACACTGAATCACTCTGGCGCTACAGCCCCATTGTTTGCCTAAACGTTTAGTTGTTCTAAACAGAAACTGTAATTAGAATGGTAGTCAACCTGACAAAGAATGTTTTGTTCTCATTAATATTATTATTAGTATCATGCTTATTAAACTCCAGCATTTTTCCCAGTGCTGCAAAATTAGTACTTTAACAAAAGGGTATGAATTGACGACAGTACAGTACATAATTGGACGAACTGGTACTTAAGGAATTGGGGTTCCTAACTGTGAGCCTAGTATTAGCATTGGTGAATGCAGAGCAAGGTGGCCTGTGAGTTTACAATCTAATTAAGAGATTATAAGCAGTAAAACAAATGTATACAGTATATGCATCCAGACCCTGACAAACAAATTATCACAAGCGCAAAACTATTTTAATTGTCATTAGGGTAATTGAATGAGCTCTGCTGTGATAAGTGAAGATTTTGTTCAAAGGGGACATGTCAAGCCCCAAACGGCTTATGCTCGTTTGAAAGAGCATACTATGCTAGCAGATTTGCTAGCAAATGTATACACTGTATACACTGGGAGAAAATCTGTTTAAAAATCAATCTTTCTCTCACTTCTAAGTCAAATAATTGGCATAGACTCTACGCCAAAGATTTGACTGACGAAGGAAAGCAGAAAAGACATCCCACAAGTGGTCCTTCTGCTCTCCCAAGCTTAGCAACCACAGCGCATGTACAATGGTTGTTATGAAAACTACCTAGCCGATGCTGGTATGGCTGGCTAGGTAGTACAGGAGCGGTATGCTGGCAACAAAGTGTGTCGGCAAACTAAAGGCAGTTTTCCCTATTTCGGGAAGCATCCCCATCAGGGTAAATCACACAAGACTCAAGGCTGAACAGAGGACGGACTGGAGGTGGGCTACACGAAGCTCTGAAGATGGCAACGCAGGAATGTTGGGAAGTGCATATATCTTGATATTTTACACTTAAAGGACCACTCTAGGCACCCAGACCACTTCAGCTTAATGAAGTGGTCTGGGTGCCAGGTCCTTCTAGGGTTAACCCATTTTTTCATAATTATAGCAGTTTCAGAGAAACTGCTATAATTATGAATGGGTTAAGCCTTCCCCCTAATCCTCTAGTGGCTGTCTCATTGACAGCCACTAGAGGCGCTTGCGTGCTTCTCACTGTGATTTTCACAGTGAGAGCACGCTAGCGTCCATAGGAAAGCATTATGAATGCTTTCCTATGTGACCGGCTGAATGCGCGCGCAGCTCTTGCCGCGCGTGCGCATTCAGCCGACGGGGAGGAGAGAAGGAGGATCGGAGGAGGAGAGCTCCCCGCCCAGCGCTGGAAAAAGGTAAGTTTTTACCCCTTTCCCCTTCCAGAGCCGGGCGGGAGGGGGTCCCTGAGGGTGGGGGCACCCTCAGGGCACTATAGTGCCAGGAAAACGAGTATGTTTTCCTGGCACTATAGTGGTCCTTTAATACATCATGTATCTTTGTGATATAATGTATATAAGTAAGTTTATTTTTTCTTAACAAGTTCATTTTAAGTCAATTTATTTTGCTTCCCATGTTGAATTGTAGCTGTTAAAGCCCCCCAGGCTGTCTGTAAACGTCTAGGGTGCTGAAGGTTGCTTACCCCTGTTCTAGAGTAATGTAGGGCAGTCACCCTGGAAAATCATTGGGATGTTCATGCTGATTGGTCCACTTTTAGCACTAATATGCTGTGATGCAAATCATGTGTAAAATGTTTAAAAACAACCAAAACATTATCTTATAATATAAATACTATGCAAACTCAAAATGCTTACTGCTAGAGTACTCTGTGGTATTTAATACTCTCAGCAGAATGAGTTCTTGGTGGGCTAACCAGATATGCTCCGGATAGCTAATGAAGCAGGTACCCTTACAGTAACTATCCATGTGTATGTTGATACAATATAGTCACCAGAACTTTGAGTCCCGTATTGTATGAGCCCTTTACTTTTATCGTTTTATAAAGGTTCGACTAATGAACTGAAACTATCCATGAAACATCCACGTGAAGACATTTTAAACATTTAAAAGAAAACATTGTTTGCGGATTCACTTTGTGGTAAATCCTCTTATAAGTCAAACAATGGATGTGCTGTATGTGTGGACACGCAGGTTGCTGTGTTTGTAAACTCTCGAAACATATAAGATGGTGTTGTTAGGGTGTTCATTGGATGGGTGATTAACTTCAACGCTTTTGTGATGGGCGCAGACCCCCCAACTAAACCGCGAGGTACATTAATTATTTGTGAAAGTAAGCTGCTGTACTCGCTTGCTTCCTCCCTGGGTATGCTTCACAAACTCAGAATGAGGTCACACTTTTTTTGAGTCTCTTCCCATTAAGGCTGATCTACTCAAGGATACGCGCTATAAACGACTTATACACTGCACCACATCAGTGCTTTTGCCATTGAAAAGTTGACTCTTGAAGCACACTCTGCTCTTGGTTTCATACCACGCCACAGCACTGACACTCTGGTAGAATTTGAAAGGATCATTTGCACTCCACAAAATAGAGCTTGGATTGTCACAGACAACTCTGCCTACAGATTTTATACATTATTATTTATGGTACAGTTTTGAGACTTGTGGCTCTCATCATTTAGTTGCGTCCTATTCACATAATTTTTCATGTTAAAGGCTCTCCTGTAGAGAGCTTATGCCCGTCTCTCTAATCTGACTCTAGGTTTGGGGACCTTTGTTTTGCAGTCAGATATTAAATTTTTTTAGATCCTCTGCCTGCTCCCAGATGTTGCTATTTTAGAACAGCAGGATCTTCAAGCCCTCCTCCAAATGAAAATAGCCACTTTTTAAAATCTACAAATGGACACCCGCATAGCGATAATACTTCATCGTGTTACTATGGCAAACGTGCCTATGCCACGAACTCCCGTAGGAGCCTGCTAACTAGCCTCCTGCTCAAGGACTATGGGCCACACACAAAGACCCTGTACGGGAGTTAACCCTGCCCAGCCGCCATTAGCAGCTTTCCCTGTGGGCCCCAGGTTCGGCACTTTCCCTTCATTCGAATGGAACTGATCACTAGCTCCCTGGCAGCTGTTCGCATGAAGAAAACCACAAATTGTCCTCAGTGGGCCTTAGCCGCGAACGTTATGGAACGGTTTTCCGCATTAAGTGACCGTGCGGTTCCCGGACCGGGGTTTTGAAAGACTTTGCAACCTGCCAGGAGAGCACATATTGGAGGGAAGGTGTCTGAGACTAAGGGGCACAAATGCTACCTAAGAGCCAGGCAGAGCAACTCATATTTTGGATGCAGGAGCTCCTGAAAGGTGACTGGCCAAAGCACCAAACGCCCTGGAACTATTTTGGGCATAGGACCAAGTGTGTGGCCGATCAGAATTTTAACATGGTGCAGTTTCCCCTACACTGCATGGATCTGAGCGCTATTTGGAGAACATGGGCACTCAGATCAAAGTTATTTGTAGGTGTATTTTTTTTGTGGGGTTATAATATATTTTTATGATGTTTTGGGGTATTTTTGTTTTATATTTTTGTGTTTGCCTCTCCTGTGAGATAATTAGCATACCGGTCTTTAACTCAATTATCTCCCAGGCACAGAGATCTTTGGGAGGGGCTTGTCTTGTATTAAATGGAGACCCCAGGCTGGGGGTTGTGTATAAAAGCAGGCAACTTGGCCATAATAACCGGTTCCTTCACACCCTTCACTCAGTCTGGGCTAGTTTTTGGGTGGATCAGCTATACCCTCTGCAGGAGAGCTTAATCACTTACAGCTGTACCCAGGACCCTCTTCCAGGGCGGGAAGCGACGGAAAGACCCCAGCCGTGGCGGCTAGGGCTGAAGCACTCCTGTATCCTAGAGGAGAGCTAGGAAGCGTGCTTGACGGAGGTACCCAGTCGGGGTACTAGGCGGTCCGTCACAGTTACCTTATCCACTTCCAGGTATAGTAAATGTATTCCTATCCGCTGATTTGATGCAACCACTCGTTTGATACCCTGAATTGGAAACAAACGTCATCCCCAGATACAGTGAATGGTTTGCCAAGCTTGATTACGTCCCTATTATTGCCAGGTATCAGAAATATAATCACTCTTGGTTTTACAATCATAATAACCAGTCCCACTCCTTGTCATCTGATACCTGCTTTGGCGCTCTCCCTTGTTCTCAACCTTTAACGTGACTCTTAGCACAAAACCCTTAACTTATATGATTTACCTTTTCTGAAATGACATTCTGCTTGGTAAATTTACTCTTATTATACCATGGCTTTTTTAAATGCACTTTCTTATCTTCTGTGCACGTTTCCCATCCTGCCTCATTCTTCCCTGAGGCACCCATCTACACATCATTGTTAGAAACATATTAAAAAATCAACTGTTAACTTTTTATCATTGAATCACTGAATTCCTCTTAGTTTTTTGAAAAACAAAAAAATGTACACAAAAAAAGCTTAAAAGTTCAGACAGGTACCAGAAGTTACGAATAGAATATCCTTACCTTAGTATTGCGTTTGTGGTTTTTTTTCTTTTTCTTGTTTGTTTGATTTTTATGGGATGTATAGTTAAAATGGGAATTGTGGAACATTTACAAAATAATAGTAAATAATAGACTAAATGGTTAAGTTGGACTCTTTTTTTTTTTTTTTGTATGTATTTTTTTTATGTATTTAACTTGCTTATTATGGCTTGCAATATTTAAAATCCTTGGTTCCAGTTTCTTATGAAATAAATGCTGTCATAAGCATATGATGGCAAGAGCCAGTTAGATGATGGGATTTCAAGAGTTGAGCTGATGAGCTTCCAATGTGTCGCCTTTGCTGGATAGAGACATTTTGAACTGCCTGATGATACCAAGTACCATTAATGTGTAACATTAATCAGATTATCTAAAAAGAAATAGATACAAATTAAATTAAAGCAAGGAATATTAAAACGGCTGAGCAGATTAACGATGTAAAGAGTCATCTGATGACAGTCACTTTAACAAATCATTGGCTTCACAATTTATTCTAAGACCGCACATTTGGAGGGTTCCAGCAGATCTTGAGATGAAGTTTTTATTGTTATGCTGTTAAAACAAAAGTTTATACCTACAGATTAAATGTGTCATGCAGCAAGAGGAAGTCAATATTGACAAAGAAATGATGCTAGACCATTTTTGGAAGCTGGTGTGTGTGTCTTTCGTTACGATTTGAAGAGATGCTTTTGTTAGGGTTCTGTTTTCCTCTTACCGTCATTAAAAGACAATTAAAGGTGTGTCCTAACTCTTTCCTGATTAGGCGAGGAGATGAGTAGACAGCAAAGAAGAGGACAGAATGTTCTACAAACTGTCAGTTTAAAGAGTCCTACTTGCCAGGCCTCACTAAGAAGTGAAGCATTTTTTTTTCCTCAAGCTGTTGGCTTAAGTGTTGCATACTGTGCCAAATTGCTAAGCGTCTCTCTGTAAATATGACCCGAAATTTGCAAACATGTGGCTTTCCAGCAAAAATCCATGAAAATGTGGACAGTCAAGTGCTTGTTTGTATGTGTGCTGCAGAAAGTATAATGTTAAATAATACTACAAAGCTGCTTCTTAAAGGGACACTATGGTTACCATAACAACTTTATCTAAAATTAAATTGTTATGGTGCCAGTAGGTTGCCTGGCACACACTTACCTCAAGGAGTTAAACCATTCTTCAACAGTTTAACCACAAAGTTTGCCTCCAGCGCTGATATGCAGATCCCCAAGGCGGTATCGGGCTTCTTAATCTCCGTTACAGGAAGCGCTGTGTGATGCTGGGCACTGGCACCACTAATTGGCTTACAGAAGTCAGCTGATGTTCTAAGCCAATCAGTAGCTCCCCATTGATTTAAAAAAAAAAAAAAGGTGCTGTGCAACTAAGATTCAGAGTTTGGATGTCGCCTGGGAGACCTGCAGATCGGCACTGGAGACAAACATTGGTGTTAAATTTACGAGCACATTTAGATTAAGTTGTTATGGTGACAGGGGTGTTTTTTTTCTGGAGATATTGATGGGAAACATAATTTCCTGGATTTAATACATTTAATTAGTTAAATATACTATATACGAATATTGTTAAAGCAGCTGCGTCTCCGTCTGGGGTCCTCTTTTGTCATATTTTGTCGATTGCAGTGTAGTGGCCTGGGGGTGCAGGAGAAGGTACGGTTTTAGTTCCAAATGGCCGCTGCCATGTCCATCCAGTGGGTCTCTTTTAGTGCCAGGCACTTCATCTACCATGAGCCGACCATTGTGCTGTACTCTTGCGCATTCATAAGAGTAAAGCACTGATGTCTACGGAGCACCCTGCAGTATCATAGGAGCCTCCTTAGAAAGTGTTTTTCTCCCACACACACAGCTGTCACTAGTGACAACTGAGAGTAATGACAATACCTGACCGTGGTTGCTCCGTCTTTTGTCACGTTTTGTCAGCCATAGGAAAGATTCATAAAGATAAAGTTATCCCTTCTTTGTCTCAGTATATCTTTTGACTGCGTTGGAATTTCAGTAATATTCGGAAGGCCCGTAACAGAGTTGTGTTTTTATTTTTATTTATTTTTTTACATGATTTAGAAGATACACTATAGAACAATGGTGTGAGATTAATGTCCGTGTCTGCATTTGTTAGTTGACATACTATTTTCTAACTAGGAGTCCCTGTGCTTCTCCATGCCCCGGACCTCAGGTGTTATTATAACTAAGTGAATTAAAATGCCCATAATATGATGTTATTTAAGCTACCTATTGGTCAAGACAGTGGGATGTTGGCAATTATTGGTAAAAATGTGTTCCTCTATCTCTTATTTCATAAGTAAAACAAGTTGCCAATGTCAAATCTGCAAGTAGAGTGCCAAACACATTAAAGGGAATGTGTCCTTTTAGTTTTAGCATTTCAGAATTCTTTATCTTAAAGCAGTAGTGTGCCATTTCATTAAAGGAACACTATAGGGTCAGGAACACAAACATGTATTCCTGACCCTGTAGTGATAAAACCACCATCTAGGTGGCTTGCCCTCCCTTTAGCCCCCTTAAAAGGTAATACAACTTCCCTTATTTCCAGTGCTGCACTGGCTGCTGGCGCTGGCCATGCCCCCGATCTGCCTCCTTGCTGACATAATCAGAATTTATGATTGCAGCCAATCCAATGCTTTCCCATAGGGATAGGGACAAATGTCGGGTTGGCCAATCAGCACCTCCTCATAGAGATGCATTGAATCAATGCATCTCTATGAGGAAAGTTTAGCCTAGAGATGATGAACAGCAGTGCTGCACTGTGTGCAGCACTGCCCAGGAAGCAGCTCCTGTGGCCATCCGAGGAGGTGTCCCTATGGGGCAATGTAAACACTGCATTTTCTCTGAAAAGTCGGTGTTTATAGCAAAAAGCCTGTAGGGAGTGATTATACTCGCCAGAACAAATACATTAAGCTGTAGCTATTCTGATGACTATAGTGTCTCTTTAAATATTATTATATTATAAAATATATTGCTAAGGCAAAGTAGATACACGTTTAAATTATGGCTTTTCTGGACTCTCTGCTAATTAGCTGTTTGAGGGTAAGTTCAATTCACAATGGGCAACATGCCTGTTGGATAACCCCAACCATAAACCAAGCTGAAACACAGCTGGGGCAGCTACCTAACATGCAACTGGGAAGTGAAGCCCACATTTTTAAATATTGCATAAATTAATATAAAATAACTTGAGAACACTTTTTTGGGGAAAAACACTGCAACCTTAATGCTGATATTGACATATGCTGTGTTATGGTATAAACAAAAACACAACTGATTCAAATCAAGTTCATTTATCATTATTCTGTCTTCCTCAGTTTGTGTTTGAATAATGGAGTTTGACTGGATCTGATTAAAAACCGGGGTGCGGTTTCCAGACATACATTAGTAACCAGGTAATTGTTTCATCCTTAGACTAGAAGTTCCCATATTCACAAGCACGCTTCCTATCAGTCCACGCCCTTAATAATTATCATTGTACAGTCAGGAAAAAAAGTATTTGATCCCCTGCTGATTTTGAACATTTGCCCACTGACAATGAAATTATCAGTCTATCATTTTAATGGTAAGTGTATTTTAACAGTGAGAGACAGAATAAACAAAAAAAAATACAAAAAAAGTGCATGTCAAAAAAATGTCAATGAGCGAAATAAGTATTTGATCCCCTATCAATCAGCAAGATTTCTGGCTCTAAGGTGTCTTTTATACAGGTAACGAGCTGAAATTAGGAGCGCTCTTTAAAAGGGAGTAATCCTAATCTCAGCTCGTTACCTGTATAAAAGACACCTATCCACAGAAGCAATTAATCAGATTCCAAACTCTCTGCCATGGCCAAGACTAAAGAGCTGTCCAAGGATGTCAGGGACAAGATTTTAAACTTACACAAGGCTGGAATAGGTTACAAGACCATTGCCAAGCAGCTTGGTGAGAAGGTGACAACATTTGATACGATTATTCGCAAATGGAAGAACCACAAAATAACTGTCAGTCTCCCTCGGTTTGGTGCTCCATGCAAGATCTTACCTCGTGAAGTTTCCATGATCATGAGAATGGTGAGGAATCAGCCCAGAACTACACGGGATGATCTTGTTAATGATCTCAAGGCAGCTGTGACCATAGCCACCAAGAAAACAATTGGTAACACACTATGCCGTGTAGGACTGAAATCCTGCAGCACCCACAAAGTCCCCCTGCTGAAGAAAGCACATGAATAGGCTCATCTGAAGTTTGCCAATGAACATCTGAATGATTCAGAGAAGAAATTGGTGAAAGTGTTGTGGTCAGATGAGACCAAAATCGAGCTCTTTGGCATGACTTCAATTCCCTGTTTTTGGAGGAGAAGGAATGTTGCATATGACCCCAAGAACACAACATCAAACATGGAGGTGGAAACATTATGCTTTGGGGGTGTTTTTCTGCTAAGGTACAGGACAACTGCACCGCATCAAAGAGCCAATGGACATAGCCATGTACTGTCAAATCTTGGGTGCGAAACTCCTTCCCTCAGCCAGGGCATTAAAAATGTGTCGTGTATGGATATTCCAGCATGACAATGACCCAAAACACACAGCCAAGGCAACAAAGGAGTGGCTCAAGAAGAAGCACATTAAGGTCCTGGAGTGGCCTAGCCAGTCTCCAGACCTTAATCACGTAGAAAATCTGTAGAGGGAGCTGAAGGTACGAGTTGCCAAACGTCAGCCTTGAAACCTTAATGACTCGGAGAGGATCTGCAAAGAGTAGGGAAAAATCCCTCTTGAGATGTGTGCAAACCTGGTGGCCAACTACAAGAAACGTCTGACCTCTGTGATTGCCAACAAGGGTTTTGCCAATTAGTACTAAGTCGAAGGGGTCAAATACATATTTCACTCATTGATATGCAAATCAATTTATAACTTTTTTGACATGCGTTTTTCTGGATAATTTTTTTTGTTATTCTGTCTCTCACTGTTAAAATACACCTACCATTAAAATTATAGACTGATCATTTCTTTGTCAGTGGGCAAATGTTCCAAATCAGCAGGGGATCAAATACTTTTTTTCCCTCACTGTATGTCTTTACTTATATTTCACATGGAGCATCAGTGATTGTTCAACTTCATTCCATTTGTTTAAATCAAAGAATTCTGTACAGCTTCCATCCAATCCAAAAAGTGCACGTCCTCTTCGATTAATTCAATAGTGTTTAAGCCTTGTGAATAATATCAGGATTAAAAGATGGTCTAAAGTTATTTCCAGGTCCAACACTTGACCATGTCCACTTTATTTTATTTGTGCTCGGAATCTCTATTATGTTAATGGAATGTAGAGGAGGAGCAAAGTTAGTTGAGGTGTGCCGAAACCAACGTACGAGTAGGCCTGTAAAAAAGAGGGCCCACAAAGAGAAATGTGTAAAGGAGGGTGTAGGTGGGTGGGGTCAAAACAGCTTGACCGGCAAAGGTAAGTAGGGGGGTAGGGTTTATATAGGGTGATAAGTCCTCCCACAAATTCAGGCCAATTGGCCTTCCAACTTGTGCTCGGAATCTCTATTATGTTAATGGAATGTAGAAGAGGAGCAAAGTTGGTTGAGGTGTGCCGAAACCAACGTACGAGTAGGCCTGTAAAAAAGAGGGCAAAAAGGAATTCAAAGTAAACACACTTTATTGCAAGTTTAAACTGCGAGATTTCTGAAAGCCTGCCTGAGCTCCCTTTCTGGTCGAGGGATGTAGGAATTGTATAATGAGGATTTCCAGCGTCCCAGCCTCTTAATGATGTGTACCGGGGTGTTAGTGCTAGAGGCTGATGATGCTGCGCCGATGCGAAATGAGTGACCAGAGAAGGAAGCTGGGTTGTAGCCTAACCTAGACAATAGAATTCTGATGTGTGACATAAATTTAGCTGTGGTGAGTGGGTGTCCTTGGAGTTGAAGTAGTGGAGTATCTGGTGAGTGTGTTAGGTGAGAAACCAGGAGCATATCCAGAACAGGGCACCACAAATTCTCGGTAGGGAAGAGGGAAATGATAGTGGGATAGGCAGAGTGATTAGTCTTGGTAGAAGACAAAGAGAGTACAAAATGGTCGTCTACTCTCTACTCTGTGTCTCCTTGACGTACCACGGTGAACTCGCTAGGTCTGAGGAACCCATAGAAAGCCAAAAAAATTGCAGTTTTCATGACTAAATTGGTATTATAGTCAAACGGGGATTTGTTCAATAAGTCGCTTAGGAGACGGAATATTGGACCGTCTATTGGTAGCCTAGTCGTGTTAGGGGGGACTGTGACCTTGAAAATAGCTTTGAGGATTTCTTAATGGGGTAGGAAGACAGAAAAGGAGCGTGGTTAGGGAAGTTAGTGTGGTGTTGTACTCTGGTGAGGTAGAGTTTGATGGTATTATGAGAATGTTTAAGGTGTAAATGGCAAAAGGAGGCAAAATCCACCATGGTTTTGATGGAAAGGTCACCTTGTAAGCAAAACTCGGCTGTGAATTTGTTAAAGATAGTCAGTGCCCTAGCGTAAGAGATAGTGGTGTTGGGAGACGGTGCGTGAGTGTTTGTGCGTGGAGTAATAGTTCATTTAAACCAGGGTTAGCCGTAGGAACGATGGCGTCCTGGCTGATTGAAGGTGTGCCGGAGGGGAGCAATTTAAGAGCATAAACAGAGTGTTAGCAGCTGATTAGAGGAAGTGTAGAGAATGAGGTGTAAGATATATCTATCTTGCTTAACCATGTATCCCTACATGCTTGAATAGTATAATATATGCAAATTACAACAAAAATTATACATTGGTATGACTGAAACTATTCCATGATCTGGAGGAAAAAGAAAAAGGATACAAAAATGACAAATCACACTTTATTGCTTGGAGTGCAAGTAAGCAGCCCCTCCCACCCCCCAAGATGAGTAAGGTTGCGAAAGCAATGGGCCATTATCTGGACGTGGTGTCGTTGTATAATTTGTATGTGTGCTGAACCAGCTTATTTGTTAGGTGTCAGACGGGTCGGGCACATAGACATGGTGTGGGCTCTGAAGCATATGGAGCAGATGTGCAACAACCTGCATGCGCTGTAGCTGCATATGCCTGTGTTAAAGTTATTGCACACCTGCGCCTTGCCCAAGAAGGTGATGGGTCTGCCCAGCTTGTCTCTCTGGACACCTTCCTGCCTATGGAGTGGGGTGAGGGAGTGGTGGGGTGAAAAAGTGGAAGTGGAAGGGTCTGCGTCCCCATGGCATAGATCGGTCGAGTGTGAAGTAGAACCACAAGAGGCACAAGATGGGGGCCTCAGACCAGCAAAATGACGCTCGTGTAATCAGAGGGACAAGCCCCTGGGATCCCACAATTGAGCAATATTATTTGACAGATATGAAGGCGAAGTAAGGGCCTTAGAAGGACGTAATAGTAGTAAGTAAGATTAGGGATACCTACTGGAACGTCGGGAACCAGGTAGACTGATGGTCGTTGGAGGCGTAGTGAATCTGCACAATGGTGCAGGTCTAAGTAATGATATGTAGAAATAAAAACAGAATTTTTAACATTTAATATAATAGTAACCTGGGCTGTTTTGAGCCCACTTTGGGAGGTGGGAGGGTATTGTAAAATAGGCCGTGGAGGCTGAAATGAGGCCTGAGGAGAAACTTTATTTTTTTTAACCTTATTTACCTGATACCGCGATACTGGATACTGGAACCACCTCCTGGAGTCTTCTTGACAAAATAAGTAGTACAACGTAAAACATTTTTTTTAAATTTAAGGAACCTGAGTATAGTATTACAATATAAACAGAGATTTGAAAATAAGAGCTACTTGAAAAGTGAGCGTGGAGTTTGATAACTTTAAGAGGTTTTGTGGGGCTAGACCCTTTAACCGTAAAGGGGAGACTGTTTCTTTAAGAGAATACGCCTGGGATATATACATAATTAAATGTGACAAGTGAGGTGAAAAATGCCATTTAGCATAAGGGAAAAATGTAGGTAGTGCTGTGAACATATATAAAATCATACATAGAGGAACATACTTAAATATAACATTTTTAAAGTGCATAGACCTTATGCATTCGGCTACCGAACGTGCTAGAGAAATAATATGACCGCGTGTATTTAGATTAATGAAATGAAATGCTAGTGACCCAGCCGTTCGTATGTGTTTCATCTAACGAAAGTGAGAAACAGGCAAACGTAAGGTGAGTATAAGCGTTCGGTAAAATGTTTTGTTTTTTTTATAGCGTAAGAAAGAACGAAATTTGTGTGTACTTTGCGGTCGGCTAAAAAGTGCCCGAACGTAGAAGTACATGAATGGCGGATTAACCGTATGGGTAAGTAATATCTAGGGAGCCTATCCCCGCATTTTTAGGCCCGAACAGGGGAAATAGCCGAACGCTATTCCCCATGTTGAAGCTTACGACATTGGTATGACTGAAACTATTCCATGATCTGGAGGAAAAAGAAAAAGGATACAAAAATGACAAATCACACTTTATTGCTTGGAGTGCAAGTAAGCAGCCCCTCCCACCCCCCAAGATGAGTAAGGTTGCGAAAGCAATGGGCCATTATCTGGACGTGGTGTCGTTGTATAATTTGTATGTGTGCTGAACCAGCTTATTTGTTAGGTGTCAGACGGGTCGGGCACATAGACATGGTGTGGGCTCTGAAGCATATGGAGCAGATGTGCAACAACCTGCATGCGCTGTAGCTGCATATGCCTGTGTTAAAGTTATTGCACACCTGCGCCTTGCCCAAGAAGGTGATGGGTCTGCCCAGCTTGTCTCTCTGGACACCTTCCTGCCTATGGAGTGGGGTGAGGGAGTGGTGGGGTGAAAAAGTGGAAGTGGAAGGGTCTGCGTCCCCATGGCATAGATCGGTCGAGTGTGAAGTAGAACCACAAGAGGCACAAGATGGGGGCCTCAGACCAGCAAAATGACGCTCGTGTAATCAGAGGGACAAGCCCCTGGGATCCCACAATTGAGCAATATTATTTGACAGATATGAAGGCGAAGTAAGGGCCTTAGAAGGACGTAATAGTAGTAAGTAAGATTAGGGATACCTACTGGAACGTCGGGAACCAGGTAGACTGATGGTCGTTGGAGGCGTAGTGAATCTGCAAAAAAGTAATGATATGTAAAATAGAATTTTTAACATTTAATATAATAGTAACCTGGGCTGTTTTGAGCCCACTTTGGGAGGTGGGAGGGTATTGTAAAATAAGGCTGAAATGAGGCCTGAGGAGAAACTTTATTTTTTTTAACCTTATTTACCTGATACCGCGATACTGGATACTGGAACCACCTCCTGGAGTCTTCTTGACAAAATAAGTAGTACAACGTAAAACATTTTTTTTAAATTTAAGGAACCTGCAATATAAACAGACTACTTGAAAAGTGAGCGTGGAGTTTGATAACAAGAGCTAGACCGTAAAGCTGTTTCTTTAAGCAGTGACAAGTGAGGTGAAAAATGCCATTTAGCATAAGGGAAAAATGTAGGTAGTGCTGTGAACATATATAAAATCATACATAGAGGAACATACTTAAATATAACATTTTTAAAGTGCATAGACCTTATGCATTCGGCTACCGAACGTGCTAGAGAAATAATATGACCGCGTGTATTTAGATTAATGAAATGCTAGTGACCCAGCCGTTCGTATGTGTTTCATCTAACGAAAGTGAGAAACAGGCAAACGTAAGGTGAGTATAAGCGTTCGGTAAAATGTTTTGTTTTTTTTATAGCGTAAGAAAGAACGAAATTTGTGTGTACTTTGCGGTCGGCTAAAAAGTGCCCGAACGTAGAAGTACATGAATGGCGGATTAACCGTATGGGTAAGTAATATCTAGGGAGCCTATCCCCGCATTTTTAGGCCCGAACAGGGGAAATAGCCGAACGCTATTCCCCATGTTGAAGCTTACGTTTGCGTGCCGGTCTCGTGACCGAAAGCTCGGCAGCCGGGTAGCGAGTAGGGAAAGCCGCGGGGCAGCCGGTGGATGAGCCCGGAAGTCTGTGGTAGGTGCTACTGGAGGGAGACTGCTTGCGTGCTGCAGAGTTTGGCGGGAACAGCTGACAGGAAATGCAGGTAACTATGGTGACAGTCAAAACAGCTTGACCGGCAAAGGTAAGTAGGGGGGTAGGGTTTATATATGGTCATAACTCCTCCCACAAATTCAGGCCAATTGGCCTTCCAACATACAGCGTATGGCGCACGTATGCTATTACTTATGTTTGAAGGTCTGCCGTGACTGACGGGGTTCATCAGAGCCATATCATCTCCTAGATAAGCCGCGTTTAGTTTTCAATTTTATTAATTAAAAGTCAGTGAGGAGTCGTCGTTATTTAACCGCTTCATTGCCCAACCACTTGCACAAGCCATTCCTGTGTAATAAAAACAAGGCTGTTGATATAAAATCAAACAACTCTCAGAGCTGAACAGAATGGTATTTGCAGGTTTTTCATAGTAAATGCAAATAATTATACAATATATCATTAAACAAATGATCGCGCTATTGCAGGTTTTACTCCGCCAGTTAGCCCTGAGTTTACATTGTATGTCAAGCCATCTCACATATTTCAGATTCTGGAAATTGGAAATAAATGACCACTTTGACTGACATACAAGCTCTAACATTCAGTTGTAACATTCAGCCTATTCATGTCAATAGTATAAAGCTTGCTTTGTAGAAACATTTGCTCAGTGTAAATTGTTGTCAAAATATACCATGTAAATCATGCGTACATATAATAGCATACCTTTTACTGTAACAGTTCTTCAGTCAAAGACTAAAGTTTGAAGTAAGGGTTTCAATATATTTTCTCCAGGACATTAGGTTTTCATGGCACTGTAGAAGAGGCAAGCATACATGTATATAATAAATAAATAAAAATTAGCACTTTCAAGGTTTGTTAATTAAACGGTCTTATTTTACTCACAGCAATCCTCTTGTTTGCCTCATTTAGCCCTGTGACATATTAATATTCTATTGGACAAAGATAAGAGGTAGTGCCGCTCACCATAAACAAGGAGGAATCAATGCTCGTTCTAATAATCCATGATATGTAGCCCATTGAATGTACATCAATATTTAAAATGTATTAACTGCCGAACCTTACAAAAATTCTGAAAGAATATAAAAATTATAGAATGACAAAAATATAGAATATGATCTGAAATGCCAGCAAGAAATTTAGCAAGCCCGGCCTGTTTTGGGTCTCATCAGCAAAGTGTAGCTGATCACCCTCTAGACACAGTGAACACAGGGTCCACGTCTGGATTATCCTTTTAACTTGGGGAGAGCCAAAGCATGCATTTCAGATCGGGACAGCCATTATAGGTCTAATATAAATATAATAAATGGTATAGGTTATCTCTTCAATGACACAGTGAGGAAAAACTCTGCTACTGCAGAACTGCATGCCATTGGCCTTAGGAGTACAGTTGGCACCCGTGGGGATCCACAAACAGTGTAAAATATCAAAATAATTTTTACCTATTACAGGGATACTCGGCCAGGGTACTCTTACAACAGGCTGTAGTGTTTACGATGCTTGTAATAACCCTTTAGGGTGTTCAGAATGTAGAAACGTAGAAAGTTTCCCTTTCTGAAAATTGTTTGAAACAGTGAACCCAGAAAAAAAACATAGCAGTGAAATCGCAAATAAAAAAAACAAGAATATTGAACTAATACAGGTGATACTCGAAAAATTGTGGATTTGGGGTTTTCATGAGCTGTAAGCCATAATCATCGCACTTATGACAAATCACGGCTTGAACTATCTTGCTTTGCATGTAATGCGTCTATCTCATATATTAGTTTCCCCTTTTACGTTGCATTACTGAAATAAATGAACTTTTGCACGATATTTTAATTTTTCGAGTATCACCTGTATATACATAGTTAACATGCTCTGCCCTCCATGACAATAGTAATTTAGTGAGCTGACAGATTCTTTGCCAGAAACAAGGAATTAGCAGAGTTACAGGAGATATAGCTACAAGATCTGGAGGGTCCTTCACAACTTCTCTTCTGTTTTTTGGTGCTAATCCATTTTGACGCGGTACTTTGAGTTTGATCCATTTTGTTCTAGCATAGCAGAAACATTCCAGGTTATTCACTACCTGAGAAGTGGCAGGAATTCTTATAGAATTCAGAGTAAATTTCATGGGTAAGGCCGTAATATCCAAAATTAAAAAATATCCAAATCAGCTATGCTTTTAGTTTGGCTATAAATTTAAAATTCACTTTGATTTCTCGACAGTTCTTACTTTTATTTCTTGCTGGTCTAAAACATTTTAATGAGAAGATTCTGCTTCGACAGAAAAAAAATCCCAGAAAAAAAGTCTGAACCCAGACAGTGACATGTCTTTCTATTAATTGTGCTAATCAGTCCCTGAATCGTACAGTAGCCATGTTCCCAGCTTTCCCAGAATTAAGGCAGATATTTTCTGTATCCATGCAAAGTGTCAAAGTGGACATGCAGTGCAAAATTATTTCACTGTAATGGAAGTGTTTTTAATTGGCAGATAAAAGGTACAGGATGTGTGCACCAAAACTACTACATTAAATGAAGTGGTTGTGGTGCTTAGACTGTCTGTTTAATCTGTACATTAATTGGATTTTACAGGTGATTTCATTAGCACAAGGTATAGATTGCATTTTATAACTCACCCAAACGGATCTGTTTAATGCCAATTTCTCCTCTGGAGATTGTGTTTTAATTACAAAAACAACAACTCAACACTCAATATTTATTCCCCGATTATTCTGTTGCTATGTCGATATGAGCAGATACAATCTGGGTTAGCTGCAGTTTATTTTGTTGCCAGTTACTATCAACTAATTATAACTGAGTCACATCATATCAGTTACTGAGTAAACAAAATTCATTATTTTCTATCGCTGGTGCAAGCTAAGATTTTTCATATAGATACGGATAATTAATGTATTAATTACAGTCTTCACAAAAGTACATTATGTCATTTTATACACTACCGATCAGGGCTGGGCGTTCTGGCTGACTGACTTGTCTTTCCTGTTTTTTTGGTCTGTATATTTTTTGGAACATTCTTTTGATTGTAAACACTGCGCCATTTTATAGAATCCTGCATGTGAATCGGATATTATTTTGAGTCTCCTCGGCAGCCTTAAAGTCAGAGATGAACAAAAACTAATATTTAAACTGGTTTTAGCAGCTTTTAGGTCGTTTTAACAAAATTTGAATAAATTATCCAATAGCATTTTTTGTCTCCAATGTAACACTAAGCACCAGTTGTAAATTATGTCACAGGGGTCAAAAATAAAAAAAAGTCTTAGTTTTTAAATACAGGATTTTAAAGTTAATTGTAGATGTATGTGGCATTCTGTACTTTACCATACCTCTATCTGGTGGTAAGAATATAAAAAGAAAGATATATAAAGAAAAGAAAGAGAAAAGGATAGAAAGAGGGAATAAACTATTTACTGTACTTAATTGTTTTGTGTATGTTGGTTTGAATGTGTTTAGTTATGGAAGGATTATTGTATTTATGTTGTCTTTTTCTTTGTTTCACGAATTTAGATGGATTTATATACATAGAAATATATATGTGTATACGTATGTATGTGTATATTTTTTTTTTCCTCTTCCTCTCGCTATTTAAACTGTTAACCAGGCAAATAGTATTAGCCTCACAAATACGGTAATATTCATAATTGGATAAGGCTACATTTGCATGATAACTAGGTATATGTTATAGTAAAACAATGGAAATAGGAAGGGAGGGAAGGGAGAGGGATAGAAAGGGAACAGATACAATATTCATGATGACAAATATACCAAAGCCTTAAATAAAGAAGCACTATAAACTTTTCTTGTCTGAAAAAATAAATAAATATATATATATATAAAATGGCTAATATTATACCGTCCAACATTTCAAATGGACAAAGAGGGACACCTTAATTGTAGGAGTGAGAGTGGGGGTGAAGGTAGGGGCGGGATTTTCTGAGAAATTTTGAAGGACCACTATAGTGCCAGGAAAACATACTTGTTTTCCTGGCACTATAGTGCCCTCAGGGTCCCACTCCCGCCAGGCTGGATGGAGAGGAAGGGGTTAAACACTCACCTTTTTCCAGTGCCGGGCTCCCTCGGCGCTGGGGAATCTCCTCCTTCTTCTGCCGTCATCAGCTGAATGCGCATGCGTGGCAAGAGCCGCGTGCGCATTCAGCCAGTCTCATAGGAACGCATTCTCAATGTTTTCCTATGGACGCTGGCGTCTTCTCACTGTGAAAATCACAGTGAGAAGCGCGGAGGCACCTCTAGCGGCTGTCAATGAGACAGCCACTAGAGGCTGGATTAACCCTAAAGTAAACATAGCCGTTTCTCTGAAACGGCTATGTTTACAGCAGAAAGGGTTAATCCTAGATGGACCTGGCACCCAGACCACTTCATTAAGCTGAAGTGGTCTGGGTGCCTATAGTTGTCCTTTAAGTGCCTTACTAATAACAATTTATGCAAGTAAAATGTAATTTAGAACAAGCACAATGTATCATTTAATGTAGTTTAAAGACACATTACTGGGAGTATTATTGCTGCGGAGTTTTGTTATCCACTCAGACACATCAACAATATGAAGCTCCTAGAAAAGAGGGACAGAGGGATTTGGGTTCAAAATGATAACTGAAAGTATTCAGACAGGACCTCTAATAGCTGCATGGCTGTAAGCCACTAGAGGCATAATTTCTCTGAAATAATGTTTTAGATTGCCACAGATAAAAAAGGTTCGGTGCTTAGTGTCTCTTTAAACAGGCACGTGAAACACCGTAACGATGTATACACTATTAGGTTGGGCTGCAGTTCTATCCATGAACATCCCATCCCCATACTTCATATGTGGTGTTCAATAGAGCTTAGAATGCTATGCCTTGTGGGATCGGTCACTTGTCGTTAGAAACAGGGACTGCGGCATGTGTGCAGGCCATATTGCAGATTTCAGAAACAGTCTTAATTTTATTGTGTGCTTAATAAATACATTTTCTGTAAATTCACTAAACAAACTCAATGTATATTACAAATCACTCACTGGAGGTGAAAGTTTTGATGACAGTGAAGCAAAGGTTTATTTTAATCAGTTCTGTCACAATTATACATTTTTATTTCTTTATTTATTTTTTGTCCCCCCTCCCCAATTCCTTAAATCTTCAGTGTTTCAAATCAGTGTTAATTTCTCCATATTCACCAGCATTGTACCTCTTATTTAATTTTTTTTTACATTTTTCATTTATAGCTTGTTCCATGTCAAAACAGTGCATATCATAGGTGATTAGCACAGTGAAAAGGTAGAATGAATGAAACACAAGATTTAGTCATTCAGAAAGCAACGGTAACATACAAACATATATAAAATAATTGAGATAATGGTAATATGGGCTCAGTGTGTTCAGGAAGCACTAGTAGAGCCTTGTGGGAAATTCCTGGGGGCGGTAAGTGTGGCATTTGCCCACGTATCTTACATTTTTCAATCTTCGCAGTGCCGGATCCTCATTCTTGGCACTGCCATCTACTAGTTTCTGGCAGTGACGCAAGGTCTTGCCCACAGTATGCAACGGCGGAGCACTTTGGAGATGCCCATGGCTGCTAATGCCCCGTGAGTCGTGAGTAATGAAACGGGGCAAGCGTGGTGCTTGAAATTCTCACCAGGGAACGGATGAGAGACCGGATAGAGGTGAGCATTGTGGGTAAGTTAGATTGACAAAGGAATTGCAGCTTGCCCTAAGCTCCACCCTTTTTTCACAATCGTCAAGCGTAGGGAAAATACAGAGGACAAAGTAGTCCCTACTTCGTCTTATGTTTTAAAGAGAAATAGAGCAGAAATTAAGAAAAGAAGAACAGATTTGGAAAGAAGAAGAGAAGAGCGAACTATAGGAGAAAAGTTGGTGACAGACATTTTGAAAAAGAAAAGTTTAATGACACTTTAAGAAGTTACTGATAGGAGATTTAAAGTTACAAATTTTGATATACATATATTAATACATAAGGGTAGAGAGAGTTCTACTCTTAAATGATCTGCAGTGAGATCAAAACCAGATCAATTGTTTTTTTTTGTTTGTTTTTTACGTGCATGATACATCATGAATATGTTCACATAAGTCAGCTTTTATAATAATAGATCAACAATATTCAGCAAAGGTCAAACTTAGAGCAGGTTGCACATTTTTGGGTATTAAAGACATCAGGAACATAGATTTATCATGTCAGACAGGTAAAGAATGAAGGTCTTAGTATTGAACTATAGATAGGAGCAAGGGGTTCATACCACTGGGAACTCAAAATGTACTCAAACTGCTGCTGGTGGTCAATTAGGGTACAGAAACAATAGAAAAAATAAGCAAACAAGAAACATACCAGAACATTGGCATATACAGCATTGTGTACAGTGAGTTCTGTGATATAACCGCCAGGCTGCAGGTAAAGCTTGTGGGCCACTCAGCCAATGCCCAGAGATGGAAATTCCCAGCTCCTATCAATGAGGCTCCTCCACTGAGTCCAAGCATCCAGACGGTCCAGCTCAATCTTCTCCAGGATAACATCCCTGCCTTCGGCCAGAATTTGTAGCAGTCTCATGGCCCCGCACACCCAGCAACATGAGTTGTAAACTCCTTGATCCGGCAAGCTGTGTTGGGGTAAAAGAGGCCTATAATTTTGCAGGCGGGGTGAGTAGGTTCAGGTTTGGATATGCAATCTTCAAGAAGTGTGCTCCCGCCGCGGCAGTCTCTTATGCCTTCTTCTCCGTAACGCCAGCCTAGAGACTCGCTGGGGATGCCCTGACATTAGGCATCGGCCAGCAGGATGGCTTGGTGTACCGTGATCAGGCCTGTAGGAATGGAGGTTAGTCCTTAAGCCTAGACCCTATTCCAGAATTTCTTGCATATGCAATCAAACGTCATGAGGGTCCAGTTCACGTATGTGGAGTGGTATACATGGTTGTAGGCCCAGGAAGGGCAGCCATTTTGACTGCAAGGTCAGCACTGGTAAGCTTTATATGACCCCCCAAATACTCCAGTGCGGACTTGGATATCCCCCACTGATCCAAAGGGAGGGGGGGAACAGGGATCAAAGCCAGCGAGCTCCACTTCAAGGATGGGGATCGGCCGGCTCCCACTCCTCGAGCATGACTACAGGCCACAAGGGAGCTGATCAGTGGTGGTATCCACGGGATTCACGTAGAAAATTAGCAAGTTGTCGGCAGAGGGACTCAAGCAAGATTTTGTCCTAAAAAAAAAGAACAGTTAAGTCCAGTTTTTGGCTGTATATTAGGATATCCCTGAGGAGCTTTAGCACCATGCGGCTGTCTTGGTTGGCTGTCAGGCCCCGCCAACAAAAACAGATCAATTGTTTAAATGTCAGATAATACAAATACTTCAGTAACGAGTCATGAAGTATGATGTTGACTGCATGACTTCGTTCTCTATGACCTTTTATAAAGTTATTGCTGGTTTCTGGTAATGAGACACAACATCTACATTTAATGAATTATGGGCACAGAGGAAATCCTGAATAAGGAAATCATCAGTTTTTTGTTTGTTTTTTACTTGGTGAACCTCTACCAAGAAACGCACTCAGGACGATAAAATACTATACTAGTTAGCACACAGAGTATATTGAATGACACTTCATCCGAACAGTAAAAGCCCCAGTATCAAATGTCGTCTTCTGGGGCAGTAAATTAACTGAAAACATCTCTTTAAAAAAATTTTTTTTTAAAAACCCCAAACCAAAACTATTTTAAGAAATGCAGCATTTACTTAATAATAGATCTCCATGTCTGAAGAAGAATGTACATAATGGGATCCGTAGTGTGATGGATTTTCAGGGAAATTAGCTAATAATTAAAAAATCTGAATGTAAATGAGTTATCCTATTAAACTACTTGTTCATGGAAAACATTGTACACCTTAATACATGGTATCTGAGGGGAAAATATGATTTGCTAAGTCTGTGCCTCGGTATATCTTCTGATAACATGTATTTAAAAAAGTTTTTGCTGTTTTTAAGATATTTAACTAATTGCATTTAGTCATAATTGTTTTAATACAACGTCCCAGCATGCATTTCTTCTTGGTGGTATAGTACAGTTAATTCTTATTTACATATTGCCTCACTTGTCTTATTTTATCTCATGTATCCTACTTTCAGTGGAATATGTAAATGTACAGACCTGGGCCTTGGATGATCACCATAGTAACAGACTTTCCCTGTGTGACCTGACTTGACTGATGCCAGACATATGCCTAAATTCAGCCAACAGTCAAGTTATACCAAAGGGTTCATTCACTAAACAGAGTATAATGGTGTATTCCAAACAGAGTTCTAAAAATTGTCCTGCCACAATATAACGTGGAAAAAGAGCTGGGTTGGAGGCCTTTTCCATATGTATTTTGGCGAAAACATTTTGGCAATTTGTTTTAGTGAATAAATCGGTCATAAAACAGGCCGGGTTTGCATACTGTCAATTAAATGAAGGAAATAAAGTGGATAATTTTCAAGTGTTGGTCACGAATGCTAAAATGTTTGTTTTGGTTTTCTCAGTGCAAAGTTAGCATAAAGCTGACATGTGACATGCAAAAATAAAAACAAACACCTACTTGTGCAACCATCAGGAATGCAAAATCAGACAAGGAAATGCTAGTGTAAAAGACAATAACTCGGTCTGATTACAATGGGTGACGCGCTAGCCCACTAACATACTTCCCAGGTGCCCCTATTCAGGAGACAGGGTCCCTATGTTGTGTCCAATTCCCTCTGTCTCTCCTTTCTACCCTAATGGCCATCCTCTGTGCTGGAATAAGGTGAGTATTTTATGTCACACTGGGGGCAGGAATAATTTACTTTGGGATTCACTTACGTTTGCTTTTTTTCCTTTAAGATGTGACATTTGATCCACTAACTTGCACTAAAAAAAATGAAATGTAAGCATTTTATCATAATCGCTTGACACTGTTATATTATTCACTTTGGTTTTTATTTTTGGTGCATCACAAGAGGAAGTGCACATGAATGTGTCGTTTTTTTTTATTAATGATTGTAACTTTATACTATGTTAAGTGCCTAAATTAAAGTAAAAGCACTCTTACCGTGCATTGCCTGGCAAATCCACCACAAATATCTGCAAGCCAGACGACAAGCGCCCTCCAAAACGAGAGATAAGTACCAGAAAAAAAAAAATCTTCATTCAGCCATTAACAATGGGGAACAGATGGGGATATCTGTGAACATCGTTTAGTATTTATTCCTATTACTTACTGTACCTAAAAATAAGAATTAACATGATCTGAAATGTCTCTGGCTATTACCCTGTCTGTTTTTTGTTTTTTTTCCATTGATGAATAAAGTTTTTCATGTACCTCTCTGCAGCAATGTTTATGGTTAGTTTGTAGCCCACCATGTATATATATATATATATTGCAAAACATGTTACTTTACCCTCTATATGTGCAATAGTCTTTATTGGTGCTAAAAGGACAATTCATTCTCACCCTCTGATGGTTTTCTGGTAAATCGGATGCAAAAATGAAGATGATAATGTTCAAGGTACAAATTGCCAAACCATTTCCTGTCCAATAATGGGAATATTGGGCAATCTGCAAGACCTCTGTTTTTATGTAACAGTAAAGGATGAGCTTCCTATGTCCTTGCACAGGACTTGTGCATCTTAACAAAGTAATAATACATGTTCTGGTAAGTCGCAGAGACCCTGGACGTAGACTGGCTTTGCGTCCTGAGTGTTTATTAATCATAAAACTCAAAGAGGATTGGACACTCTGTGCCCTAATTACATTGTTTGCAGTGCACACAGAGATAAATGATCTCTTTTAGCAAACTGCATCAAACATGTCTGTTGTGGCATGCCGCCTCTTGCAGACCTCAGCACAGCATTGTAGGGTCAGTGGTGTTTGTAATACCACATACAGATTTAGGAGAATCTGGGAATGATTAGGAACCAAAAAGATAGCTAGTCATGTCTATCCATGTTAGTATAATTCAGTGATTGTGTTGTTTAGTGATGGTGGTGTCTATCTCTGGTACTAGTGTCTGGCCATTGTAGCATTGCTTAGCCATGGTAATGTTTTGTAGACAAGGTAGTGTTGTTCGTTTAGCTGTGATATTAGTATTTAGTCACTGCAATATTTTTTAGCTGTGGCAACATTAAATAGCCCTGGTAGTGTTTGCAGGTCATGCTAGTATTATTTAGTCATGGTAAACTGTTATTTAGTAGCGCTGGTGGTTTTAGCTGCGGCAGTATTGTCTAGCTGGTTTTTTGTTGGAGTAGTGTTGTTTAGCCACTGTTTTTTTTTCTTTAGCTTTAATACTATTGCCTATCTTTGATAGCAATATCAAGCTGTGGTCATATTGTAGACCATAGTAGTACTGATTTGGTAATCATAGTAATTTTTTTTTAATATATATATTTTTGTAGCCACAGAAATTATGTCTGGCACTGGTAGTACTGTCTATTGTTTTGGTAAGGTAGCAATATTTAGACAAATCAATATTGTCTAGTCTGGGTAGCATTGTCTGTCTGTGGTAGTATTGTTGTATTTTGGTATGGTAGCAAAGTTTAGCCATATCAATATTGTTTTGCCTAGGTAGCATTGTCTGTCTGTAGTAGTATTGTTGTGTTTTGGTATGGTAGCAATATTTAGCCATATACATATTGTTTTGCAATGTTTAGCCATATAAATATTGTTTTGCAATGTTTAGCCATATCAATATTGTTTTGCCTGGGTAGCATTGTATGTCTGTGGTAGTATTGTTTTGTTTTGGTATGGTAGCAATGTTTAGCCATATAAATATTGTTTTGCAATGTTTAGACATATAAATATTATTTTGCCTGTGTAGCATTGTCTGTCTGTGGTAGCATTGTTGTCTCTGACACCAAGGTACAGCTCTGTCCCCTCTGCCATCTTGTGAGGGTCTCATTAATCAATAAGTACCTACTTGTAGGGTATCTGTCTGTCGGAAGCATACCTTGGGGGATGAAGAACAGATTGAAAGGGGCAGGAAAAAGGTGGACGTATTAGATAATCCTCTTACCCCATCCTTGCACACTGGAATATTTGACAACACTTTCAAAGTGGCATTACAGCAAAATATGAATGATGCCAGTTTGTACACATATTCATGCAAATTTTATCTACATTGATAGACAAATAGAAATTTTCCGTGTCACCTATTTTGGCCACTCCCTCGTTTCACTTCATTGTTACATAATATTTTAAGCTGACAAAAAACTATAGTCTATCAAGTTCAACCTTGAAACTCAATATTTAATGCTGTTGATTTAAAAGAATCCAAAAACAAATTTGTAGCCATTTCCAATTATGCCACAAAAAGGGAAAGAAATCCTTCTTGACTCCATAATGGCAACCAAATTGGCATTTACTATTCTTCATAAGTGGGCGATAGCCCTTCCCCCCTCCCCATGTTTCTTGATATTGAAACTATATAAGGATAGTAGTGCATCAAAGTATCACCCTGCATAACATCTCATATCTCACCTGGGCCCCTGTTCTACAGGTGTCTTCTATAAAAATCTGCACAATTAATACTGTATGTGCATATTCAGCTCCAGACAGTGTACATGTAAAATATCTCTGGGCATACTAGGAGTATGAGTTAATCAGTTACTGCTCTCATTAAGTAACACTCTCCATGGGATTGTATTCTTGCAGCTATTAATATTTCGTAGATTTTTTGTTTGTACAGTAGCTTTGTGAATAGTCAGTGTTTAATTTTTGGTTAACATGTAGCTCACCAACTCTTTTAAACTGCAACTCTTATGATCCTTGGCCCACATTTGGCTGAGGGCAGATTGGGTGACCCAGTCACAAATTCCCGTATCCCACAACTAAACACACATCCCAACCCAAAACAGGGATCATTGAGTTCAGACCAGTGTTGGTTCATCGTGTTGGCTTTGTGGAAGTAGATGTTGGTTAATAATTTCAGAAGTCACAGATACAGATCATTCAGAATGGTCCCCGTTCCTCTGTAATTTAATGACTGCAGGACAATTGCATGATATTAAGATATTGCAGTACAGAAGTTAGAACATGATTTGTAGTTCACAAGCATTTGAGGGTGTTAATGTGTATAGGCCATTGCTTTAGTGTACCTCTCATTCAGTAATCTCTACGAAATGTAACAATTAGGGTAAAGACTCTTTTTAGAACACCATCCGAAATAATGCTATACTTATAAGAATTATATTAGAATTAAACATTTACAGTCACTATGGTTGCTCACTTTTCATTTTTACTGCAAAATATTAATTAAAATTTCAGTATTTCTGTTTTGCCACACGCAGACAACTTTCTCAATTATTTTTTTTCTTGAGGCACATGGTATCAATAATGAATTTAACTTAATTTCTCCAAAACAAAAAAATATTGATTTATGCTCTTTATTTTTCTATTTCCAATAATCTGTGTTTAATTAAGCATTGCTTTGTAAGCACATCATAATTAATACCTGCTGGAATTTTATGTATTGAAAAATAAACGGTTTTAAAAAAACAGAATATTTGTATGGTCACCCCCCAAACAATAAAACACAGGACAACAAAGCATTACTTTTCAGATACTTTATAATCTTTATTTTGTTGAAAATAAAAATAGTGATATGCGACTTTTCAAAATTATAATTAATAAAAAATATGTAAATAGAGACTTTTATTCTCATTAACATTTTAATACTTTATATAAACTCTTGTCAAACAGAATTAAGCATAGTGACTTTTTTTTCTGCTTTTTTGGGGGACATTTATTTTTCATTTTTTCCCTGTTGTATTGTGTGATGGCATTTCTGACCCCAATGGATTAAAAGACAGACCTTATGAATGTTTTACAAAAAAAGGTTTGTTCTATTATAAAGCATTATTTAAAGTATTAGGAAATCACCCTAACCCATTAAAAGTCCCTTAAAGTGGATTAAGTGGACCCTGGTCTTGTGTTCTTTACTAATGCTGATAAGTAAGAAAGGCTAGGATTTCCCAACATTGTCAGAATTCTGATACTTTACAAATGTAAGAAAAATAAAATAAATGACAAGAAACATGTAAAGCTAGCTTTTTTTTTTGGCAAGAATATGAGCAACAGAAATGTGTAAGGCTATTGAAAATAAACAATAGTAATTAAAAAACAACTGCCTGGAGCACATCTGTACTGTAAAAATATAGCTATAAATTACCAAACATAATGCCCAGTGCAAAGACACTGAATGCATTATAGAATTATCTGCAAAAGCAGCTCCTTAATGTTCAGACATTAAAAATGCAGAGATTCTGACAGACAGCATGTGCCTTCTATCTTAAAATGCACTTATTGAATAGGCACCTGTGTGGGTTTAAAGGGACCTTCACATTCATAAATAGTTTGTTTAGGAGGCAGAAATGCCCTATGGCATTGTACTGATCATAATTGGTAGCTCACAATTTTTTGGAAAAAAACATTTATTCATCTGTGCTTTCAATCTTGTAAACAGTCTGTTTAACCCACTGTGTACCAGAGAGGAGTAACGTTTATTGCACAAGCCTCTGGCACCCAGGGGTTAAACATACTGGCACAACTACCACAGCATTGATCTGTGGGACAGGTAGATACCAACACA
Source organism: Pelobates cultripes (assembly GCA_933207985.1). Lineage (NCBI taxonomy): Eukaryota > Metazoa > Chordata > Amphibia > Anura > Pelobatidae > Pelobates > Pelobates cultripes. The sequence goes on along the minus strand of OW240923.1, from coordinate 14,192,366 downwards.
TCAACCCATCTCTTACTGGGCAAGGCACTTTATGCTGTGTAAGGCACGTCATGGTTCAGTCTGTGTACAAACCCTCTATTGCTTTTGAAAGTAGATTTTAAAAAGTTTACATAGATCAATTTGGCTTAGCCCACTGCCCCCCTCCAGACTGGGATCTGCAATATCAAATAGCAAAGCTCCCACAATAGAAGGGCAGTGTACAACTGGTCTCACAAAGACCCCCACTGAAATGGTATACATATCTGGGAATACAGAGGGTTGAAGTCATCCCATCAGTTATTATAGTAAGCATTTGTTTACAGAGTACAATAAAAATATAAAGGACAAGATCGAATGGCATAACTCTAAAAACAGTATAAACTCTCGTGAACAAAGGAACTTTAGGTGAGTTATCAATCCTGTCTCATTTTAGCACCACCTTTTAAAAAACAAACATAAGAGCTGCCTAGTTATAAAGCACTCAGATCCTGCAGGTGGATCTTACTTTAGGCACCTGCACACTTTCTAATCTCAGCAAAGTCTGTGGGTGGGGGGGAGAGGGGGCTTGAGGTCCAAACTTTTTGACAGAAAGAAAAAGAGAGTCCTCGTTTTCGGAAAGCATCCATGTATTCTTTTTCAAACAAATAAGTGTCTCTGTCACCTGTCAAGAGTCTTAGATCCAACAGTAGATTTACAGGACTTGTCCATGGCATTACGCACAGTTGCCCATAACTTTGACCAAAGAGCTCTCTGGAAGTTGCCTGAAGATGCCCCTCAGGGTCTCTAGCTCCCGGTTCAGTTGATCCACTCTCTTCCTCAGCTTGTCATTATCTGCTGACAGCTCCAGGACCTTCTGCTGGGTCTCAGCATTGCGCATTTTGGCTTTGTCCCTGCTCTTCCTCACCGCTATATTGTTCCTTTCCCTCCTCACCCTGTACTCACTACTGTTCTTGTCCACCCATTTCTTGGACTTTCCCCTGCCCTCTGAGGAGGACGAGGAGGATGAAGAAGAAGACATATCTTTCATGGAGGACGACTGCAGGCTGTGGTGGTGGTGGTGAGGATGTATTGGGTGGTGGTGAGGACTTGGCACAGGTGTGGGTGGTGGAGTTGGGTGGCCAGGCTGCAGATGCATGGTGGTCTGGGCACAGTGGGCTACCTGGTACTGCAGGTGGGATGGTTGCTGCTGCGGATGGTGGGAGTAGAGAGCAGCCAGTGAAGCTCTGCTGGGTTCCTCATCCTCTCTTGGCTCCTGCTTGATGACAAGCGGTCTTAAGCCAGTGTCCATCTTGTTGTCCATGTAGTTGGCCATGCAGCCATACATTTGGGGGTGCCCTGCAGCAGTGAGTCCCCCAGGTCCCTGGTGATAGTCTAGCCCTGCCTTGGCTCTCTCCTGCTTGTTATTGTGGAAGAGGTCAGCCAGGAACTCGTCGTTGAAGGCTGCTGGGTCAATGTAGGCACTGATGTCTATGGAGGTCTCGTTCTCACACAGGTCCTGGAGCTCTCCGGCGGTCGGGGGCTCCCTGTAGCCGTATGCACCGTGCTGATTGTGGGCTGGAGGATGCATGGATGGCCGGGAATCGACCTCGTAGAAGTTGGCTAGCTCCATGGAGCTCCTATAGCCAGCCAAGCATGGTGAGGAGCTCCGGGAATCCAGGGTGAGCTCAGACTGCACGTGTGATACAATGTAACCAGCACAGTTCTTCCTGATCAATGCCTGGAGATCTACTCAGACAGGCTCTATATATATAGACAGGCAGAGAGGGAACACTGCGCCCCTGGCGCATAACCGCGGTACTGCGCCTCGACCCATCACTGCTAAGCAGGTATGTACCCAAACCTTAGAGTGGTTGCGATGCCCTGTGCCACCCTTTCCCTAACACATACCTCATTTACCACCTCTGCTGCAGTGTATGGGCGTGTTATCAGGATTCTGGATTGTATTTGAAACATGTCAATTCTGTATATAATGAATGCAGCAAGTTTTAAGTGTAATCACATCAGCTCTGCAAGTCATTAATCACAATGACTGTACTGCCTTACTGTACTGCTATACTTCGTAAAAATGCTATGCTGAAAAACGTCAGAAAAAATGTGTTTTGCAATCTCAGCGTTCTCCAATCATGGCTGTATTGCACATTTATTATTTTATCTAAAAAAATGTTTTTTTTTATTATTATGATTGGTATAGGATAGAGGATTAATGCCAATTAAGATTATGTAAAATACATGTATGTCTCTAATGAGTTTACTTAATAAACACTTGAGATTATCTCTCTCCTCTCCCCCCCCCACCCCCTTAGTTTTGAGATTGTGTTCTAAACCCTTACAATTCCATAGTCAGTTTTCTACAGTAACTCTGTAAAATTCTACAGCCTTAGTGTCTATTTACCAAACAGAGCTTTGAGAACCATGTTATAAAATTTAAAGCCACATTAGGAGAAGTTTGAAATTATATGTAACTTGTTTACATTTCTTGACCACCTATTTCCTCCTTAATTTTCAAATTAGTTTTTTTAAATTCTCTGTTTAGTAAATGCCAGCCCCCCTGCTAGTTTGGTTTTCTTATTTAATTTACTTGGATTACAATTCTGTCAGTAAACATGTTACTAATTAATCATTGTAATAATCCACCAGCGACATTTAGATTAAACCATTGATTAGCATTTGAAAATCATTAATGTAAATAGAAGGGTAGTGTTTGAGGGATGTATGGTTAGAATTTTGTGTTTAATTTCTGATCTTTTGTAAACCTTATTTATTTAAGGCATTTAATAGTCTATGAATTCCATTAAAAATTCACTTGCAAGATAATCAACCTCTCCCTCCCATTTTAAAATAAAGTTCTGGCAACGTTGTCAGAAATAGTCCCCAGAGGATATTTTTACAGCATTCTTGATAATTCAGCTCTTAGTTAAAGGAAGACTGTTATGATATGTATTATTATTTTAAAAATACTTTATTGGTATTCCTAGTAATACTAAACACTGTTAATTTTGTGGCCTCTTTATGTATTATTTTGTAAAGCTGACATGTAAGTAAACAACTTTTTTTTTTAAGTGCATATTTATTAATATTTAAGTACATTGCTTTATTAGGGCAGCCATATTTGTTGCAGGTAATTGAGAATCTAGTGTGCGTTCACGATTCCTGATATCTTGCACAAGCACTAGGCAACTAAAAAATATATTCTAGAACAATTGTGTATGGCCTTTGGCTTTGCTGATAAGCTATGCTTCTAACCACAAAGTGCTTAAAATGGCCACCTCTGTGAAGCAAGGATATTCACAGAAAAAAAAGTATTAACTTATATCCGGTTATTACAAAATAATACACCACAAGGCTATATTACTTGTAATCTTATATTTTCAGTAATAAAAAAATCATGACCGTTTTCCTTTAAACTGCCCACATTCAGAACAAATGTTTTAAGCTATCCTGAAAAAGTATTGAATAAACTAAGATTTGTGAAGAATTGAAAAGGTAATCGAAAAGCTGCAAAAAATTCTACAACTCCACTATTTTACCAGTTTAGCTATTTTTCTCTGAAATGCGAATTTCTCCTATTTCTGCAATTCCCTGTTTAGTAAATAACTCTTTATTTGTTTATTTTTTTTATGTTGATCTCTGATTTTCTCAGTGTTTTTTTTTTTTTTTTTTAAATGCCATCGTAACACTTTTCTTTCATTTTGCTGGAGCACGTTTTAATAGGAATACAATGAAAACAGGCAATGTTTATTTACCATTTACATATATATGCAATGAATGCTTTTCGTTTGCCTTGACTATTAAATTAGCCATTAATTTACTCTTGGCAGTGTAGTCATCTTTTGTTTCTGTGAGTTACACACCCAATTGATGAAAAGATAGCTTTGAATAAATATGAAGAGACCTGGATGCACAGACACACTCTCTGCAGCCTAAGGCAGAGGGTGTCTTCTGAAAGGAATGCACTTATTTCTTGATCTGCCAAAAACATTGTTTTTTAAAAATTTTTTTTTATATTTAGAGATTGACTTCATATCAGCTATGGTTATATGAAGCAAGCAGATGTATTGAAAATGTAGTCCCCAATATAGGTCCTCGAAATTCTGGATCCTCTGTAGGGTATAGGGGACCATGTCGTGGCCTGCCGGATGGCTTCTTAAGGGCATTGATCCGCTAACGACTGCCGATTTGGGGTTAACTACACTTCACTAATTAGAAATATTATACGTGTCTTCGAAAACTGGAACAACCGCACCATTTCTTGGATAGGTTGCATACATACTACAAAACCAATGTCCTACCTAGGATTTACTTCATATTCCAGGCTCATCCGGTGAAGGTTACCAGATATGATTTAGCTAATCTCCAAAGGTCTTGCAAGGGAAACACAGAGTAACTAGAAACATTTTATATAGACTTAGACTGTGTATGTATGTATACGTGTGTATATATATATTTGTGTTCGGTGCTATTCTTGTAACGTAACGTATATATCGTATGGTGTAACCATAGGTATGAACAAGTCAGTTGAAGTGTGCCGAAACCGACGTATGCGGTAGGCCTGTAATAAAGAGGGCCCATCCTAGATATAACAAAATAAATTAAATTGAGTTGAGGGAGTGGTGGGTGGGGCCTGCCGAAGTCAAAACTAAACGGTGATGCAGAGAAGGGGGGGGGGAGTTTAAATAGGATCACCACGCCCCTCCCACAACTACAGGCAAGCCTTTACATTTGTGTTCGGTGCTATTCTTGTAACGTAACGTATATATCGTATGGTGTAACCATAGGTATGAACAAGTCAGTCATACGTAATGGATAGTATCTGAAAAGGAAAAGTTGGTTGTGGTGTGCCGAAACCAACGGACGAGTGGGCCTGTAAATAAGAGGGCCCACCAAGGAAAATGTAATGCTAACAGGGTGTAGGTGGGTTAGGACAATCAACTGGATCGGCAGAGGTGAGTAGGGGCTGGGAGTTTAAGTAGGGGACTTACTCCTCCCACAAATTCAGGCCTAATGGCCTTTTTACTTGTGCTCGGAATTTAATACGTAATGGATAGTATCTGAAAAGGCAGAGTTGGTTGTGGTGTGCCGAAACCAACGTACGAGTGGGCCTGTAAATAAAAGAGGGCAAAAGAGAAGTTCGAGAAAATACACACTTTATGGCATTTTTACATAACCAAGTTCCTGAAAGCTTGACGAAGCTCTCTCTCTGGACGTGGTTTATATGTATGGTATATGGAGGATTTCCAATGACCCAGTCTCTTGATGATGTGGACCGGGGTGTTTGTGCTAGAGGCCCATGAAGCGGCTCCTATGCGGAAGGAGTGCCCTGAGAATGAAGCCGGATTGTAACCCAGTTTGGATAGTAGTGTTCTGACGTGTGCCGCCAAGTTGTCAGAATAGCATTTTATTGCCTTGCCGGACCAGAGATGACCCCAGGTGTGTGCGGCCACCACAATGGGATCAATTTCGAATAGGGCTGAGGTCTCCCTGAATCCTGGCAAGGCATCCGTCTCAGCGGGCCAGTGACCCCTGAACCAGTGGTTCCCGAAGATGGCTGCGAAACCAGTGTTGGCTGCAGCGTCCATGTGAATGATGGGTGAAGAAATGGAGAGAGGGGGGATAAACATGGAGATACCGTTCCAATTAGCCAAAAAGTCAGCCTTGGCATGGGGGTCCAATGAAACTGGGCAGGAGTCCGGCACCCCGTGAAGCAGGCAGAGAAGCCTGGATATAAAAGACCTTCCCTGCGGAATGATGCGCATGGCGAAGTTAAGGGATCCAAGAAGGGACTGAAGTTTCCTTCTGGTGCATACATCATTCCGCAGGAACATGTCTATTTCCCCTCTCAAGCAGATCAGTTTGTCGTGGGGAAGGCTAGCTCGGAGGGTAACAGAGTCCAGCTCTATCCCCAAAAAGGTTAGTTTAGTTGTGGAGCCGATAGTTTTTGATGGGGTTAATGGTACACCAAGTGTGGAAAAAAGTGCTGAAGTACTGCTGATAGCGGTGGGTGTTTGTGTCCCTGGCTCTATCAGTAAGAAGTCGTCTAAGTAGTGGATGACAGAGTGACACCTGAGGAAGTTCAGAAGCAGCCAGCATAGAGTCTCGGCGAAGATATCGAACAGTTTTGGGCTGCTTCGAGAACCGAAAATGAGTCGTGTGGAAAAGTAGTATTTTTATTGCCATTTAACACCGTGCAAGTGCCAGAGTGAGGGGTGCATGGGTAGTAATTTGAATGGGTTTGTGATGTCCGTTTTGCTGAGCCAGGGGCCACTACCAGTTGAGATAATGGATTGTATGGCGTCATCAATTGTTACGTACTGAAGTGAGAATTCATCTGCGGGTATGAGTGTGTTAATGCTGGGAACAAAAAAGGAGTGCGGTGCCGTTAAATCAATAATTAGCCGTTTTTTATTAGTATACTTGTGTACTGCGACACCAATAGGGTTAGTGCGCCAGGAGGAAAACGGTGAGGAGGTCAAGGGGCCGATCATGAAACCATTGGAAACTTCGGAGGAAAGGAGAGTGTCTGTGGAAACTGGATCTTGGCATATAGATTGGGACACTCCAGTGTGCCTGAGGGGATGGCTACGATACCTGTGGAAAAAACCCTGTGTGAACCCAGTGGTCAAATATTCCACCAGATGCCTGCTAGGGTGTGTACTTAGGTAAAAAAACAGGTTGTCGACATTGATGTTGGTTAGTCATTTGTTAGGGGACAACCTGGCCGGGCACATGGTCTTGGTATGTGCCCTAAAGCATATGGAACAGATGTGCAACAGTCTACAGGCGCTGAAACTGCAGGAGCCTGCGTTGAAATTATTGCACACCTGAGCTTTACCTAGAAAGGAGATGGGCCTACCCAGCTTATCACGTTGACCACCCGCTGATTTGCTGTGAGGGGTAAAAGTGAGATGAGGGGTGGGAGTGGAGGTGGTAGGATCGGCTTCGGAAGGACATAAGTCCGCCATATGGGATGTAGAGTTACATACGGCGCAAGACTGGGGCCTAAGACCAGCGAAGTGGTGACAGAATAGTTCTGTATCCATCTGACACCAGTTAATTCTGACATTAAACAGTTTCAGATGGGTCGCCGCCTTCGCTGATACTGATTTATGATAGTCGTAAAAAGAGGAGCCCCCGTACTTGATGCCTAAATCCACCACCTTGTGGAGGTAGAGGTCTAGCTCCTCTCTTCTATAGGGATACACTGTGCAGATGACATCACGGTATATCCCGAAAGGAATTACGAACTGCGGGATGGATAGTTTTTTGTTAAGCCTAGGGTCTCTAGTCTGGAGCACCACTGAGATGTCCCCGTAATTGTATGCCCTGTTCTCCAGTATGTCTTGGGATGCTATAAGCAGAGACACAAGACACACGTCCTTCCCGTCTAGTATTTCTTTCCTGATGGAGTCTGGGACAGAGTGGGCTGGTGACTCGAAAGGAGATATAGCTGTGGCTGGTGCTGTAGAGGGGAGTATAGAGGGCATGGTGGTACAACAGGGACTGCCAGGGTAGTGGCTGGGAGGCCTGGGGTGTTACCTGGGGAGGCGATGGCGCTCTCCACCTTAGATAGCCTGCTGTTCAAAGTTTGTAGGTTGGCCAAAATTGCTGCTACGGTATCCTGGGTGGCCGTGCTAGCGTTTGGTGGGTGTCCCTGAGAGCTAGTGCCTGGCCTAGGTACAGGGGCTTGGTAGGTGAGCAGTCTGTAGAGTTCCGCCTTTCTAGCCATAGCTGGAATGGGGATTCCCCTGAGCCTAAGTTTGGCCGTAATTTTAGGAATAGTCCATGCTCTCAAGGACTTGGGAGTTGAGGGGGTGAGAGATTCGCATGGTGACTCTGGTCTGATGGGAGTAAACGGGATCTCTTCGGGCAACTCATCGATGGGGGCTGGTTCTTGAGACATTCTAAAATAAATTAGTGAATGAGATATTAGAAGGGGAGTAGGAGAACCGTGAGGGATATGAGGGGGGTCTTTTAGATGAACTGGACTGTAATGCTAGTGCCGAAGCGAAAAACTTAACTATGAATTTGGTGATAGGTGAGGCCCTGCTAATGCCGAGTGGCGGTGAGAGGCTCTAACTATGATTTGGCTTAGGGAAATTCGTGGCCACAGACTTGGTGGCAGGGTGTTGGCCTCTCGGTGACTGTAAAGAGAATCAAAACGTGTGGCCGTGACAGGTGAGGCCCTGACTACAGCCCTGTAGAAGGGCGAGCGAGGCGTATAACTATGATTTGGGCGTGGGGCAGATACCTCCGTGTTGAGGTGGGAGATGGCCTCGCGGGACCGGATTTTACTTGGGTGAGCTAGGGGCCGGATCCTAGACCCTGTAAGCCAGTTCACTTGTATACCTATGGGTTGAATGGTAATTTTGGTGTAATGTGTAGCTACTAACTTTGAAGGGGTTATAACCGGGAACCTTCGAGTATTTATAACGTAGAGTGTCTTGGCTGCTGCTGTTCTCGTAGAAGAAGCCTAAGACAGATGTTGATGTATTCAAGCGTAACGTAGTGGCGTATGATTTGTAGTAAGGGTTGGCTGTTAGGAGTGCAACATGAGATCCTGAAATGAGGGATCTGGATGGTTAGTCTAAGACTGGGACGAGTTTACTTTATAGGGAGAGGCTGATTGAGGCCTTGTGTTAGCGAATGCTGTAAACGAGTAAGGACGTAAGTACCTGGTAGTGTGGCTGAGTACCAGGTTGGGTAGTTTGTTGCCTGATGGCAGTATGACCGTAGGCCTAGGTAGAAAAAATTTAAAGATTTTAACACACAAAGGGTGTAGGACCGTAAGCTAATCGTAATGAATCGAGACCGCGTTAGGTGTTGTATGAAAGGTCCCTTAATGAGTAGAGAACTGTACCTTGATTTGTCGTACAGGTACTTGGATGAGCATAATTGTTTTTTTGATGTAGAAGCCGGAGGAGGCCTAGAATAAATCTGGAGCTATGGATTAAACCCATTGAATATTTTATAATTAGCGAAGGCTGTGACAGTATGTTTTAAATAACCAATTTATACTGTGACAAGTTTAGAGTGCATGTTGTTTTGAGACATAGACATGGTTGAAACCAAAGTGAGTAAATACTATACCTGGGTTTGTAAATGCAAGAACTTGAATTTGCTAACTTTATGTGGAAATACAAGAAAATTAGGCAATCTGTGGAGCCAAAGAAATGTAACAGAGGCTAAAATGAATGACTGCGTAACCTAAGGAGAAAACATAGTAAATTAAAATGAAAATGTAGGGTTTAACCAGTATTACCCTAGAAGATCGTGTTATAGATTAATATATGTTTGTAGTGTTTGTACAGGGTTGGCGTGGAGTTGAAGAATTCTGCCAGTTTAATTGGGTGTCAGGAGGAATTTATTTAATTGATTAGTGAACTTTAAACATCGTTTAATAAGCATATAGGTGTAGGAATAAATAACTGATTACTAAGGTAAAGTGACTGAGGTTTTAATATTTTAAACATAGTTCACCCGGAAAACACAGGTTTGGTGGTGAAAGGTTGTAGTACTAAATGGATTTAATAACTCATACTGACAGGTTTAATACAAACAGTTGCACAAAATGCTTGTATTAGCTTGAACAGGAATCGGTAGTTTTAGCCGTACGAGGGACCTGCTTAGGTAAAGTATAATGTGCGTTCGTTTAATTCCGCACGAAATATCAATAGCATGAATCAAGTAAGTATGCAAGGGATGAACGGGATATTATACGAATTGCTTAAAATGTTGAAACGGGTAAGTATATATGTACATGGTTCATGCGTATGACCGAACGGAAAATCAATAATTGTAACGATTAGCACCAGAGTTTTGCCCGTACGTTGGTTGGCATTTTTGTCCGTACGAAAGCCCCATGAAACGTAAGTATAGCGAGCGTTCGTCTAATTTAGTTGCACGAATGCAGAAATGCACAAACAGGTAAGTATATGTGAACGGGTAATGAGAGAAAAAAGGGGAGCCTACCCCTAAATTTTTAGGCCCGAACGGAGGGAAATAGCTGAACGCTGTTTCCCTCACTAGCTTACGTGAGCGTGACGGTCTCGTGACCGGAAGCCAAGTACCGCGACCGGGGAGAAGACGGGTGGCAGAGCTGCAGAACAGACGGAGGATTCAGCTGGACACCTCTACGGCTGGAGACTGTAGCTGTTTGGCGGGAAGCTCGGACCGGAAGTGCTGGTTGCTATGGGGATAGACAGTCAACTGGATCGGCAGAGGTGAGTAGGGGCTGGGAGTTTAAGTAGGGGACTTACTCCTCCCACAAATTCAGGCCTAATGGCCTTTCTACATATATACTTAGATCTTATATATATTTTATATATGATCTATGTATATATTATTGAATTTTACACTGTTTTAAAAATTTTTTTACAGACAGCAGGGGAGTACTTGTCATTACAGGTACTCCCCCTAGTGGCAAAGCCTGGGACGGCTATGCCGTCCATGTGATCGCGAGGTCTTCACAAGGTCCTCTCGATCACATGGCCCAGGGGGCCTGAAGAGGACGGAGGGGGACTCCCTGGGCTCCCAGGTAAGTCCCCATACCGCGATTGCCGGCGTGGGATTGCCAGCGACCGGTAAGTACAAAAGATGGCTAGGGCGTTTAGAGCCGGTTCCCTAAGGACGGCATAGAACGCCCGCCGTCCTCAAGGGGTTAAAAGTATTTAAAAATGTCAGCCGAATGGTTCTTATCTGCCTTCACATTCTATGTTTCTATGTAATCCAGCCTCTAGTGGCTGCCTCTCTGACACGCTGGATGTCCATAGGAAAGCATTGAGTGGGATGGGGGGACCTAATTACCCTATAGTGCCAGGAAAACAAGTTTGTTTTCCTGGCACTATAGTGCTTCTTTAACCCCTTAAGGACCAGATTTCTGGAATAAAAGGAAATCGTGACACGTCACACATGTCATGTGTCCTTAAGGGGTTAAACTAGTAGTAGGGGGAAAGGGGGGAGCTTCATAGCAGTCTAGGAAAAATAAAGATAGGATAGAAGGGAGATGGGCTTTAGCTCAGTATAAGGGGGGTTGAGATAAGGGAGTGGCAAGCTCAGAACAGAGGAGGTATGTAATATATTATAAACATTTACAAAAAGTACAAGTGACTCATGATAATATTAAATGTATGCTTACTAATGCAAGGAGCCTAAATAACAAAATGGGGGAACTAGAGGGATGGCTAGGGCGTACACTAAACAATATGATATAATAGGCATAACAGAAACATTGTGGGATGAGACACATGACTGGTCAGTTAACTTAAATGGGTACACGTTATTTAGGAAGGATAGGAAAAACAAGAAGGGTGGTGGGGTATGTTTGTATGTCAGCCATGAGTTAAAGTCAAATCTTAGGCATGTGGAGTGTGACGAGGAAAATGTGCAAGCTTTATGGGTAGATATCTGCTTGGGGCAAACAAAAGGAAATACATTATTGGTTGGGATATATTATAAACCACCAAATGTAAATATTAATGAGGAAGAACTGCTGTTAGAGCAAATTGGGAAAGCTGCAAATAGGGGTAACACGTTAATTATTGGAGATTTTAATTACCTGGACATAAATTGGGATAGAGGGACTAGTACTTCATCAAGGGGAATCCGTTTTTTTTTTTTTTTAATATTTACGTTTTTATTTTTCAATAAAGTATTGGGATGTGGGGTACAGAAGAGAAAAAAGGAGGGGAGGGGGGTGGGGTACATCACAAAGTCGTTCAATATTTCACACAACTGGTTACACTTTACATACAGCATGTTGGTGATTCTCAAATACAGTCTATGGAGACAACTAGAAAAAGTGGGACTTTGGCCCCGGGGGGTGTAAGGGAAGGGTCAATAACCGGGAGTATTAACACATCTTGTCAGACTTTGTTGAAATATACCGTATGGGGTGTCACTTAAGCGTGTGTTGTCAGTGTGTGTCATCTACCCTGGGGGAAATTCGAGCCTGTTTGTATGGCTGTGAGTCCCTATATATCCATATCAGAGCGAAGCCCTCGTTCAGAGTTGGCAGCTAGTTGTTGCGGATAGGAAGAGGTTGCTCTGTTCTAGATATTGACCTATGATGTTCTAAGAGGGGCTTGGTCTATGCAATCTTGGGTAGGTTGCGCCATATGCTGTTGGTTTGTGTATATATTAGCCCATGGTGCCCAGGTTTCTCGTAGTACCTGTGATTGTCTGGGGGTGGTTGTGGCCATACGTTCATACGTATAGTATAGATGGATTCTCTCTAACAATTGTTGCCTAGAAGGGCAGGTGTTTTGTTTCCAGTTAGACGCAATAAGGTTCCTGGCCGCCATTATGGTAAGTATTGCTACTTGTTTTAGTGGTTTGGGTAGGGGAGCGGGGAACAATAGGAATAAGCAGACTGATGGGGTGAAGGCAATGTTCTCCACATTGAGAGATTTGAGGACGCTGCTCACATGTCGCCAAAGCGGGGTCAGTACAGGGCATTCCCACCAAATGTGTATCATTGTGCCTTCTGCGTTTTCACATCTCCAGCATTGTGCTGTGACTGTGGGGTAGATTTTATGTAACCTACTGGGTGTTAGGTACCACCTGAAGATCAGTTTTTTGTGAGCTTCTACATGGGAGTAGCAGTTGGTGACCCCTTTAAGCGCATTAAGAGAATGCAACCATGCATCTCCCGATGGGGAGGAGGCATGTTCTGCTCGCCATTGTTTTTCATAAGAAAAGGGTGCGGTGGTGGTGTTACATAGTAGTGAAGCGTAGCATAGAGATAGAGACTTAGGCTTGGTGGGCGCTTGCCAACATCTGTCATGTATGGTGTTTAGAGGGTGGTGGTCATAGGGTGCAACATCTGCTTGTGTGAGGATTTTATGGGCCGCAATACTTTTAAGTTGGAGATATTGGAAGACAGAAGAGTTCGATAGTCCATATTTCTTTTGGAGGTCTGGGAAGGGCATGAGCTGTTGGCCATGGTAAGTGTCTGCTATGTATGTGATACCTTGTTTCTTCCAAGAGGTCCACGTCAATCCTGGGGCTAGGGAGCTTAGGGCCGCTAGTGGGGCTCTCGGGTGAAATTTGTTAGCTGTGATCTTAGAGTGATGTAGGGTGTCCCATTGGTTCAACGTGAGGACTGAGGTGTGGAACAGGTGGGGTGTGCGTGGTCGGAAGTGCGGGGGCGTCCATAGAATAGGTATCAGGGAACCACCAGGTGCGGTGGCGTGCTCCATATCTACCCATTGGAAGGTTCCTTTTGCGGTGTGGAGTTTAATTGCTGCTTCTAGGAGTGATGCTCTGTGGTATTTAGCTACATCTGGGAGGCCTAGGCCTCCGCGTTGTGGGGTTTGCTGGAGGAGTGAAAGAGCTAGTCGTGGTCTGCGTGCTTCCCATACAAAGGAGGAAATTATAGCCTGGAGGTGTTTGTAGAATCGTGGGCTAGCATAGATAGGTAACATTCTGAATTTGTATAGTAGCTTAGGGAGTAGCATCATCTTAACTGAATTTATCCTACCTAGCCAGGAGAGTTTCACATTTTTCCATTGGTGGGTGTGTGTTGTGCAGAGTGATATCAAAGGTTTAAAGTTTAGGTCGAACATTGTAGAGGGGGACGACCCGAGTTTTACCCCTAGGTAAGTAATATCATTAGATCTCCAATCGAAGGGGAAGGCTTGTTTGAGTTGTGACTGTAATGCATTCGGGAGATTGATTGGGAGGGCTTGTGTTTTGCTCTGATTAAGTTTGTAGTATGATAGTTGTCCAAATTGTTGTAGTAGTTGTAGTAGTGCAGGTACTGATTTTTCGGGTTTTTCTACAGTGAGCAGAATATCATCCGCAAACATAGAGAGACAGTACGTGTGGTTCTTTATGGGAATACCTGTAATTGAGTCGTGGCGCCTGATTTTAGATGCTAAGGGTTCTAGCGATAGAATAAAGAGTAGCGGTGACAAGGGACAACCCTGTCTGGTGCCATTGGTGATACAGAAGGGTTTGGATAGGAAGCCAGAGTTGGATACCTTTGCTTGTGGATCATTATAAAGGGCCATAATGCCAGTGATGAGGCTTTCTGGGAAACCAAATTTGCTTAGGACCTGTTGCATGTATATCCAATTGACCCTATCAAAGGCTTTTTCGGCATCGAGGGCTAAGATTAGGCCCTTCGTTTGGGACTTGTGCATATGTGATAGTATATTTAGAATTTTCCGCGTGTTGTCAGAGCCTTGCCTACCTTTGATGAACCCAGACTGGTCGTTGTGGATAAGAGTGGGTAGAATTCGGGATAGCCTATTAGCCAGGAGTTTGGCGTACATTTTGACATCAGCATTAATAAGGGAGATTGGCCTAAAGTTCTGGCAATGTGTTGGCGGTTTACCTGGTTTGGGGAGTGTCGAAATATGGGCTACCAGCATGTCTTTGGGTATTTGCCCTGAGGTGTAACAGGAGTTGAATAGGTTAGCCATGTGGGGTGCGAGAAGGTTGGCGTAGGTTTGGTAGTATATATTGGAGAAACCATCAGGTCCTGGGGCCTTCTGTTTGGGAAGGTCGTGGATGATCTCTTCCACTTCACTTGCTGTAAAGGGGGAGGTGAGAGTCGCGATATCAGCATTTTGTAGTTTAGGGACATCTATAGTTTGTAGAAACTCTCTAATAGATTGAGGGGAGGGAGGCTTTGTTTGAGGGTCATCTTTAAGATTATATAGGGAACTATAGTAGGTTGCGAATTCGTTTACTATGTCTTGGGGGTTGGTTATTTTGCCACCTTTGGAATTCTGTATATGCGCTATCTTTGAGGTGTACGACCTAGTTTTGAGTTGCGTGGCTAGTAGGGCCCCCGCTTTGTTTCCAGTGGCAAAGAATCTATGTTTGTATCTCTGCAATAGGTAGGTGGTTTTCTCTAGTTCTAACTGTTGAAGATCTTTATGTAGTGCATTTAATTGCATGTGTGTATCTTTAGATGGTCGTAATTTATTTTTGTGTGTGAGATCTGCGATGTCTTGTATGAGTTTTATATATTGTAGTTTGCGTTGTTTGTGTTGGTAACTAGCTATTCTAATAATCGTGCCTCTAATGACTGCTTTGTGTGCTTGCCATAATGTCTCTATACTTGTGTCTTCTAGTGCATTTTCTCTGAAGTATGTTTCTATGTCGCTCTGTATTTTGGCTGCTGTGTCTTGGTTTGCAAGCAAGGTGTCATTCAGTCTCCAGGTGCCTTTTCCTCTGGATGTATATTTTTCTTGGATAGTTAGTGTTATAGGGGCATGGTCTGACCATGTTATTAGGCCTATTTCTGCTGACTGAATTTTGTCTATATATTTAGTATGTATCAAGAATCTATCTATCCTAGTGTATGTATTGTGTACTGCAGAGTGGAATGTGTAGTCCCTATCTGTGGGGTGAAATATCCGCCATGGGTCTATAAAGTCGTGTGAGCGGATGATGTGGGCTATCTTAGAGGTGAGGGTTGTTAATTGTTTGGTCGATTTCGCAGGGGTTAAATGGCATGCTGATGTGTCTATGGAGGCATTCAGCAGGAAGTTGGTGTCGCCACCAATTATGATATCACCGAAACTGTATAATGAGAGTAAGCTAAATATTTTAGTTATAAACTCATGTTGGTTGTCATTTGGTCCATAAATATTGACCAATGTATATGGGCTGTTATTAATATAACATTGAATGATTAGGTATCTGCCATGTTTGTCGCCAATTTTTTTCACTAGGGTGAAGGATACATCCTTGCTTATGAGAGTGGTTACTCCTCTTTTTTTTGATTTGTAGCATGAGTGAAAGTCATGGGGGTAGGGGGCGGAATTAAATTTGGGTCTATTCCCCCACTTAAAGTGGGTTTCCTGATAGAAAGCTATTTGGGCTTTCGATTTTTTGGCTTCTTCCAGCGCTAGTCTTCGTTTGTGGGGTGTGTTCAGACCTTTTACGTTTAGTGATACAATTGTGAGGGTCATTTTGTAGGTTTTTGGAAGTCTGCTACGTATTTCATTGAGCCATTTGTTTTACTGTTTCCTTTCCCATCTAACTCATAGCTGAGCATTACATTACGCTTAGTAGTTTGTGTGGTGGGGTTTGTTGGGTATGGCCATATTATGGTGTGGTGAAACTGGCCCCAGTTCGAAAAAGTGATTCTGTCTGTGCGGGTAGAGGCGTTGTGGGTTTTGAGTGCATACAGCATCAGTGGTGTGCTTTTGTGGAGCGTCATGGGTAGGTGGTAGGTTGTGGTAGGGTGTGACACTTGTGACACAGTGTAGACATACCAAGACATAGACATGATGAACGATATAACAGTTTGAACTATATACAGAGTGCCGTCGAGGGTGGTACTGAGAGGTACAAACGGCATAGTGGAGGCCATTATTGGCCTGGTGGGGGTCGTAGTGGTGACCTGCGTGAGACTCTAGGTGCGGGTGTAGCGATTCTGTGTAACGTGAATAAATCTCTTGTGTACGCTACCCTTGAGTGGTCCTGGGAGAATGCCCAGTCGTGTGTTAGGGGATTAGTGAAACGTTGTCCCTAACTAGTTACGGTAGAATAGAGGTGTAATTTAGGTCGGGTTACACTTGGAGTAACCCATGTGTAATTGTTTGGCAACAAGCCGTGCTAACTGGTCATGCATTATGCTGCAAAGTCACTTAGCTGTATTCCAGTCTCTGGATATTTGCGCAGGAGAGCGTCTCGGTGGATTTTGCACCTCGTCGTTGGGTGGTGTCGGATGAGGTATATTCCATTCCTTAAGCATGCGGAGGCCTTCTTCCACCGTGAGGATGTGCTTTTCGACGCCATTCCGTCTAAGCATGAGTCGGGCTGGAAAACCCCATCTGTAGACAATATTGGCATTTCTTAACGCTGTGGTGATGGGCGCCAATGATTTCCTTTTGAGGAGGGTTGCCGCAGATAGATCCGTGAAAATCTTTATCTTCGCATATTTGCCTGGCAGTTCAGGAAGGAGTCTTGAGGCCCTCATGATTTTGTCCTTGGACGTGAAATAGTGAAATTTAGCGATAGTGTCGCGTGGTAGGGACGTCGGTAGGTTTTTAGGCCTTGGCAGGCGATGGATCCTGTCCAGGAGGAGTTCAGGTGGTGACAGTTCTGGGGACAGAGCTTGAAAGAGGTCTGTTGCAAAGTTTGACAGGTCTTGTGGGGGTACGTCTTCAGGTATGCCTCTTATGCGCACGTTGCTCCTCCTGTCCCTGTCCTCATGGTCAGTTATCTTGTCCGTTAAGAAATCTAGTTTGGCGGTAATGTCGGTGTATGCATCAGCCAATGTGTTATGTGCGCTTATGATTTCGTCTGTCTTGTCTTCCAAGTGTGCAGTTCGCTCACCTATTGCGTGGATGTCGGCTTTGATGTCTCTAGCCAATTTAGTAAACTCCATTTGCATGGAACTTTTGAGTTCTGCCAGCATCTTTTGGATGGAGGAGTTAGTTGCTGGTACAGCAGCATGTGTGGAGATAGATGTGTTATCACTGCCATCAGAGCAGGACGCCGGCGAGGGCGGGTTGTCGGCGCCATCTTGGATTTTTCTGCTCGGCGAGGTACGTGCTGAAATTAGTAGGTCTGCCGGTTTTTGCTTGGGTTTCTTTGTTGCACGGTGTGCCATGATCTCTAGCCACCCAAGGGAGCTTGTGTTTGCGGTTTTTGGTGCTGTTATAATCGCTGTGTGCCGTCTCATGGGCAGGAGCTCGCGGCTTACACGTCCGTCTTGGTTCGTCGCGTGGCCACGCCCCCGGGAATCCGTTTTTTTAATGTGTTAAATGACACCTTCATGTCACAACTGGTACAAGCACCAACTAGAATGCTTGTCTGGATCTCGTTATAACAAACAATGTTGATCTTTTGACCAACATTAAAGTAGGGGGGCATTTGGTAAATAGTGATCACAATATGGTAATCTTTGAAATAAACTCAAAAAAGCAAAAGCGTGTGGGGTACACTAAAATGTATAATTTAAAAAAAGCCAATTTTAATAAGATTAGGGCAGCTCTACAACATATTGACTGGCATAAACTCCTAGTGAAAAAAAAACCACGGAGGATAAATGGAAACTCTTCAAAAAAATATTAGAAAGATACATTTCTCAGTATGTACCGTTGGGTAATAAATCTAAAAGAAAGAAATTGAAACCAACGTGGCTTAGCAGAGAACTAAAACAAGATTAAAAATAAGAAAGGGCATTTAAAGCATTTAAATCTAACAAATCAGAGGTATCCTATATAAGAAATAAGGAAACCAATAATGCTTGCAAAAGGGCAATTAAAGTGGCTAAACTAGAAAATTAGAAATTGATAGCCAAAGAATGGAAAACCAACCCCAAGTACATCAATTCTAAAAAAAAATAAATGAAAGTTTAAGTACACTGGAAACAGAGATGGGTCTGTTAGTTAATGAAGACCAGAAATTTTAACTAACTATTTTTCTTTAGTATATATTAATGAGGATCTTATGGAAAGAGATATGCATATGATTGCTGCAAAAAACTTGCAGATAACTCTTGATTGGATGACTCGAGACAAGGTGCTACAGCAGTTAAAGTAAATTAATGTAAATAAAGCTCCAGTGCCTGACGGTATTCACCCATGAGTACTTAAGGAGCTAAGAGGGGAAATAAGTGAACCTCTGTATTTAATCTTTCAAGATTCTTTTTTTCCGGGTATTGTACCGGAGGATTGGAGGAAGGTAGATGTTGTTCCTATATTTCAAAAGGGTTCAAAATCCTTGCCTGGAAATTATAGACCTGTGAGCTTAACTTCTGTGACTGGCAAAATATTTGAAGGGCTATTAAGGGATAATATTCAGGAATTCATTGGGAAGAACTTTGTTATTAGCAATAATCAGCATGGTTTTATGAAACACAGGTCATGTCAAACTAGCCTAATTGCATTCTACGAAGAAGTAAGTAGAAGTATAGATCAGGGTGTTGCAGTGGATGTGATCTACTGGGATTTTGCCAAACCATTTCATACGGTTCCTCAATGAGTTAGTCTTCAAACTAAAAGAAATTGGTCTAGAGTAATATTCTTGTTCTTGGGTAGAACATTGGCTTAAAGATAGAGTACAATGAGTTGTCATTAATGGTACATTTTCAAGCTGGACAAAAGTGGTAAGTAGTGTCCCTCAGGCTTCTTTTTTTGGGACTGCTTCTATTTAACATATTTATAAATGATCTTGCAATAGGCATTGAAAGCCATGTATCAGTGTTTGCAGATGACACACAACTTTGTAAAGTAATAAAATGTGAGCAGGATATTGCTTTGCTGCAGAGGGATTTAGATAGATTGGGGGACTGGGCACTAAAATGGCAGATGAAATTTAATGTAGAGAAATGTAAAGTTATGCACTTCGCGGTCAAGAATGCACAAGCAATTTACACCCTAAATGGTAGTGAATTAAGGATAACCACACAAGAGAAGGATTTGGGAATTGTTATTGACAACAAATTAGGCAGCAATATGCAATGTCAATCTGCAGTTGCTAAGGCCAGTAAGGTTTTGTCATGGATTAATAGGGGCATACATTCTCAGGATGAAAATATAATTTTGCCTCTTTATAAATCACTGGTAAGACCACACATTGAATATGCTATGCAATTTTGGGCACCTGTTCTAAAGTAGGATATCATGGCACTTTAAAAAGTGCAAAGGTGAGCTACATAATTAATAAAAGAACATTTTCATTAAGAAGAAAGGTTACAAAATTGAAATCTCTTTGTTTGGAAAAACGGCGCCTCAGAGGGGATATGATAACATTTACAAATATATCCGGGGCCAGTACAAACCATTTTCTGGAACTCTATTCATAAACAGGGCTATACATAGGACACAGGGTCACGTAATTAGGCTGGAAGAAAAAAGATTTAATCCAATACAAAGAAAAGGTTTTTTTACCGTAAGAACTACAAGGATATGGAATTCTCTGCCTGAAGAGGTGGTTTTATCAGAGTCATTACAGATGTTTAAACAGCAATTGTATAAATACTTCCAAAAACATAAGATACAGGGATATAATTTATAATTAGTGGGGTAATAGATGCTTGATACAAGAAGATATCTGACTGCCATTTTGGGGTCAATAAGGAATTTTTTCCTAGTTTGTTGCAAAATTAGCAGCGCTTCAGACTGGGTTTTTTGCTTTCTTTTGAATCAACAGCAAAAACATATGTGAGGAAGACTGAACTTGATGGATGCAAGTCTCTTTTCAGCTATGTAATTTATGTAGGTGACTTTAAAAAGACATAGCTGTGAACATTAGAGACACCTTTATTATGTGAATGAATTGTGTAAATCTCAGTGTTGAGAAGTATAATACATGCTATATCTAGATTCTTTGAGTATTATGTATTTATTATATATTTTATACATTGAGGTAAGCATTATCGCCCAATCCTTGGGCGAAATGGTACTGTAAGGAAGAGTGCGTACAGTTGACCATTAATTGAAAGATGTATGATCGAGCACGCTTGGAAAATAAAGGTCATAAATATAAACAATGTAGCATAAACCTTTTGTATTTTTTTTTTTATGATCTGGTTTGAAGCATAGTGTGCATTGTCAAAGTAAACATTGTTCTAAGTACATCTGCAGCAACTGGTACTTGTAGACCATTAGTGGACAAATAATGGCCAGAATGGTTGCCCATCTGGCAAGTTAATCAACTCTGCTCAATCAATGGTGGATCAACGTGTCTTATAATTTCTCAAAATTGTTTGTTGGCATTAATAAGTAACATTTTGGATTTAAATGGTTCAATTTTGTGTTTCCTACAGGAACTGCCCGATTGCATCTCTGCTACACATGGAATTATCACTCCTAGACGCCGTGGCCTTATCTGAGGGCAAGCTATTAGTAATGTGAAGGATGTCCCATTGCACAGTGAGCTCTGATCTCCTGGTGGGGTGCCGTCTAATCCTCTGTCTGGCTCGGATTGCTGTAGCAGGCTTCATTCAGGTACTACTGGCAGTTACACTCAATATACAGTCTGTATGGTCAGATATAGACACACAGGATTACCTCATTCATATCCTAGAACTGGGTGCCTCCATCTCATTGTTATAAGCTCTGTCCATCCAACCTGGCAGTCGGTATAAAGAGAATTTTCAGTTTCTCTCCCTCATTTGCAACGTGTGCCTGGTTGGAACTTGATTGTGATGTCAGCTGCTAAATCTATATTATTCATTTACAGATAAATGTGGCATCGCGTGAAAGAAAGTTTAATGCAAGTTATATGCGATTTGGATTATCAGTGCTGTAAATACAGTTAAAACCCAGAGAGATGTTATATTCTAGCATAGTACCAGATACCAGACTGACACAGCATAACATAGTACCAGATACCAGATTCACACAGCATAGCATAGTACCAGATACCAGACTGACACAGCATAACATAGTACCAGATACCAGACTCACACAGCATAGCATAGTACCAGATACCAGACTGACACAGCATAGCATAGTACCAGATACCAGACTGACACAGCATAGCATAGTACCAGATACCAGACTACACAGCATAGTATAGTACCAGATACCAGACTGACACAGCATAGCATAGTACCAGATACCAGACTGACACAGCATAGCATAGTACCAGATACCAGACTGACACAGCATAGCATAGTACCAGATACCAGACTGACACAGCATAGTATAGTACCAGATACCAGACTGACACAGCATAGCATAGTACCAGATACCAGACTGACACAGCATAGCATAGTACCAGATACCAGACTGACACAGCATAGCATAGTACCAGATACCAGACTGACACAGCATAGTATAGTACCAGATACCAGACTCACACAGCATAGAATAGTACCAGATACCAGACTGACACAGCATAGTATAGTACCAGATACCAGACTGACACAGCATAGCATAGTACCAGATACCAGACTGACACAGCATAGTATAGTACCAGATACCAGACTGACACAGCATAGTATAGTACCAGGTACCAGACTGACACAGCATAGCATAGTACCAGATACCAGACTGACACAGCATAGTATAGTACCAGATACCAGACTGACACAGCATAGTATAGTACCAGATACCAGACTCACACAGCATAGTATAGTACCAGATACCAGACTGACACAGCATAGCATAGTACCAGATACCAGACTGACACAGCATAGCATAGTACCAGATACCAGACTGACACAGCATAGTATAGTACCAGATACCAGACTGACACAGCATAGTATAGTACCAGATACCAGACTGACACAGCATAGTATAGTACCAGATACCAGACTGACACAGCATAGTATAGTACCAGATACCAGACTGACACAGCATAGTATAGTACCAGATACCAGACTGACACAGCATAGCATAGTACCAGATACCAGACTCACACAGCATAGCATAGTACCAGATACCTGACTGACACAGCATAGTATAGTACCAGATACCAGACTCACACAGCATAGAATAGTACCAGATACCAGACTGACACAGCATAGTATAGTACCAGATACCAGACTGACACAGCATAGTATAGTACCAGATACCAGACTGACACAGCATAGCATAGTACCAGATACCAGACTGACACAGCATAGTATAGTACCAGATACCAGACTGACACAGCATAGCATAGTACCAGGTACCAGACTGACACAGCATAGTATAGTACCAGATACCAGACTGACACAGCATAGCATAGTACCAGGTACCAGACTGACACAGCATAGTATAGTACCAGATACCAGACTGACACAGCATAGCATAGTACCAGGTACCAGACTGACACAGCATAGTATAGTACCAGATACCAGACTGACACAGCATAGCATAGTACCAGGTACCAGACTGACACAGCATAGTATAGTACCAGATACCAGACTGACACAGCATAGCATAGTACCAGGTACCAGACTGACACAGCATAGTATAGTACCAGATACCAGACTGACACAGCATAGCATAGTACCAGGTACCAGACTGACACAGCATAGTATAGTACCAGATACCAGACTGACACAGCATAAGATAGTACCAGGTTCTGGACCTGTACAGGATAGCATAGCCCATTAAGATGCGTAGCTGTCATATAATTATATATGTATATAAAACATTCAGGATGTAATCAGTGTACATTCTATTCATATCGTATAGCTGCTAAGGGTATCGATATGTATAAAATTCTATATAGGGTGAGCTTGTATCTTGCAGCAACTGGGACTCTGTATTTTAATGGGGGCTTAGTCCTTTATATGCAAAGCTCATGTAGCTTACTCACACATAGATATTACAGGATTTGCTGTTATAACCACAGACACAGGGGGTCTAGGTAGATATTTCTTATCAAATCCAGTAGCCACAATCTAGCCCTGGGCAATCACACTCCAGTTAGCATGCTAATATTGAGCAAACAGGACTATATCTTGATAACAGCCTTATCTTGTCTCTGCAGAAGCCCAGGTGACTGTGTGGTTTGGTCAATAATCCCCTTGTGGGTCTGAGAGTGTCCTGTTTACACCCTGTCCTAGGTGTAATGAAACCTCAAGGCTAATTAAAAGCCTTGCCTGAATACTCGCTGCTGATAATCATGTGGCATAGCAAGACACATTAGCAGCAGAACTGACAGTGTGGGAGTGGACTGACCTCATGGCTGGGGACATGAGCCCCTTAACATATACTCAGGCATGTGGCAGAGCCACAAGTCTTATAGCTGTGACCCCTATTGTGGGCAAGTGATACCAGTATTTTATCTCTAAAACAAGACCAAAGAGTCAGTGGATGTGGGTAGGTTTGTGAGATGTTCCTAGTTTGCTGAACACATATCACTTCTTCGTGCTGAAGGGCAGCACATGAAAAGTGCTTCCCTGTAGTAACTAGCAGGATGAGAAGCATCAACCCCATTCAATAATGCAGAATCTAACAGAAAATGTATTGATGAATTAAGTGACTTTACGCATGCAGCAAATTCAATGCTATATAGCACACGGCATCACTTTTCATGTGCTGCCTCCCATGATGATGATTTGCGAGATGTTCAGGAAAATTCTCTGCTTACTACAGTTTAACATGCTTTCAATTAAAAATAATCACGTATATTTAAATGAAACAGAAAAATTCTAAATTTACAGATGTATTTGTAAATGTTTCTTACCATGGCAGAATGTTAAGTTATCTGAAACTGTAGATAGTCTTTTCTATCAATACATAGGAAATAATCTGCCTTTGCAGTGCACCTTACTGCTCTGGAAGGGATAATGCACTTCGATATTATCTTCATAGCCTTCTGAAACCACTGGCTAACAAATATCGTCTCCTGCATTAAAGCGTAGAAACTTGTATGTGTTTTTCAGTGGCAAAGTGCACATCTGTTATGTCTAAGCAGTGAACTGTATGATCATGATCTTCTAGTAGTGATGGTGCAGGGGCCACGGTCAAGGCTCAGAGCCACAGTTTGCTAATGGCAGCTTGTAATGAGTATATTAAGGTGCTAATTGTAATTTGTAAAGTAATGATAGCAGTCAGCAGGCAGAGGGGAGATAAGGTACAATGTGAGAATGAGGCCTCCAGTCACCAGTCAATTATCTACTTAATATGTGACTATTACTTGCTTGATTAAGGCTAAGGCAAACAACCTTACATAGACTTAGGAAATGGCTAGCTGTGCATTCTCCTGAAGAGGAAGTGTATTAAAACACGGTAAGTTTTCAGTAAAAACCAGCAATTAACAATCAAATCCATTCATTAGATTTAAATAGATATCAAATTTAATTTTGAATATTATTACTTGTAGATTATATGCATTGAGGCAGCAGAACCCTGCTTCCTTGCATAGGGATACAAACAAGTGGCTGTAGATACTAAATTAAGCTCCAAGCTTCAACAGGCGTCCAGTCTGGAGGGGCCTCTTGTGTGTGTTCTTATTACAGCCTTAACTTATATGTGTATGGATGTTACAAATGCTGTTCTGCTGTAATTAATATTAGTTCATGAATTTATTTACAATTTACCTATTCTGGCACATAATTTGCGATTCATTTGTCTATTGTCCACAATACTCCTTTTTAGTGGATGGACCGCAGTCTTATTTATTTTATACATTCTATGTTCAATGTGCGTAGGTGTTATAGCTTGAAGTGGTTTAGATTGCGGCTTTGCACAGTGCAAACATTATTCAGATAAGGACAGACACTAAGCAGTCTATCAGCTTGTGATAAATTCACACTATTTGCAGCTGTTCAGCCTGGTGTGCTCAATGTGTTGTACAATATCCAGGTAACACAGGAGTGCTCACTCTGTGCCATCCTTTACTGGGCTCTTCCAGTCTTTTAGACACTATAGCCGGCGTAACTGCGGAGGTGGGGGGGTCACAACTCACATAGGTCAGTGTTATTCAATACCAGCATGAGCAGGTAAGTTGATAATTATTTAGGAACAAGTGTGACGTTTTCAGCTGAGGAAAGTAAATAAGTTAAGTGATGCTCACGGGCTGTTATCGGTTTGATATCAGTGTGCATTCTAAGTGGCTGGCTTGCTATTTGGCAAAGTAAATACCAACAAGATTAAAATGCTGGCTGAAAATCGTGGGCAGCGTACTTAATTAACATCTGGGCTACAAAAATGTTGGCATTGAAAATCTATGTACTTATGTTTTAGATGGCCAAAGAGACATGTTTAAATTGGAGTATATGGCAGCAGTTTAGGGGGTTACTGCCCTAAGACTCCAGAGGTGCCCAAAGAGTTTAGTTTTTTTCAATAACCCATAATATGTGCTGGCAATGATCATATTTACAGGGGCAGGCCACTTGCCCTCTTTTGCTCAGTTTATAACCATAGTATTAGCCAGCTGTGCCAGACATAACCCAATTTTGGTACTCGGTACATTGCTGCATGTCCTCTTTTTATGTTTTCTGGTATAATTAGCATACAGAAACCCATGTGAAACCTGCTATGGTGTAACATGCATTCTAATTGGACATTTGGAATGGCTCTGTGAAATCTGTATGACAATACTAAGAGGTATTGACAGGGGAACACATAAGTTTAGAAGAGATTTCTGTATTGGAATATTATTTTAGAATATTTGTGCTATCCATTTTGGTTACTGTGTGTCTTGGAAATGCTGTAAGACTTGCTTGACTGGTTGTAGAGATCTGTTTATAAGATGAGGCCAGCTTTATATAAAATCAAACTGATTAGAATCTGCAGAAAGGCCCAGAGTATTGATAAATATTAGGCGACGACGGGTGTAAGTGCCCTCGCCCATTTTCTTGGGCAATAGCTTTTGTAAAACCTTTTCCTCCCTTGTCACTAGGAAGCATATAGCCGTTTGTTGTGACCGCACAGAAATAAAAAAATATAAGTGGTAATATTTGTTGTGTGTCTAAAATAACTCTAATTATACACCTGGGTGCTTGGAAACATAGCAGCCCATTTATTTATGGAAGAATAAAAAAGCTGATCACGAGGCAGCTGTTTGCAACAGTTTTACTTTTTTTATTTATTGCAGATAATATGGGAATCAGGTGGGTATAGGTACACTGAGCATCTGTAATGATCAAATTGGCTTTTGCTATGAACTTTTTTTTCATTATTATTATTATTTTTGGTGGGGAGATAATGGTACCTGACAGATACATTTTTACCTATACAGGATCTATCTAATATAAAATTGTAGGAATAATGTAAAATAATTAAAAGGATATATTTTTTAAATTTTCCTCCCTGCAGTACCACATATGGCCACTTGGGGGTCTGAAATAAAATACACTTTAACGGCTTCAAACTTTTATAGAAACATAGAAACATAGAATGTGACGGCAGATAAGAACCATTCGGCCCATCTAGTCTGCCCAATTTTCTAAATACTTTCATTAGTCCTTAGTCTTATCTTATAGTTAGGATAGCCTTATGCCTATCCCACGCATGCTTAAACTCCTTTACTGTGTTAACCTCTACCACTTCAGCTGGAAGGCTATTCCATGCATCCACTACCCTCTCAGTAAAGTAATACTTCCTGATATTATTTTTAAACCTTTGTCCCTCTAATTTAAGACTATGTCCTCTTGTTGTGGTAGTTTTTCTTCTTTTAAATATAGTCTCCTCCTTTACTGTGTTGATTCCCTTTATATATTTAAATGTTTCTATCATATCCCCCCTGTCTCGTCTTTCCTCCAAGCTATACATGTTAAGATCCTTTAACCTTTCCTGGTAAGTTTTATCCCGCAATCCATGAACCAGTTTAGTAGCCCTTCTCTGAACCCTCTCTAAGGTATCAATATCCTTCTGAAGATACGGTCTCCAGTACTGTGTACAATACTCCAAGTGAGGTCTCACCAGTGTTCTGTATAATGGCATGAGCACTTCCCTCTTTCTACTGCTAATACCTCTCCCTATACAACCAAGCATTCTGCTAGCATTTCCTGCTGCTCTATTACATTGTCTGCCTACCTTTAAGTCATCAGAAATAATCACCCCTAAATCCCTTTCCTCATATGTTGAGGTTAGAACTCTATCAAATATTCTGTACTCTGCCCTTGGGTTTTTACGTCCAAGATGCATTATCTTGCACTTATCCACATTAAATGTCAGTTGCCACAATTCTGACCATTTTTCTAGTTTACCTAAATCATTTGTCATTTGGCTTATCCCTCCTGGAACATCAACCCTGTTACATATCTTAGTATCATCAGCAAAAAGACATACCTTACCATCAAGACCTTCTGCAATATCACTAATAAAAATATTAAAGAGAATGGGTCCAAGTACAGATCCCTGAGGTACCCCACTGGTGACAAGTCCAAGCTTCGAATATATTCCATTAACTACAACCCTCTGTTGCCTGTTACTCAGCCACTGCCTTACCCATTCAACAATATTTGAATCCAAACTTAAAGATTGCAGTTTATTGATAAGCCTTCTATGTGCAACAGTGTCAAAAGCCTTACTGAAATCTAGGTAAGCAATGTCTACTGCACCACCCTGATCTATAATTTTAGTTACCCAATCAAAAAAATCAATAAGATTAGTTTGGCATGATCTCCCTGAAGTAAACCCATGTTGTCTCTGATCTTGAAATCCATGTGTTTTAGATGTTCATCAATCCTATCCTTTAACATGGTTTCCATCACTTTCCCCACTACTGAAGTAAGGCTTACTGGCCTATTGTTGCCCGACTCCTCCCTATTACCTTTCTTGTAAATGGGCACAACATTCGCTAACTTCCAATCTTCTGGGACTACTCCTGTTAACAATGATTGGTTAAATAAATCTGTTAATGGTTTTGCTAGTACACCACTAAGCTCTTTTAATAGCTTTGGGTGTATTCCATCAGGTCCCATTATGCTCTTTTACAGCCTTTGGTCACCCCTGTCCTGTCTGTGCTAGAAATGGAGGTATTCTCTAGGATATTGTGTTTAACATCGCAGGAGAGCTTGGACACGAGATCTGTCACAGATCTCCTGCTTTGTTAATAATCATTCCCTAATCTCTCTGCCATATCATGGTCTTTAATAACTGCCCATCTCTCAGGGGCTTGCTTTAGCCTGTTAGGACCAGTACAAGTCTCTAATATAGGGACATTAACATTAGAAAGGCTAATATAAAGAATAATATATAACGAATAATCTTTACTTAGATTGTGATGTTGGCATATATTGTAATCAGTTAAGCGTTAGCAGGAACTGCCCTCTTATGTATAGTAACCATTTTAAATGTGTTTAGAAACCTTATTACTAGTATAAACTTTAACAGACATGCTATTTTTTGGGAAAACATGAAATAATGATTGCCAAATCTTAATAGGTTTGTGAGTTCTGTTATTCCGGTTTCTCTAAGATAGAATATAGATAACGCTGTCCAAACAACTGATCCATATCTCAGCTTACCTCGCTGCTGCCAATGATTGCATTTAAAAATAATTGAATTTAATCATCTGGTCTTATTCTAGAATTGCCTCTCGGGACATTAACATGCGCTCCTTTTTGTGAGCCGAAACTTTATGTTGCAGATGCATGAACAGCATTGCTTATCTATTGCTGTAATCATTGTTTGGAATCTGTAACCAAAGCAGGGACAGACTGCGGCAATGGTCACACGGGGAACTGTAAGCATTTAACACTCACTGACATGGCTAGAACAGGGGAGACATGTAGGGGGGGACCCCTTGGCTTTTTTGTTTCTCATTTGAGCTGTTTTTATATAACCATGGGAGATGTATAACTGATATTCACGTAGTTGAGCTAATTTCTTTTTATGTCAATTTCAGGATAAATTAGGGTCGTACACATAATGCACTTTCTGAATCTCTTAAATCCTAATTTCTAGAATTGCTGTTGACTTTTATTGCGTCCATTCTCAATGGCAACATCTGCAAATGTGAGTATCTGTATTTCTAGAAACTGGTGGAAAATCCGAGTCTTTTCCAGGTGGTTGGGTCCATCCTCAGCCATATTGCATCCTTCTCATTGGAGGTATGCTCCTTTGGGTCTTTGTTATCTTAGATTTTACTGCAGGACTAGACAAGAAAGTTGTGCTTTACTGAATGAGGTAGTATGCCATTGGCATGCATTCAGTATGATTGCATTGGGCACAAGGTTGTATTACTGGCACAAGGGTGATGGCACTCTGCACATGCAAGTTAAGCTGGCCCTATAGTTGCCAAAAAAGACCTGGTTACACGCAGAGCATTGCACAATGCTCTTGTGCCGTGCTGTGCTGGATTTTCTTCTGTGCCTCCAAAAAGTAGGACACCAAACAAACTGGTAGAATGAGATGTGGATCTTAACGTGGTACGCTCCTGTCAGATCCAGGACACACGGCAGTTTTGATATATTACATCCCAAATGACCAACTAATAAGTAACAAGTAGGCTGGTTAAATGGTCACATTTTTCTCCAGCTTAAAAATACAGGATTTGTTCACTAAAACTCTGAATAGTGGTGAACTGACAATCAAATGCCAAAAGCAGTTTAGAGAAAATTCTAGCTCATATTAAAGGGAAATTAGGTTCTTTACCTGCTCGAGATATGGAGGTAAAATAATCCTGTAAAATTGTGTGAAGTGTAATACATTGCTATTGCTTCAAGAGTAATTTGGCATTATTATTATTTTATTATTTATATAGCGTCATCAAATTCCATAGCGATATGCGCTATATTGGTATGTGTTCCATGCACACAGAACGACACGTATGTCATTATTTAGCCATTTAAATGTGAAATGTTGTGAATTCAAAGTGGATTTCAATATTTAGGCCAAAAAGAGACATAATTCAATAGAGTCTCCAAGTCAGATGTGTTTTTTTTAGGTTGGTTGTTATGCTCTGAAATTATTCACCCTTTAGTAAATAATTGAATGTGATATGATGCTGTGAATGTCACCCTGTGCCTAGAGTTGGTGGGTGATCTTGATGAATTACAGTGACTTTGGAGAGTGGATTTTTATTCAGTAGCAGTTTTTGAGAGTAAGATTGTCTTTGGAAAGCAGAATTAAAAACAAAAGGTTTGAATTTATTTTTTAAATTCTTTAATATCAACCCTCCCTCATCCTGGGCCCTGTATGGATGCACTATCAAAGGACATGATTTATTTTCATCACTGTAGGGAAAAAAATCCTAATGTTTACCTTGGATCCAAACCAAGAGCTGCACAGGGACCTGACACGAACTCTACACCATGCTGGGCCGTCTCTAAATCGCTCTACCTATGTGACTCAACTCTGTTACCTGGTCCTCGCTGAAGCTCATGTGGCGGTGCGCAGTTTATTTTAATGGCCTTTACATGGGTCAAAGGGATATCTCCAAAAGACATTGATCCTCATTATACCTTGGTGTATTAGTAGATAACGAAACGTGTATATATAGTGAGAGAGAGATAGCTAAAATATCCTCATAGTGAATAAAGTGCACTCGACCACAACAGACGATGATGCACTATTAGGGAAAACTTGTGATATCATTCAATATTAATTCAAGAAAGAGTAGAGTAGAATTTTTGAGTGTTCATGGGGAGGCTTAGAGCTGATGTTACCTCCAATAGAGGTTTAATGTAACCTTTCCCATATGAAGTGTATCCCAAATAAACAGGGCTATGTCCATGGGGTAAGAGTAAAATTATTGATACATACTTGGCACCAATATAAGACATAGGGCTGTAATGTCTCTTTAAAAATGCCATGTAGTCCTTACATATTTTCTCTTGACTGGGCCCTGCATAGTATGAAAACTGTGCTGATTTGACTGGACTTTTTTTACAACAGTAATATTTTAAGCAATGATTAATCGGTTATTAGTATACGCTGACCTTTCTAAGATGGGATCTGTGAACATAATTTGCTACTTAAACCATCACGCAATTCAGTTCTTCCAGTGTTCGTTAAGAGAACGTTATTAATTCCCATGTAGGGTGCAATTTATTTGGCAGTGTGATATTTTAGTACCAAAGAACCATTAATCTCTAAAAGAATAATAGAAAGTAATTGCTCCATTGTATTCCAAGGCTATCGTCGCTGAAATAATGGCCTGTAGAATTTTTGCGTTTAAAATCTGTCCTTTCGTCCTGTGTAATGAAATGTTTGATTTCTGAAGCCAAGGACAGGGGGTGATTGACAGCCCGAGTGAAAGACGCTTGTTTGACAAAATTTGTCATTTTTAAATCGCAGGATGACTGATCTGAGAACCGAGTGAAACAGACTGTTCAATAAAACTTCTAAAGGCTTCTTAAAAATGTGTCTTCTATGAAATGAGCAAAGGTTATGTTTTA
Source organism: Pelobates cultripes (assembly GCA_933207985.1). Taxonomy (NCBI): domain Eukaryota; kingdom Metazoa; phylum Chordata; class Amphibia; order Anura; family Pelobatidae; genus Pelobates; species Pelobates cultripes. Next base: position 14,160,691 of record OW240923.1, on the reverse strand, counting down.
TAGTCTAGTGATCATTTAGTGTGATAAAAATCTAAAATATGCCATTTTTATTCTGCCAAATGTACATATTTCTCTGTGCACTAATTAAACGAAACATCTTGTTTTTGATGATGCATGTATACACAGGAAACCTCTGCTGTGGCAATGCTCACACAAGTTTTAATGTTTAATGTTCATTGGTCATTATACTGTAGAGCATTGTTTCCCAATTGGTGTTGAAAACAAAATTGGGGTTCTGCCTTATTTTGCCACATCAGCAGCTTTCCTTAATCCAGCGACGGGCTCCCTCAGCGCTGGTGACCTCTCCTCCCCCGAGTGGAGCGGAATGCACATGCGCCGCGAGTGCCGCACGCGCATTCAAACAGTCCATAGGAAAGCATTACTCAATGCTTTCCTATGGACATTCTGCACGCTGGATGCGAATTTCGCATCCAGCGTAGCAGAAGCACCTCTAGTCGCTGTCAGGAAGACAGCCACTAGAGGCTGGATTAACCCTGCAATGTAAACATAGCAGTTCTCTGAAACTGCTATGTTTACAGCTGCAGGGTTAACTCTAGAGGGACCTGGCACCCAGACCACTTCATTGAGCTGAAGTGGTCTGGGTGACTATAGTGTCCCTTTAAGTTCTTTGTAAGAGCTTTATAAGAAACAGCATCCATTGCAGTCGGGTAGTGAAATCTGAATTTTTTTCAGGTTAGAAAAGTGTTTTTGTTTATTTTACCAACCAACAACCATGAATTTGGTTAAAACAAGGAGCGATCAAGAGAAAAAGTATTACTAATTCTAACTGTTTGTCACTTATAGAAACTGAGATAAAGATGCAAGAAATCAAGAAAACGGGTCCAAAATAGTTTAACCGGGGCTCCACTGGGTGCCAATACCTGCCTGAGCTAAGCCCAGTAATGCAGGGCTCAGTTCATTGGCTGAGAGTGATCAGCTGACAGGAGCTATAATATCCTTAGAATGACTTGGGTACCTCTCCCTGCCTTCACTTCATCCTACATAGAGCCAGAAGCTGTTCTTCCATTAGCTCTCCTTCACTAAGCCTTACACCACCTGGCCTAGCTCAGACAGGGCTTCCAGCTGTCAGGAGTGGTGGTGGGCACCAGTGCCTAGGGTACTCCAGATAACAAGCGGCAGTGCGCTGTAGTGGTTATGGTGTTTGGAGTGTTCTTTTAAATAGTACAAAGTACAACCACACTAATGTAACGATGAGCAGGTAGTTTTTTTTTTTTTTTTATGGGATAGCCACCCGCTATACGGGTTGCAGGGAGGAGTACTTTAACCATGAAGTGGGTTAAACCTTAAATTTAATTTACAAAACAGAAAGTAAGCACTCACCTGAACATCCCACATTTTCTATATTGGCTATCCCTCCCAGCTAGTATGGTAATGGATACTTAAAAACTACACACACTCTTTGTTAGATGTATTTCTAACATTATTCTAGTCCAGGGAAGAATGCGGACTATAAAAGCCTAAATTGCTACAGATTTAGACCAGTGTTAAGGCAATCACACTGAAAGCTCTAAAGCAATCTGGATGTTTAGAGCTGCGTACTTTGATCACCCAGACTGCGATATCTGTGCAGATAGCCCTGAGCCGGGACGTGTGCATAGCCTTGTACTGGTGGAACTGGTGAGCCTTGCTGGAGGTGTGCTCAGTCCGGCCAATCACAGCAGCTGTGTGAGGATCAGCAAATTTATTGCCAACATACTGTACTGAATACACCTCTTCCAAAACAGCAAGTATGTGCAATAAAAGGTTTTACATTTTATTACTCATGCAGTGACATTGATCTGTAAACAATCCCATGTGTATTGCATTAGTGTAATCTGGAACGATTTCATTTGAATGAAATCTCACTATCCCATGCTCACCATTTACACAGCCTCGTTGTGTTGATGGTACGTACAACTCAGTTTCTGCAGGATTGCAGATTGCCCAAATTACCTGCAACTTTACAGACGTAGTATTACATATTGTTTTTCACACATTTTTAATTTGTCTTTTATTTTTTCCTCCTCTCCTAACAGAAATATGAATTGTCCCCCACTCCCAATAAATGTAATTTATTGCAGTTTTTTCAAGCATATTGGCTGGAATTAGCGCTAAAAGCAATTGTGTGCTTTATTTCGCCAGGAATAATTTCCATATTCCAGTAGCACATGGTCACAAACATATATTCAAGTAACCTCTGTACATCAACATAGGGGTTCATTAGATTGTGATTACATCAACATTGTTGATGGCTGGTGGAGCAGCAGTCTCACCGTTCTGATGATCCCCCAAGCCTCCCATTGTAAAGAATCAAACTGTTTTTGAACGGTTTGACTTCTTGCTTTAAAGGACCACTATAGTGCCAGGAAAACAAACTCCCCCCAACCCTCATGGCCCCCCTTCCACCGGGTTAAAGGGGTTAAACACTTACCTTTCTCCAGCGCCGGGCTCCCTCGCTGGGGAACTCTCCTCCCTCTCCCGACGTCAGCTTTGAATGCACATGTGCGTCAAGAGCTGCGCGCGCATTCAAACAGTCCGTAGGACATGCTCAATGCTTTCCTATGGACGTCCACTAGAGGCTGGATTCTCTGAAACTGCTATGTTTACAGCTGCAGGGTTAACACTAGATAGAGCTGGCACCCAGGCCACTTCATTGAGCTGAAGTGGTCTGGGTGCCTATAGTGGTCCTTTAATTTCATCGGTACTGTTTCAATCTAAACCACAGAGCTAGAAGATCCCAGCTTGAACTAGTTCAGCACTGCAGAGCTTATCTCATTGGCTGAGAGTGATCACCATTACAGGGCTCGGCTCAGGAGAGCTAACGGAAATTCCTGCTGATGGACTTCCAGCTCTCCAGATATGGCAGTGAGCGTGCCTGGCAGACCTAAAAAATTATGTAACAAACTGGGAGTACATCAGGGCATTCTTGGCATAATAACCACAAGCGAGCGGTGTTGCTTATGGTATTGCTTTTCAAGCAAAAACACTGCACATCCAAGCTCCTACCACCATGGCCACCTTCAGTCACTGAAGTGGTCATGGTGGTTGGAGTAATTTATTTGTAATCCAAACTCAGCTCTGGAGTCTTATTTACCAATTAATCTGGCTGTTGCTCTAATCTGGTTCCATAACCTGTAGGTTATAGTCTTGATTGATAATGCACTCGGCTTTTCTACTATAGTATTCTGTCTTCTGAGTCATTCATACAAATAATAAATTGCTCCTCTATGTTTGAAGTCCTATGATGCCCACCAGTGGTGTTCCAGAGTAGCAGGGAGGCTCATGCAATTGTATTAGTATCTATAACTTCTGGTTAACTCTCTTCAATTCCTATCTATTTTTTTAGTTTTGTGTCCTACTACATACAAGACAGTGTGATTATGTATCACCAAAGTCAGGAAACCGTTGCTCAACCACCTTTAACTAGGAGCACGGCAGAACGTTAAGCGGAGATGCATTATAATCCATCCAACACGCATAGCTTTAGTGAGTACCAGGCACTTCAAGTTCAGAGTGCCTCTGATTAATAAATCTAGAGAAAACTGGTTTAAGTAGGGCAGATTCTGGTGGCTAACATTCCCCATATTTCTATTCTATATTTCAGGTTGAGGGTAATCAACATTAAAAGTTCGCCAGTGGGATCGCTTGTTCTCCTGCTACCGAGCCACAAAAAGGTAAGCAGGTTTTATCAGACACCGTGTACATAAACCGTAAGACTACATGTACATTTGTTTTAGCTTTGTGTGTGTGTGTGTTTACATGGTTATTCAGAAGGATTCACTAAATAGAGAATTCAAGATTTTTGACCAAATAAGTCAAACTTTTTTTTTTTCTGGTTTGGTTTGGTCTTAAAATCCAGAAATGTTCTAGTGAATTCAAAATAATTCCTGAATTGGTAGACTTTAAACAGAGGTGCATAGACTTGTTGCAGACTTTAAACAGAGGTGCACAGTCATAAAGTGCCACAAAGTAATGGTATGGATATATATAAACATCTTATCATATTGCTATTAATTGTTTAGTACGTGTAATCTCTGTATTTAAAAGAAGAAAACCCAAAAGGATGGCTAACACCGCATGTTAGAATGGGTCTGATAGAAAAGTAATGGGGGTGAACCTAGGTGACAAATGAGTTGAGGACCCCTTATGTGGTAGACGTAGGATTAAACAATAGTAGGGTAACTCCTGTTCTTGACACCATTATTCTCCCTTACAGAGCAATTCCCACACTGACACCATCACAGATTATGAACACAGTGCTAGTTTATCCTGTCTCATCCTACACATTGTGTACATTGAGAGCTCCGAGTTATCACTCTGCTATCAGCACCTGTAGAATGGGAGTTTGCTTTTCTATACAATTCCAGAGAAAGAGGGAGTTGTGTATGTCGTGTATGTTACTACGCGGAAACTTTGCTTGGCTGTGGTACAGAAAAAAGGAAGGAATGTGAAGCACTACTTTAAAAAAAGCTAAACGTAATAGTGACATCAACATATTCAAAAAGGAACCAGTGACCACACAAAATATAATACACCTCTCAAATTAGAAAGAAAACAAAAGAGGTGATGGGTTTAGCACAGTATGGACATTTTGTGTCCATGTATCTTTAATTAAAAAGCTTTGAGAGGTGAATTTTTGTCTATGATTCCTTTTTGTAAATCTGTGGTACGGGGCATGCTAGCTAGCTAAATAGTCTTATATTGTTTCAATGTATTTATTGGTAAGTGATATTATGAAGCATCTGAAACACAAAGCTAACAAAGCATTCTGGACTGGTTGGCCACATGGTGCATTTATTTAGCAAACAGTGAGGATTTCGGTTTTCATTTATTTATTGTTCAATTCCTTTAATAGAAAAGATATCTAAAGACAATATTGGAAATTCTGAATTTTCTTGGAGATTTGCTCAGTAGAAAATGATTTGTATGTTTTTGTTTTTAATTAGGAATGATCATATGATCATAAATTGAAGGCACAAAGAAGGTTAATGGCTGCGAAGATTTCCCAGAGTTCATAATTAGAGTTGCTCACTGAGTACCACACGTTCGAATGCCTTGCTGACATTGGCGCTGTCTGCCATATGAGCCTCGATTTCCTCCACCGTACGAGGGACGCACGTGAGTAACTCCATTCCATTGGCTGTAACTGCAATGTCATCTTCAATGCGCACCTATTGGACAGAGAATTGAGTTACGCTACACAGTAGATTGTTCATATTTAATAACATTGTGACACAGGGTTCATTAATAATATCCTTCCAGCTGACAAGGTGAGAAAATTGATTCTGGTACTAAAACGTGGTTAAATGGGCTTAATTGTATGAGAGTATTTTGTTTACCTACTTATTTGTGTAAAGTGTACCTTTGATGGGTACATATGGTAAAAAACACTAGCTGTAAGAACCAAAACAACTTTAGCTTAAGCAGTTGTGGTGTATAGATCATGCATCTGCAGCCTCACTGCTCAATTATCTGCCATTTAGGAGTTAAATTAACATTTAGGCAGCCCTCATCACACACACACTTCCTCAAATTGTTTAGCTTCCCTTATTGCACAGTTGAATTTAAAATGTCTTATCTCCTGTTCTGTTAATTGCCCGTTAAAGCCTGCAACTGTCTCCTGTGTTTACTTTAGAAGTTTGAATATCCTCCTCTGTTAAACTTTAGTCAAACATACTGTTTTGTCACGTATGGTGTTGGCTGTGTCAGTCCCAGTGACTAGGTCTACATAAACAAATAGTTTTAACTACTATAGTCTATTTTGTTAGTATGATTCCAGGAGTACCTTCCCTAAGCTGTTCAAGCCCAGTGATGCGCTTAAATCCACAGTCATTGCCACTAATTCAGCATCAGATGGCCACTCTCCGTTAATAACTCACATTCTGTATAACAAAAATTCTGGACGGGCTGATGACAACCCAATGACGCTGTTGGAGCTAGAGTTGTTAAACTTCGTTTGTGCAGCATTTCGGCTCCAGGCACTATGACCACTTCAAATCATTGGAATGGTGTTTGGAGTAAGCCTTTAATAAAACTATGCTGCGTGACAGGGGAGAACAGAAGAACTCTAATAGAGACTGTTCTGCATCACACGTGCTGTGACTATTCTTTTAGCTAGCGTGTCTTGCACTTGCTAAAGGCTCCATTCAGATGTCAATGCTGTGTCTGTCACAATATGACTGAGGTTAGCCTTCCATTAAGAACACCATACCAAATTAAGGGGTGGATGTTACATTAGGGTAACACACAGAGCCGGCATGACGTTGGCACTAGAGAGAAGGTTAAAGGACCACTATAGGCTTCCAATGAAATGGTCAGGGTGCCAGGTCTCTCTAGTTTTAACCCTGCAGTTGTAAACAAAGCAGTTTCAGAGAAACTGCTATGTTTCACTGAGGGTTAATCCAGCCTCTAGTGGCTCTCTCACTGACACCCGCTAGAGGCGCTTCCGCAATTCTCACTGTAAAAATCACAGTGAGAAGACGCTGGACGTCCATAGGAAAGCATTGAGTAATGCTTTCCTATGGACTGTTTGAGTGCGCGCGTGGTGCTGCTTTCGGCAGGAGGAGGAGAGTTCTCCAGCGCCGAGGGAGCCTGGCACTGGAGAAAGGTAAGTGACTGAAGGGGTTTTAACCCCTTCAGAGCCAAGGGAGGGCCCTAATGACCCTATAGTGCCAGGGAAACTAGTTTGTTTTCCTGGCACTATTGTGGTCCTTTAATAACTGCTAAACTAGAATAAACAAGATATTCATTGCTCTTGGGGTGGTTGCAGCTGAACAGGTCATGAAAGGTTCATAGTTTATATAAAATGATGTTCAGAACCCATTCCACTTCCTAATATTTTACACTTGAATTATAGGCAACATGATCTCTGATGACCCTCCAGCCCTAAATACCCTGATATCCCAATGTAGTATCTCACTGCTTCCAGCTTGCAAAGGTTTGGCTCCTGTACCTTCTATAAACGCAAAGATTAGTTTGTTTAGAGTTGAAATATTTACTTCTTGCAACTGTGCCAACTCTGTGTAACTTATTAGCTGAGATAGGATAGGTTTTACTCCACAAAGCTTTGAAGAAAGGAAGCTTTTATAATGATGTCGATGCCAACTTCACCCCCCAAAAATCTGCCTACGATAGAAAAAAAATGCTTTCTGACCTGCCACTGCAACAGTTTTTGCTATATGTTCACCTCAAAGCTGTTTAATTGGTCTTGACCTTATACAACTATACATATAGCTAGGAGACATTTGGACCCTGTCCCCATATGTTCAATACAATGAATCACAGAATAAAATTACTTTGCATGTACTTGATATAATCCTGCTATAAACAAAGTTAAGTGTTAAATAGAAAATCGCTTTGCTGCTTTTTATGCAGCCTTGTCACTGGGATCCATGTGCAGTTTGTCCTGTATGCAGGTGTGCTAAACAGGTAAAATATTCTTATAGGGCATTTTACTAGTACATTCTAGGAGTTTAATAGGGACGTAAAGAACAAAACCCATGATGCTCAGAAAAGCATCATGGGATATTTATTGCATTTGGGGAGCCAGGAGAGCTGTAACATAACTATATGTTGTTGTAGGAAATCAGCAATATTTCATTGCACTGGAGAGATGTGAAATATTATGTGTAAGCAGGGTAAGAATTTGGTGACTTTTGGCTGAACACTGCATTTTGCAAGGTGCTAGGGTTCCCAGAGAGCTGCTGTGGTAAACCTAGGGGATTTATTTAACCCTTTCACCCCCATAATCATCTAAGGTTATTTTTTGATATTGGGACAGGAGTGTCTGGGTGAATTCTTACTTTCAGATGTAAAACCATTTGGCAATAATTTAACCCTGACGTTAGGGCTCTGTCGCCGGACACTTCTGTCTCTCGACTTACTATTTCTCCCAGCCAGTGAATCTCAGGCTATCACCAGGCTAAACCTTCCTTATATCGCAGGCAGTGCAGAAAGGTATGGTAGCCAGAGCCCAATTTAAATGGTTAAACCATTGCCAAATTACTGAACATAATAATCCACCTGAACACTTCTAGCCCCTAACAAATTAAATGAGCTTAAAGTGACACTCCACTGACAAAATGTTAAAAGCACTTTTTAGTAGATATACCCCATTGAAAACATGCATGCATTTTTTTTAATGGGTGCATATCTAAAAACAGCTTGCAGGAGCTGCAGATCTCGTCTGCAATCTTTGCAAGCCTTCCCCTTTTAACTCCGCCCAGACTTTCTGTGTGTCACGTTTACATTCTCTCCATATGATATGCACAACATAAATCACCTTTCCAGGAATAGGAGAAGTGCTGCACGGCGGTCCTATGCCATAAGATTGGGCTTTTGCAACTTGCCATTGGATGGCCAATGTGGATCCACACTTATGTAGCCCCACGTCTGTTCACAATGGTAGTGACGTTGACGCGCACGTTTTGGGGTCAAGGGCCGGATACAGCCAATCGGATTCACAAGAGGGATATTTAAACTGACTCATTTCTTCTACTCATTGCCCTTTTGTGGTTTCCCTTTGCTGGTTATCCGAGAGTGTGTTCCTGATCGTGTTTCTATGGTTATTGACTTTGGCTTCGTTCTGACTTCCCTGAATTCTAGTTTCCCTGACTATTGGCTATTCCTTGCAACTGCATTTCCCCCCCCCCCGACTAGTATTTAGACTATTCTCTGATACGTTAAGTCCGGCCATTCTAAGGTCCAGTTAGATGCAACCTTTAGTCCTAGGTGTGATACTAATTCTGCGTGTTGGATCAATTGTAATCCTGACACTGTGTCTGTCCAATCACCGACTTCACAATGCAGCTCAACGAGAAGTCTCTGCAAGGCAGGTGCTCTGGGCTATTGCTGCCTCTTGTGTTTAGCTCCACTGAGCTAACCAAACCAGGAAGTAACAGGACCGGTTGATTGATAGTCACAAGGTTAATTTATAAAAGTGCCCATTTCTATTAAAATCTACACTTTTTTTTTTTTTTTAGAAAAAGGCACACTGTTCACACATAAAGCACTTCAGCACGTTAAAGGGACACTCCAGGCCCCTAAATCTTTTACATTGTTATAGGGGTATGAGTGTCTCTTTAATAATAAATCATAGCAAAATACACATAATCTGAAGAGAATTAGGGGGCAATTGTTACTGAATTTGTTCTCGTAGGGATAAAAAAGTTATAGAAAGTAAATACTTTGTGATTTTATTCACTATATTTTACTGTATTAAAAACTGAATTGCAACATTAGGGAGCCTATGGTGTCCCTTTAAGCAAAAATTGTCCAAAACTTGCTAATGTTTCAGTACAGTCTCTGACCTTTCCATTATCATGGTGATCTGTAATGCCTGCTCTGAATCTGTCTCTTGAACAACATGTGTAAGAACCTGCAATATGGTAGTCACTCACCCCGCCAAATCCTCGGAAACGCTGCAGAATCTCATTGTTAATGAAACAAGACTGTGCTGGGTTGTTCAAAGCTTGGTCCAGCACATGATCAATGAAGTAAATGCCTGGCTCGATAGTAAGAACCATCCTCTCTTGCAGGACACGCGCTGTGCGAAGACTTTTCAGGCCTGGCAAATCAATACGGTCTACCCCCTGAGGAGAGATAAATAATTAAGTTAATGTATTTGTATGCATGAGGACTGACAGCCGCTCCCCCACCCCAAAACAGCAGACTAGAAAACTGCCGCTTGCACCAGTGATAAAATATAATCAAAAAGTGTCCTTTTTTTAAATTGCATGTTAAAAATGACTATCATATTAAAGAACTGCTCTGATTTTACCTCTCTCGTGCTTTTTGTACAATATTCTCAAGTAATGCAACATTCAGACAGATAGTTTATAGATAAGTAGAATGGGTCTGGTGGGGTGGGGGTTGTATGACAGTTCTCTGTATTCCTGCTTGTGTGGTTTCTACAATCTATTGTCCGTAAACTTTGCAACATGAAGGATTTATTCACTAAACACTGTGTTATAGGCTAAGTGTTTCAGTTTCAACTGCCATGCTTTGATTATAGCCACATTGGAGAATATCTCCAAATCAGCTACACAAGTCAGTGTTTAGTTTTCCTAGAACATTCACCATGATCTGCTGAGCCAAAGAGTCCTCATAAATCAGCCATTATAAATATCATTCCATGTTATTCTGTCACTGAAACAAGCTTGGAACACACAAAAGAACTTTCTCCAATTTATAACAAGCAGAAAGAAAAACTAATCAGATGGTGTTAACACAAAATGAATCAACCGTTGGACAAAAGCAATAGTGTAGAATAGGTTTGAATGGGTTCCAGAAAGAGTAATGCCAAATGACACCAGTCACATGACTGGGATTTGAATTCTATACACCAGTCACATGACCAGGACTTGAATTTTATACACCAGTGGTTCCCAACCTTTTTTTACTTGAGTACCCCTTGGCAGCCTATTTCCATAAATTGTACCCCTCATATATACATTTGAAATAACAGTGTAGCGGAGAGGTAGTATAATCCACGATATCTCCGCTGGGTAACAGTAACAACAAACGATAATCCAGGGAATCAGCATACAATAATCCAAACAGCACTGCAGTAACCCTTCCTTCCCAAGAACTAGACGACACATAGGCTGGCAGTCAACTGAGGTCTTTTAATTCAGCTCCACAATTTATACAAGTCCCCATGCAAGGGGTTTCCTGAGTCCCCTCCCAGGGGCATTCCCAGAGGGGACTACATGGGGGACTTATTGTACAGGACATTTCTCCCATCAGGCACTGCTGCACGAGAGGGATTCTCCCACAGGAATGCACCGTTAAGTGGATTATCCCTCCGTGCAGCAGAACTTACAATTCGCATTAAATTGTATAACTTTATGAATATCTGGTCCATTTAAACGAATGGACGTTCGGTAGATAGCTGGGGTCTGAGCGCATCATTCGTGAGATTACCACTCAGATCCCAGCTAAAACAACCGAATGCCGCATGAAAAACACATTCATTAAAACATAGCTTCAAAACACCGATTATATATAAGGGAATAGAATACCGAACGTCCCGGAAGCTCAACGGCGTTCGTGCCGTCGAGTAGCCGTTTTTAGTACCATGCGCTCGACGACCAAACACCGCTGAGGGAACAAAGGATCCAAGATGGCCGACCGCCGCATGGTCGGTAGTCGAACGACGGCCACCTTGGAGAGCCTCTAATTACCGATTGCAACATTGCAACCTAATCTTCATCTGCGCCAGGCTCCCTTACCGCGCTTCTCTTCTGCCCCAAGCAAGTATATGTATGTGTAATACATATATTGCATATACATATACTTACACACAAACACTGACAATTATGCAGATACACGGATACAAACACTGACAATTATGCAGATGCACAGACAAACAGAATCTCAGACATGCAGATACACTGATACAAATCACTGACACACATACAGATGTACAGGTACACAGATACACGTGCAGATACACATGAAGATACACACACACACACACACATACAGTTGCACAGACACACTGATACACACATGCAAACACACAGACAGATGTACAGACACACATACAAACATTGCCACACAGATATACAGACACGTACTGATACACCTGCAGATACAAACACTGACAGATACACATACAAACATTGCCACATATACAGAGGCACACAGACACAAACACTGCCACACATACAGAAACACAGACATAATAATACAAGCACTGACATGCATGCAGATGAACAGATACACACCACTCCACACATACAAATGTACAGGCACACTGATACAAACACGGTCATACATGGAGATACACACATAGATGCTAACACTGACACACATACTGTTGCACTGTCACATATGCAGATACGCATACACAAACATTGCCACACAGATACAGACATACACACACTGATACACATACAGATGTACAGACACACATTGTATATGAGTGTATGTGTATCTGTGTATCAGCGTGTGCATGTATCAGTATGCCTGTGCATCTGCATGTGTGGCAGTGTTTGTATCTGTGTGACTGTACATCTGTATGTGTATCAGTGTGTGTATCTGCGTGGCAATGTTTGCATCTGTGTATCTGCATGCATGTCAGTGTTTGTATCCGTGTGCCTGTACATCTGTATGTGTGGTAGCATGTGTATCAGTATGTGCATGTGTTTCTGTGTGTGTATGTATCTGCATGTGTGGCAAACACAGATACAAACACTGCCACACATGCAGATACAGAGGCATACTGGTACACATACTGACATGTATGCAGATACACACCCTGCCACACATACAGATGTACAGGCACACGGATACACACGGACACACTTACAGATGTACAGACACACATTTAAGCATTGCCATGTAGACGCAGATACACACACAGATGTACAGGCACACATATACAAACACTGCAACACATGCAGATGCACAGACATATTGATACACGCACTGACATGCATGCACACATGCTGATACACAGATACAGACACACAGATACAAACATTGCCACACATGCAGATGCACAGACATACTGATACACGCACTGACATGCATGCACACATGCTGATACACAGATACAGACACACAGGTACAAACATTGCCACACATGCAGATGCACAGACATACTGATACACGCACTGACATGCATGCACACATGCTGATACACAGATACAGACACACAGATACAAACATTGCCACACATGCAGATACACAGACACACAGATACAAACATACTGACACACACTGATACGCATAAAGATTAGATATTACTGCCCTGCAAGATGTTGAGACAAGGGATGCTTATATAGATCCATATGTGTGAGAGTCATCAGGAATGGCTGGCTGACAGATTATAGGGTGCGGTGTTACAGGTAACATTAAGACAGGCATTGGGTGCTGGGATACCCTGTCGTACGGTGACAATGGCTGCAGAAAAGAGTGTTCAGATTAGTGCTGCTCCACCAACACTAGATACCAGGGAGAGCACAGAGAGAAATAAAATCGAGGGAGTCAGGATACGAGTACAAAACCAGGTGTACAAGCATTTTCAAGGAACACTATAGTGTTAGGAATACAAAAGGAGGTTAACTTATCTTTTCTCCCTTGTCTTGTTTGTCTCAGCCAGTAAAAGTGTTGGTCTAACAGCTGTGTTTTGATATGCATGCGCACACTACTATCCCATCTGATAGAAACAGCAGAGTTTTACTCTATTTCCTTGGAAGCGACTCTGGGGGCTTGTCTGAGTGACAGCCACTAGAGGCATTTAAACCCTGCAACAAAAACATTAACGCACTACAGAAGGGCAATGTTTTCAGCTGTAGGGTTAAAATGGGGGGACATGGAACTCAGACAACATTACTGAGATGAAGTGGTCTGGGTGCTTGTAAGGTAGTGGTTTTGGAGCACAGACCCTCTACTCTGGCAAATGTAAACATTTCCATTTATCAGTCAGATTGCCTCTAGCCACTACTTCACTGAAGACATTGAATATGGAAAATGTGATCCTTAACATTGCAAAACACTGCTAATGCTTCTCATAGACAAACACTGGATACAATGATTCTCTAAAAGAGGCACCCTATTCTCAGGACAGATAGTTTGCCACACATGAACTATAACCACAACAGCCCGCTCTTTAAGAATGGTTAATACTCTAAGTAGACTTGGCCTAAACCAGAGTAAGTAGGGCACACAAACATGACAACAGATTAGATATATGTGCAAGAGCACTGACCTCTGGGTATCCACCGACATCATGGACATCAATCCCAAGAAAGTGTCCCAGACCATGCGGCATGAAAACTGCTCCCATGTGCACCTTCATCATGTCCTCAATGTTTCCTTTCAGGATGCCGAGTTTAGTCAGTTCTTCCAAGTGGATCTTGTCAGCTAAACGGTGCATATCTGGCCAAACAACACCTTGCGAAAACCACATGATATGGGTTGTGTTATACCTTATGGTAAAACAAATTAAACAAACAAACAAACAAACAAAAAGCTCCAATGTGTACAGCAAAATCACCATCATATCAACACTGGGTAAAGGAAGCCAGATAATATCTTAAAGTAGCGCTCCAGGTGGCCTCACATTAGGTGCACTATATTGGTTAAGTTATGGCCAGTGGGCTTTTTCTGTAACTTTTATTTAATATTTTAATAGTTTTTCACTAAACTGAATATTGCTGGGAATTCAAAGTGAATTAAGAACAAAATAGCCGAACTAAACACAATTGACTTGGGGAATTTTTCCAAATCAGCTATTTTGTCCTAAATTGAAATTCACGTTAGATCCCCAGCAATCCTCACTGTAGTAAAGAGCTGTATTAGTGCTGGTGTAATAATCATGGATAGTAATGGCAGGCTGTGAGCACTGGGTTAATCCAAGCACCGTCTGCCTATCTTTGCCATCCCAGGCTGGGCGGCTTTAGACACTTATGGGGTTAATTACTAAAGTGAATTTCACGTTTAAAGCAAACGTAACAGAACTGGAAGTTTAACCCCTTAAGGACACATGACATGTGTGACATGTCATGATTCCCTTTTATTCCTGAAGTTTGGTCCTTAAGGGGTTAAGTGATTTAGGATTTCTCTGCTTCGGCCATTTTAATCTTAAATGTGAAATTGCCTTGGAATAAAACCCTGTTAATATACAAGTTAAACTGCATTATCATTCTAGTGGCATGTGTACAAAGCATGGCAAACTCCTGCTATGACAAATCAGCTGGGAAGCGGTCTTCGTTCCAGTAAAGATTGCAGACTGGTGAAGCTAACACATGGTTTGAGAGCTCCTAGCCTAGCACCATGAATTATGCAGGGAGCACAGGATTTATAGTGCTTGGAGTATCCCTTTAACGATAAAAAGTCACTGGTGTTGGAATCAGAGCATAAAGACAGTCACAATATGAGGCATTTCTAGAAAGTTACAATTGACTGTAACACCACATAGAATGTGTTTATTGTACTCTATGAATTACTATGGTTCAGGCAACACAAGCCCTAAAAATGGACATTTCAACCACATACTTAACTCTGGCGGGCAACTAAACATGCAGCTATTCAAAGAATGATCTTCAATGCTTTCTCTGGTCCAGTGTTTGCAGACACTGAAATGAGTGTTATATGACTTCTCTAAGCTAAACCAAACACACAGTTTGTGTGCTGGAGAAATGTGTCTCCACCTTCATAGAGAGAAAAGCCTAATCTCAGGCCCAATGTACAACTCTTCTGTCTGGTCATCATTTGCTATTGTTATCTTAAATACAACAGAAGTCCAAGGATTGCATTGGGACCAAGGTTAGACTAAAAGGCTGGCAATCAAGGGCCAAGAAGCTTGTAACAGCCACTAAATTCCAGTTTGCAGAGGAGATCAAACTTGGCCCTTCAGGGTTTTACATCTTGTGAACCCCTTAACTCCAGGCACTTTTTTATTTACAAATATTAGCATAGCATTTATTTGAAACTTGGAATGGAAAATTAGAACATAAATATATGCTAAAACAGAACATACAAAATATATATTCTATATACAGCGCCCCTTACAATGTTTTACATAGGGTCTGAAATGATAGTACAAATTTGAAAACCAAATGTCTCACATATAGTAGGAGTGACAAAATTAGCTAAATAACGAAGAGGTATTTGCAAGGACTCTGAAGGCATTACTAGTAGCTTACTGAAATAACAGAATGTAAAAATAATGTCTGCATCGGAGCACACAGTAAAGTCCTATTTCTAAAACATAACCACGTTTTATAGCAATCTTTGTAATGGTTGTAACTTCCTCCTCCCTGACTGTAGGAACTATAGGATGTTGGACGCTTCCCTTACGGTTTGTAAATGGCCTTAAAATGACAGCCCCCTCGCAGACATTAAATAGGTGGAATGGGTTTCTGGCAGAGAGATGTGTTCCTCCGCAGGCTGAAAGTCATTCCTGGAGTATAAAAAGGTAAGTGAGGCTTTATGGACTGAATTCAGAAAATAAAAGTTAAACAAAGGTCTATACATATGAAGAGGTTAAATGAACACCTCTGCTTAATGAAGTGGCCTGGGCGCAGTGTCCCTACAATGTAAAACTCGGCCAATTTGTTGAAATTGCCATGTTTTCAATGCAGGGTTAAACATACTTTCAGTGGCAGTCTTCCTGCCAATTTCTAGAGTCGTTTCCACTGCAATAATCGAGTCAGACTCTTATTCAATCAATGCTTCTCAAAGAGAATTTGATTGGTGCAGTGCATCGATTTGCAGCCTGGAAATATTTGATGATCTCAGGACGCCATGACGTGGCCAAAGTGGACACATAAGCAGTGAGAAGAACAACACCGTGTATCACTGAGCATCAGGCAAAGCTGCTTTAATCTTAGTTGCACGGCTAAGTTAACCAGGGTTGTCAGTCCTGGAGATAATGCAATATGTGTGATTGGCTGTAGGCTGCCCAGCTACATAAATTTTGCATACATCCCTTGTGTGCCATGAAACGGGGGACCATGCTAATTTACTTTAATAATTGGATGTGAAGTAGGGCAACAAAGCTCTGCTAATAAGTAGGGATCCCACTGCACACCGTGCAAAACAGTACCATCTATGAGTGCACATTTGGACAAATCACAGAAATTCAATGAATCTACAGATCAGTAAAAGCCAACATAACTCTCCACTTAGAATTACACCTTTCAAAACGCACTTTTTAGGATGACTACTGAGGTTCGTGGGAGTTGCTGTTTAACTACCTGGGATACAACTCGTAAATTACCCCAGGTCTGTCTGTTTGATTAGGCTAAACTTGCAGCCCTAATATCAGTACCTGCAACTCCTACATATAAATCCTGTCTGTTTAGCAGGAAATCCCTGATACTTGGTAACATTTAACATCATAATTTTCTGCAAGCTGGGACAATTGTGTGTGTGGGAGGGGGGTGATAGTTGTGTGCTAAACCTTTCCCCCGCTTATCCTTACAAGCAGGTTAGATTGCTTTGTCCTTGGCCTCTTGAAGGTTGTGCCCAGAAAATAAAATCTGCTGATCGTGTGTCTACTTAATCGTCAATTCATTGCCAAATGATAGAATGTGTAATGCAGGTCAGTGAACCAATGGGAGTATGTAGAGGGGCTCAGTTCAGCCAGGGATTATTGGCAAGGAAAGGACAACTAAACCAGCTTTCCTAATAATGCCCACAGGGAAATATTTATCTGAAAAAAATGACACTTTTTGAGAGAAATTATTGCCAAGTGCCATAAATCATCAGGAGAGAAAATGTAGTTCTCATTTAAATGAGTTTATACTTGTAAGGGAGGAAATTATTCAAAAAAAAAAAAAATTCACCTTTTTGCTTCTTTTTAATGCTGTTCAAAGAGTTCTGTCACTATAACAGTCCTTTTTTACTACACAGTATCCTGTATTATACACGGTGCTAGTCAAATGGCTGTACATGTAGATTGATAGACACTTTAAAACTAAATTGCTTTTTTTCTCTTGTCCCAGTTCTGTCCTGAACCTAAGCATGTCGGTGACACAGTATCGCTGGAACCTGCGTGTGCCAGTCCTGCAAAACAGATTTTGGGGACTTTGATCTGGAGTTACCCAAAGTAGGATGCAAAAACCAAAAGGCAGCAGGCTACAGTGTTAAATGAGGTCTGTCTGTCTTGCTGAATGTGATTTACTAATTGTGTCTGTTAAACAATGTATTAATCAAATTATCAGCAGGTTAAAATTGGGGCTGTCATGTTATGTGCGAGAGACTCTTTAAAGAGCATCTGTTAGTTCTCTGACAGTTCCCCATTTTTTCGCCCCAGCAAACACTAAATAAAGTGATTCTGTGTGCAGGACGATACAGTCGATTGATGAATATGATCTACAACATATCTGCTCTCAGAATCACTAGCAATGTGCAATAATGCAACTCAACATCGGTGTGTGCAGGCAGCACCATGGGGCTTAAATGAATATTATCTTATTCTGTGACTCTGCCAGGACACCCTGACACACAATGTAAAAAATTGTAATAAAACCCATCTCGCAGGTAAATTATAGTTAACTATTGGTTCGTCCATCATTGCTGCTAACTGTGTGCACGCACAATGAAGTCACATTGTATTACCTGTATCCTAACACTACAGAGAGGCTGTATGTAAAACTAGAAACAAGGAAGAGGCTTTAACTCTCGGGGTGGAAAAGAAAATAGAACCAACATTGCCAGCAAGTTACCAACAAACCTGTAATAAATCAAACATCTGATGATTTCACAAGCAACCGCAGTACACATCAGAATAGAGTATATGGCACATTGGCAGGGGCACAGCAAACTCATTGTGGCACTCAGCAGGCACAATGGAAATGTGTCTAAAATCTGTGTGCTTGCAGACTGAGGGTAAAAGATCATCGCCACTCCTGATTGGCTCTGTAAAGGAGACAGAATAGGAGTCTGGTAGCTGGAAGGAGAATACACCCAAGATATATCCAGCTGTCGGATGAGCACTGAGTCGCTCTGTTTTTTTACTGGGTCACAGGCTGCACTCTACAAAACACATAGTAACCAACATATAAAGCCGACAGTTAGAAAACTGGTGGCTGTGTTTGTCCTTCCTCCTGCCCTATTAAAAGAGCGGACATTTAAAGATGCTCACCTGGTTTCTTGCCAGTCCTTCCACCAACAGGTAAAACATTTAGGATTAGATGCAACAACAAACTCTCAGCTAAACCTCCCTCACAAGAAACATAATTCTGTGAATCATATTCCATACAAACTCTGTACACATTCTTTCTAACCTCTCCCCTCCACCTTCCATATATAAAACCAGAGCTAGACAGGGCAGATAAGTGTCCCGTGGTAATACATGGAAAAGCAGTGGAGGGGCGAGAAAGTCCTTCAATGGACATTTTATGTAACCTATTAAAAAAAATTAATAGTGCATATAGGTCACAGGTCAGACAGGAGTAAGGTCTGCAGGGAAACTAAATCCAATCTCCTCCCTACATCTATAACATGTTACAAGTAGTTCCTTCTGTATGTCTACATATAAATAATTATTCTGGGGCAAAGTTCGAAGTGTGGACCAGTCACCATGGAAATCAAAGGAATGTTTATGCCAAATCCTGCACCTTAAATACTTTAGTGTCGAACGGCCTTTAAACATAGTTTCCATTCCTTTAATTGCATTTTTTTTTAAATCCACTTTAGTC
This sequence comes from Pelobates cultripes, assembly GCA_933207985.1. Lineage (NCBI taxonomy): Eukaryota > Metazoa > Chordata > Amphibia > Anura > Pelobatidae > Pelobates > Pelobates cultripes. The sequence goes on along the minus strand of OW240923.1, from coordinate 14,141,534 downwards.
ATTATGGTTCTTTTATATGGCATCTAAGTGACATCAGACGTATTGTGGCTTCTTAAAGCTAGACATTTTTCCCCAAGCTAAACATAGAAACGTAGAATGTGACGGCAGATAAGAACCATTCGGCACATCTAGTCTGCCCAATTTTCTAAATATTTGCCTTCACAGGTAGGGAAGGAATTATAAATGTTTAAGCTTGATGGAGAAAGACAGGTAAACTGTACCGTATTATTTGTCAGAAACAATTGTTAATGTTTGGGAATTAAGACAGAGGATGGTACAAAAATGTTTGAGTCGGTGGCGGCGAGGTTAAAGTACTATAAGCACTGTAAGGAGCAATATGGATCAATTGGGAGATTGGAGTAAAGCTGAGTAGGGGTACTATACTGTAAGTACAAGCAAGTGGGAGAAGATCGAGAGCGGGCAACATGAGCAGAATAGAGAGACGGATTTGCTATTATGCATCAAAGGACTTTACGTGTTAGCAGAGGGATTTAAAACAGAATGCTATATGATAAGGGTAATCAGAACAAACACTGACTAAGGGAACATTTTTAGGAACAGGCAGAGTCAGCAGAATTAAGCAACATGGCAGGGATGATCAGAGAAATACTAAACCCAATAAATTACAGTAGTGAAGGTAGGAGATAATGAGAGTATGAAAGAGGCCAAGAGCAAGAAGATGCTAGAGATGAAAGCCTTACAACAACCCAGCATTTGTTACAGATGGCCCGTCACAAGCTTATTAGTGTAACAGTAACAGCTTACAACGTGCTAATTTCCAGAAATTTACTAAAATGTTGGCGTGGGGTGAACAGTATCCTCCAATGCCCAGATCAGTCTCACTGAAAAAACAGATTGAGAATATAGGGAATTAACAGAGGTCAGGTCGGACTTGCATTTCTGTCCCTCGAGGACACGTGAAACAAAGAAAACACTGCTGTGAGTAAAGGACACAAGTCAGATGGGGGAAATGCCCTATTTACACATAACTGGGGAACCGCAATGGGAAAAAGAATGCTTTTACAAATACTTCCAGATCTGCTGATTTTGCATCCTCTGGTCATTTAGCCTATTTGTGACATTGATACTGCACCATTTGGCTCATTAGGCCTACATTTAACAGCATTGTCCTACCACCTACTGAGTATGGAAACCAGTGGAATGTTCCCCATCATGGCTCCACTTTCAGAAAAAAAATGCACTTTATATAAAATCCTTTGTGTAGGGCTGCAATTTAATAATTAAAATAATTTCAGTACAGAAGTACACCCTGGCAATGGTAACCACATTGAATAATAAAATGTAATATAAAGAGGGCTGTTCATCAGATGGTAGATATGTAGAAACATCTTTACTTATAGGCGGGGGGTGGTAAAATCAGATTTTATATTTCAGTTAGTTCTCTATGGTCAGGACATATCGGAGTATGGTATTAAGTTTCATAATGAAAATAAGTCATTTTGAACAGAACATCCTCTTCATATAACTGCATTCAGTGTTTTAGAAAGCTTCCTATTAAAAGGTGAATCACAGGGTCTCCTGTTGATATTGAAGGGACACTGCAGCTTCCTACACAAGCCATAGTGATTACAGCAGTATTGATTGTTAAAGGTTGGCTGTTCTACCTAGCAATGTCAGAAAAGCATAAAAGGTGATTTTTTTTTTTTTAAATGTAAATTAATTATGTGAAAATAAGTATCTTGTTGGTGGCAACAATATCAAAAAGAACATCAAGGTGGAGAGGGGCATCAAAGCACCTCCACAACCTGGGATGATAGTCTGAAGGCATCTCCAGAGCTTCTGTTTTACCTGCTCTCAGCTGAGACATGCCAAGGACAGGCCCGAAGCAGCTAGAACCATTCCACCTCATCCAGTAAAACGCCAATGGGTACCACAGTCACATGTCTAGAAGAACTGGAATAATGTCCCTTTAAAATAGTGTATGACAACATTGTGTATATTCTGTAATCACCCACATCCAGCCATCACAAAGTACTGGAAAGAAATATCGTGACAGCTGCATCCTCTGTCTTGGATTTAAGAGTGAAAACAGAGGGGTGGACACTATCAGAGACTGCATGTTTAGGGAAAGTGTGTTGTCTCTGTAATCCAGATTGCTGCCTGCTTCCTGTGTAAGTCTCTCAGCCCGGGCTCGTCCTTCTCACTCGCCCGTTTTGACAGGGCCAGAGAATTTATGTGAATGGTAATCCACACACAGTAGTTTTCCAGCATTCAGTTGTGAGTAATGAGCAGACAAGGAATCCTGCTGGTAGCAGCTAATGACTATCGGAAATCATATGGACTGGTAACACAGACAGGGAGCAAGTGGTTTCAAAGCAGAGTAATACAACAAACATGGCTCAGGATATCAAGGAAAACATTGATGTTTTATAAATGACAAAATCTGCAAAAGAACACTGGCTTTATTATTTTCTAATACTCTGCAGTCTAATGCACCATAATCACCACAAACTCCTGTGGTGGCTATGCTGCCACGAGTCCATTTGTGCCATATACTAGGGAAGAGTCAAACTGTTGTGGATAGATTAACACTTAGCTGGGCTCTCTGAACACCTGTAGTCTAGCAAATAATATGTAACCTACCACTATCTAAATATGTTTTATCCATTAGCAAGGTCTGTTCGTTTACCAGTGCTGTATCCTCCAAATAAGCTGAAAGCAGAGTCAGACAACCGGCAATATACCATGCCAAACACTTGTGTGTTGATATATACATATATATATATATATATATATAAATATTTAAAAAGAATGGCAACAATGTTTATAAGCCTTATTATAAACTCTGTCTTTCCCAAAAAAGCAAGGCAGAGAAAAGGTACCGTTTACATTACTGCCTAGGGACACTTCCAGTGGAAGTCACTCCGACGGCCACTTAAGGTGCTTCCTGGCAGCACTGACGTTCAGCTTCTCCACGCTCTGCATGGAGACGCTGAACTTTCTCCATAGAGATGTATTGAGTTAATACATCTCGATGAGGAGATGCTGATTGGCCACAGGGACATTTGGCTCCACCCCCACCCTGCCTCCTTGGCTGAGATCATCAGAATTGAAAGCATTGGATTGGCTGAGATCGTCAGTTTTGATGATCTCATCCATAGAGGCGGGGTGGGGGCAGGGCCAGCACACCTACGTGGAGATGGACAAAAGCTACATTGTAAGGAGACCAGGGAGGGTAAACCTTGTGTGACATGTCATGATTCCCTTTTATTCCAGAAGTTTGGTCCTTAAGGGGTTAAACAACATAGGGTCAGGATTACGCGCTTGTTTAATGAAGCAGTTTTGGTGTATAGATTATGCCCCTTGTAGCCTCACTGCGCAGTTCTATACCATTTAGGAGTTAAATCCCTTTTATTTTTGTTTATGCAGCTTCAGCCACACCTCCCTGGCTGTGACTCACACAGCCTGCATGAAAAAAATAAAATAATCTCAGAGCTGACTTACTTTAGAAGTTTTTATCTCATTCTCTGTAAATTAAACTGTTAATATATACAGGAGGCTCCTGCAGGATCTAGAAAACTATTAAAGCAGGAGATACATTCTAAATTAAATAGACTGTGCAATAAAGAAAGTGTAAACATTAGATCTCTTTTTACATGAAATATTTAGGAAAGATGTGTAAGTCACATGCGTGGACGTGTGACTAGGACTACATAAACAGAAGCAAAAGTGATTTAACTCCTCAACGGCAGAGAACTGAGCAGTGAGACTCTAGGGGCGTGATCTATACAGAAAAACTGCTTAACCCCTTAAGGACACATGACATGTGTGACATGTCATGATTCCCTTTTATTTCAGAAGTTTGGTCCTTAAGGGGTTAAAGGCTTACTCCAAGCATCATATCCATTATAGCCCACTGTAGTGGTTATGATTCCAGGAATGCTCTCGCCCGGTTTCCCGGTAATCGGATACACAGTTTAGGGGAAGAGGGGAGGTGGAGGAAAGAGGGGGCAATGGCATCATGCAGTGCCCCTCTCCCCCCCCCCCACTAATTGAAATTGAAGTAGGGAGCACAGAGTCTCCCTTCACGAGCTGCAGCTGCACGGTCACTGTGGAACGGTGTTCCAACCACTTCCCATGTGCGGCCAGAGGGGGAACCGTGCTGGGAGGACTTCCTCCTGGGTCATAGAGAGACAGGGAGAGGAAGCTCAGCTCTGCACAGAGGCATCCAGGCAGCTGCTAGTAAGTGGGAGTCAGTGTGTGGAGGCTCAGTCTTGGATGTATGGGTCAGTCTGGATGTGTGTGTGTATGGGTCAGTCTGTCTGTCTGTGTAAGTGCTTGTAATAAGGCAGGCGCAGTGGTGGAACTACAGGGAGTACTGGTGTTGCGGTTACACCGGAGCCAATCGAGTGGCCCGTGTAGATAAGGCCACCCTATGGGTCTGTGTCTTCAGGGGCCCAAAACAGTTTTTACACCAGGACCCACTCTACGTTTGTTCCCCCACTGTGCAGCAGCTTCCCCGTATGCAAGCTCTGCCCTCCAATCTCTGACTGAGACACACACTAACAAACATACACACATTCTGACAGACATACAGGGACAGGCACACACACACTCTCTGACTGAGACACACACACACTTGCTATTTTTATTTAAATCCACCCAGCCTCCCTACCTTTGGGAGAGTGGAGTGGATCTTTCCCTGGTGTCCACTGTGTCTCCTCTCAATCTTCCTGCAATTTCTGCACCAGGGAGAAATGTCTAGTCACCATGGCGATCTGGCGCCTGGAATTTGTCAAGCTTCATGTATGTGTGTGTGTATATATCTATATCTATCTATCTGTTGTTTAAACTGATCCTCGAGTGCCTGGACTACGATCTTATACAACTCTTACGGTAGGGGCAGCCAATTCCAGGTCTGGTTGCACCAGGATTTTAATAAGTGTGCGCTATTCCTCTTTTTTTGTTTATATAATAAAATACACTCTTCATCTTGTTGCCAGAAAAAAAAATGGTGTATAATGGATTATTAAAAGAATGACAAAATGAACATGGGCTGCCTGCACCTTGACATGGCTGGCTCAGGGACACAGTTTGTCTTAGACTAATCCCTGACTAAGACATCAACTTACCAGGTTTTACAGATTCCATAACAGCACGTGAGGCCTTCAGCACAGCTTCGTAAATAGCCCTCTGATCTGCGGTGAACTTCCCATTGGCTGGGAAGGAGCAGGTAATGTCAGAGCTGTAGCAGTAATACTCTCCTCCCATATCAAACAAGCTGCAAGATAAGAAAATGAAGAGATGTCACACTCCAAAATGTCACCTTTCACCTAGAAACAAGCTTGGATAGCCTTATGTACTAAATTGGGAATTGTGCATACATCAAATACTAACTGCAGATTGTTGGCCAAAACAGACAAATCTGGACAATTCCTTAACAAGTGCTACTTTCCAATCCCACTAGTTCAGCCTAAAAAATTGCAATTACCTGTCAATATTATCAGTTTAGTAAATAATCCAAATAGTTTTTTGAGTGTCGCCGAAGTAACAAATGTTTTATTATAAAGAAGACTGACCACAAATCATGACAATGAATATTTAAAAAAACTAAACGTCAGTCACCACACCTTCCAATAAATACAAAGATGATTTTTATACATATATAGATGTCTATATTCCTGTTTTCTACCATTACTTTATACGTCTGATACTAGTTTATTTGCTATAGCAATAATTCTCTCCCCAACAGTTTTCATTCCGAAACAATTCTTCATAGATCTCATTAAATAAATCAGGGTTTTGGGGATTTGTGTTGTTGCTGTGTAAAATGAATTAAGAAAACATTTTTGGAACCAATATTGTATTAAATTTGTATTTTTTTTAATTGTACTATTATTTCACTTTCTGTTCTAATAAAATACTAATGTGAATTTCTTTCTGGATGGAGAGGAGTGGGATAGGTCTTTGATTTATCTCCTGCTAAATAATAAAATCTGATCCTTGATTATGTTTACGATCCCTCACCCGTTCAAAATACACTTCAGCATCCTATCTGACCGTATCCAAGCTCTGTCCATGGTCTAGAGAGAACCAGATTTTGCCTGCTTTAATGAGATAGTCAGCGTGTTTGCTTTCTCGATAAGACTGATGATTTGTCTGCTTTGTTAATCCAGCTAATCGCTGTGTTTCTGAATGTTTGGTTTTATTCACTGATAAAGAAATCATTTTTCCAAATTCTCCTCATTAACATTTTCACATCTTCATATTGAGCCAATCCTTTTATTTAGGAATAGAGAACAAAAACTGGATGCTATGTCCCATTATTTTATTTCACTTTCAATATTTGCACATTATGTAATAAGAAAACTCTGCCATCCCCGCATTATTCTATGGAATCGAGTGGAGACAAAATGAAGATTTCTTTTAATAGAATTTGATAGCTTGGGTGGGTAAATAATGCATATTAAAGAATTTAATTGGAGAACCCCCTTCACAAGTCGGTTAAGTAACACTGTGCCCCGAATCCCATTAATCATTATAATTGTGCAAATGCAATCTCTCATTTTCATCCGTTTAACTTTCTGCCAAAGGGTCTGGAATACATTAGAACTAGTCAGCTATTGGTTATATGTGGCTCTCCTCTTTGATTTTAATGTTCACTCTTGTTTCTGTTCATAATGTTGTAATATGTAGCACATTCTGAAGCATTCATTGTGAAAAAAAGAGCTATCCATGATTAATAGAGAGTTAAATGAATAGTAACATATTATCTAAAATGGAACTTTATGTAACAACTATTAAAAATCTAATTCCATGTAAGAAATATTATAGGTATCACAACCTTGCCATATGATAAGAAGTGAAATAAACAAATGTTGCCATGTGTGTAAACATTAATAAAACCTAACTTATTTTCTGTACAATTCTGGAAGTATAAACTATGCTGAAATGCAATTCAAACATTTACGGATGTCATTTTGCTTCCTGTCAACTACAACAATAATTATTACCTTTTGCATTGAAGGTCATGGACTACACTTCCCATGATACTCATGAAGTTCAAAGTCTTTATCCAAAACTGTTCTATACTGTCTTTATACGAATTGCACTTGTGTAATGTCTCTGTTGTTCATAGATTGGCGATGCCAATTCTGATTTAAAGGAACAATCAGCTTGTGTGAACAGGATTGTTTTTTGTTTTTAATTTTACAAAAAGTGCAGATTTCAGTAGAAACTAGCACTTTTAAAAATAAACCTGGTTACGTCCCCTGGCTGTCAATCAGACAACTGGTCTTCGCTCAGTGGAGCTAAACTCAAGGGGCAGCAATTGCCCAGAGCACCCACCCTGCAAAGACTTCTCATTGAGCTGCATTGGGAAGGCTGTGATTGGACAGTAACAAAGTTTGGATGGGGTCAGGGATCTGCAGCTTTTGCAAGCTGTTTTTGCATATACCCCAATGAAATGCACGTATGATTTAATTGGGGGTATATCTACTAAACCGTAATTTGTGTATTTGTTTTATTTGGGCAGTGAAGTGTCCCTTTAATAGTTGGCATCAAGAGCAAAAAACAAACAAAACCAACAAAAATGTTATGTTTGTCAGTGCAGTGGAGAGCAGTACAATGTGCAATCTTCCAGAGACCCGGAAGAGTTCTTGTTTATGCCAAACACAGGCGCCCATTTGGCACTCAAAGGAGGAGTACATACTGCAGGAGGTTTGGACCAGATTCAGAACACGTTGTGGTATTTTTTTTCCCCAACACCAAAATTTAACAAATAACCCACAAAACTAAAACAATACTGTCAACTAACCTATAATATTTAAATACATCCAATACTATAAAGTACAATAAAATCATAATTATATTAGATTTATACCAAAACTATTCATTCTTATTAGTATTAACAGCTATTCCATGATCTCTGCCTAGATTTACAGTGTCAGAGGACAACGTACAGTTGAATGAACCGGCTGTCATTAGGTGATCTCAATTTATCATCTACACTGAAACCAATGGTTAAATAAAGGGATTGTTTGAAAATGAGCCAGCAGTCAGGACAGGTGAAAGGAACACTATAGTCACCAAAACAACTTTAGTTTATTGAAGCAGTTTTGGTGTATAAATCATGGAATGTGCTTTAGAACTTCTGTCAGCACTCCAATATATGTCTCAAAAAGAGAAAGGAAATATACAATCATAGGGTAGTATGTACATACACAATGATAAAGAAAATGTAAACCAAAACACTCACAAGGGTAGAGCAATATAAGTCTGCTCTAAACTTTGCAGGCTTATATTGCAATAATGTAGACTGGAAACTGTGGTGAAGTTAATATAAAAATATCGCTGCATAAGGCTGGTAAGTCCCACTTATCTGGTCTCCTCTTATGGTTAGTGCTGGTATATGCAGTCACACTTTCGGCGCCGGCTGTACAGGGTCTCTGTATGCCGAAAGGACTTCCTAGTTCCAAACCGTTCCGGGAGGCGGGGCTTAGCGGCCGGTGAGCGTAATGATGTCAGAGCGTGATGACGCGTTTCGCCGAGGGGTTCGGCTTCCTCAGATCAGCTCCTTTCACACCACAGTCCCAATTTATAAGTCTTAAAAAGCATTTATATATGCACATTAAGCACATCATTTATATCTTGTTCATTATTTGTTCTGCAAGAAAGGGCAGAAGCCTTGAGCAGCTGCCTGCAGGACACTGAAACAAAAATGAATGATGGAAAACAAAACCATATGCAGCGATATTTTTAAAGAAACAATAAAGGATTTAACTTCACCACAGTTTCCAGTCTACATTATTGCAATATAAGCCTGCAAAGTTTAGAGCAGACTTATATTGCTCTACCGTTGTGAGTGTTTTGGGTTACATTTTCTTTATCATTGTGTATGTACATACTACCCTATGATTGTATATTTCCTTTCTCTTTTTGAGACATATATTGGAGTGCTGACAGAAGTTCTAAAGCACATTCCATAATTGGGAAAAGCTAAGTATTGTATTTTTGCACATAAATGGTTGCACAAAGAAACTATTTTTTGCACATTTTGTATGTATATATGTTGAAGTGAGTTGCACATTGATGCACTTGATTTGCACAATATTGCACAAATTATTTTCACTGTTTTGAGTCTTAAAGGCACAGCGCACTTTAATTTTTCATTGTTTTTACATAGGTGATTGAGCTTTTTCACAATATATAGTGCTGCTTATTGGTATACATTATAGTTTTAAATTCAGCGCCATAACATTACTTGTGTGTTTTATCACGGTGTATAAATCATGCCACTGAAGTTTCACTGCTCAATGCTCGACCATTTAGGAGTTAAATCACTTTTGTTTCTGTTTATGCAGCCCTATCCCTAACCTCCCTTGGCTGTGACTGACACAATCTGCATGAAAAAAATGGTTTGATTTTCAATCAGGTGTTAACTGACTTTAGATGTTATCTCCTGCTCTGTAAATTGAACTGTAATCTCACAAAGCAGCACTGTCATGGCACAATCCTATACATTTAATTTTCGCCCTAGTCACCCCCAAATGCATCTACAACCCCCATTTCACCAATTTTGTTTACATCTTTATTTCTTCTCTGGATCTCTCTCTTAGGCGTCGCTATCTTAGTGTTACCAGATGACTGGCCTGTTGGACACCTCTGCCCAAACTAGTAGGGAGTTGTGCTCCACGCCACTTCCTAAATTCCCTCATGACCCCCTCACATTCTATAGGGATCCATAGTAGCATAAGAGAGGTATGCTATGCCGCAAATAGGGGTATGTTTACTGGGGAATAAAGAAGACACCCCCAAATCCAAGTAAAGGAGATCCTGACACAGGTCCCCATGCCCCAATGGGACACCTGTTAAAATAAATAGGGGGGGTGGGGAATAAGCGGCGTGTGGGGGCGCTAAGTAAAAAAGAGGGGGACCTATTGTCCTCTCCAGCCCCAACCTATTAGCGGCAGGTGGGGGTTCCAAGTAATAATTAAGGGACCTAATGTCCCCACCTATTGGTGGTGGGAGGGGACCCCAAGTGATAATATGGGAGACATATTGTCGCCCCCCCCCCATCACTCCCTAAATGATAATGGGGGCCAAGTGTCTCCCACCCATTGACAGTGGGTTGGGGGGACCTAAGTGATAATGTCCTCCCAGCCCCCACCCATTAGTGAGTTGTAAAAAAAACTAAATTAAAAAAAAAAATCCCCCTTCCCCCAGTGACTAGGGGTTGTAATATTGATATTTACAGATTTAGGTTTGCACACAAGACCTTGCGGTAAAAGGCACTCTATATGTTAAAAGATCATTCTCAGGGAAAGATGCAGCAGCTAATAGCCAGTGCCATCAACCTAAAACCCTCCACACGTGTTCAGGTTAGGATTCTTCTTATCATATATACAGCCAAAGGGGGCGCTTTATCATCATTCACACTAGTAAGTGGGTAGGTAATATGGCACCACCATTCCCAAAGCCGCTCCCAAATTGTGGTCCTGGAGCTGGCAGTTTTTCTGAGTTATCTGACCCAGCATTCCTTATCTTCAAGGGGTCTTGGTGAGGTCAGTGAATTTTGAATAAAAAATTTCAGCTTGAAAATACATAAATATATAACAAACAGAAAACAATATGTTTCTGCATCGGCCATAATCAAATAGCAGACCTACTACTTACATGGTTATTCTTCCTGAATTTTACCATTCATATTTCACTGCATTACAACGTGGAGTACAATGAATAAATCTCTTCATTTTCCTTTAAGAGCATCAAAAAACATTATCCAGTCCAAGGGTCGTGTTGCACTCCGGTAACCAAGCAGGGTCACTATCATTATTAGAGCCCCATGGAAGGGATTCGCAGACCATTATAATTGTACAAAGTCAGGATCAGATAAACAAATCAGATACATAATTAAGGCTTAATGCCGAAACGTTGTATCATCATACTTGATTATGATTAGGGCTTATTGCCGGAACGTTTTATATGATTTTGTTTATTTGAACCTTAATAAATTATCACTTTTTGAACCACATTGTGCAGCCTGTGGATTCTGACTTTGAACAATGAATTACCACGTGGAATTAGATTAGTATGAAAAACGCCTGTTAATAGCCATCGATAGCTCAATTTGCTACAAAGCAAAGGGAGAAGCGATAAGATAATACAGAATATTGATTTCCATCACACTGTACTTAAGTCACGGGGTAATGGGAGACGATATAACAGCCTCATCGTGCCATGTTAAAAAAAAAAAAAAAAAAAAATACTCTGCAAACTGTGATATTTCTAGTAGGTGAGAAGCTATAGTCTGGGTCTGAATGAATAAAATGTGTCAGAGGGTGCTAGGTCCCACCCCAGCACAATCCCCAGGCAATCGATCACATGATCACGCTCCTATCTACAGACTCCATACAGGCCAAGTGAGGGTCTACAGTATGTGTTAAACATCTGCCTCTCCAATTTACTATTGTAACAAAAAAACTGATAAAAAGGTTTGTAGAAAATTTAAAGGAATCCTAGCCGACAAGACATCTATATTCCATTATAACCAAGGGACTGACATAGTATAGGGTTTGCAAGTTCTACATTGAAGTCTGTTTTCCAGGCGTGCCTGCAATCACTAGATCAGGTACCTGCTGGGGAAATTTTAGAATCTGACCTCTAGTGTTACATCCATTTTTTCGTGACTGAACCCGTTCATTTTCCAAATCTGTTATTTCAGGAGAAGGATGTATGATGGCAGCAGTTTACCAAAAAAATTGTGTGGAAATAATAGAAATATTGGGAAGCTAAGATACGTATTTATATAAATATATATAATACATATACATGTGCTCAGAAGCAATTCTGAGGCATTAAGAAGGGACAAACAGTTACTAATTATGTATCAAAACATTTTAGACAGAAGATACTGTACCACAAGGAGTTATGAAATACATTAAACAGAGCACAGGATCAAATTCTACAGAGTAGCACAAGAGCCTAGTGTTAACTTCCCATCATCATATAATACTGCAACACCTGAATTGATGGCTACAGTACGATAGAACTGGAGCACCTAGGAAAATGACTCTCCTCTCCTCGACAATGTTAGATCTCCACATTTAACCAGCTATAGGAGGAATAAAAAGTTAGCGAGACCTATTGGTCTAAATGGACCCAGTTCATAGTTCCATGCTGAATCCACAACAAATCCAAAATAGGGGTTGCATACGGTGTCTGGGATGCGTCACATGATCACTGCAAATAATTTTAGTCATGCCACACGAGAAAGTCCTACCAAAGAAAGTACAGAATAACATGGAAAACAGACCATGCAATTCAAAGCCCTTGCAGCTTATCTTATATAGGTGAGACTGAGACTCCATTAATGGAAAGAATTAGGGAACACAGATCCAACATACGAATTGTGTATGGAGATGGTTCCTCGGGTAAACCAGTGACAAGACGCTTCCTGAAAATGAAAAATTATTAACATCCATGAAATTGACAGCGATTGATCATGTTCCCAAACAAAGAAGACAGGACAGAGCAGTCCTATGACTGAAAAGAGAAACATTCTGGATACAGGAAGGGAATACTATTGCACCATATGGATTAATTGAAAAAATAAACTGATTAGTTATTGTGGGCCAGTGCTGCACACTGTGCAGTACTGCCATTCAGTGTCTCCACCCTCTGCATGCAGACACTGAACTTTCCTCAGAGATGCATTGATTCAACTGATCTCTATGAGATGATGCTGATTGGCCAGGGCATTGTTTGACTTGTGCTGGCTCTGGCCCTGATCTGCCTCCTTGAGAGTCTCAGCTAATCTTATGGGAAAGCATTGCGATTGGCTCACAGAACCACTTCTGATGTCAGGCATATCAGGGGCAGGGCCAGCAGCAGTCTGGAATAAAAGTAAGATTTTACTATAATTTGTTGTTTTGTTTTTATTTATTTTTTTGGGGTGGTGAGGGGGAAGCTAGATGGTGGTTTTAGCACTTTAGGGTCAGGAATACAAATTAGTGTTCATGACCCTATAGTGTTCCTTTAAATGCACAGATATGTATATGGCCTTGAGGAAAGTTCCAAGTAGGAACTGAAATGTTGACATTTTGCAAACATAATATGTAAATAAAGGAAATTTTGATTTGGAAGGAGTGTGCAGGCTCATCACAATTGTATACATACATATACAGCAGAAAATGGGACTCAAGTTTTCAGGGCGATACTTAGCACACTGACAAAAACACTAATCACCTGAGACTGTGTTCTGTGCATTAGCCAATACCTAACAATACAAATTATACACCTAAATATCAACTTACTGACATATAGCTAGAACTTCATTTTGGAAGTGAAAAGTCACATTAGAATCGTAAAACAAAATTCCACATAAGTGAATGTATTAGGTTACAGGTTAGATTCCCTATTTGGATATATAGTTCATGCTTCATTGCAGGGATTCTAGGAAGGGTCCCCGCTACAAAAAAGAAATAAATCATCTTTATTATAGGAAAAGGAAATATTTACAGTTTGGACTTGTCTGCTACAGCAAACATCAAATTGTGACATGGCAGGATTATCCTTAAAACCTCTCTGATTTTATTCCCCTGTACATCCTCTTCATGACAGAGACACAGTTACCAAGCGCTGTTTGATTCAATAAGGAATTCTGAAGGAGCGCTGACATTGTTATACCAAAGTAGCCGACCAAGAAAGATAGCCAAGCTGGTGAATTTTTCCAGTTTGGTATGTTGTCCTGAATGTTGCAATCCTTTTGTCAATTCTCCACAATTCCCAGCTTAATAAAGATAAATTATGGAGATATGCTAAAACATTCTAGGTTTATTCAAATGGTTTTAGCAGCTTCTTGGATCTCACCTGAGGCACCTACTGTGGCATTGTGTCCATCTAAACTTTCTTATGTTTAAGTTAGACTGAGCTAAGATCTCCCAACACATGGAGCGGGAGCTGTTCCCATGTTATTAAATGCTGTGACCCCAACAGTCCCTCCCTACATTCCCAGCATAAGACCCATATCTACAATACTTAGCAATGTATTCATTGGTTTTCTTTACACAATATGCTTTGTAGCCTTTTAATTTGATTTGAATGCTCTGCTTCTTGTTTAGTAGATATTACTGGCTTTACCATACGTATAATATAAATATTGCTCTAATTATCTGTTGAGTATAGAATATTATTCAAGTTATATTTTAAGCTTTATTTATTTATTCCAAATGCCGTATTCTGTAGGGTGCTCTGAATTGTAACCCAAACACCCACCATATTACCTAAAAAATAAAGACACGAGAAGACCCACTAAAGCCTTTCCTGATAAAATGCAGTAAGAAATGAAGATATTCACTATAGCAGAATGGATGAAATATAAATGATATACTGTGAATTTTGCTTTATTATGTACACAATTGTAGGATGTTTACAAAAGGGAATGTTGTTATTCTACCTCAATGTGGAAAAAGAACAAGACATCAAATTTAATTCTCAAACGGTTTATGTAATAGCAGTCTTTAAAGGGTTACTCCAATCATTATAACCACATGCTGTAGTGGTTATGGTGCCAGCAGCACCCTGGCCCAGTTCCCCTGTAACAAGGCAAACCGTTTAGCAATGGTTTCCGATGACACAGTTGCCAACATCGCACACGTGAAATTCTATTCTCTGTAAAGTGACAGTGTTGCAGTCTGGTACATTCTTTATGCTTTTAGATAGTTCTAAAGAACATATTCAGTGCACGATGACTGTAAAATAGCCAATATATATAATTGGATAAGGAATGGAAAATAAATCAATAACCTGTAACCCAGCCATCGTGTCGTTAATAGGATTCCTATCTTTCATGTGATGTTCATTCTCTTTGATCTAAACCCATTTCTATTGTCTGTCCAGTCAATCCTTCTTAAATTGCACAAATCAAATAAACACAAATGTCACAATTCATGGAAATCCTGCATTTGCCGAGTGTGTCTTGTTTGTATCATACAAAAATAACAGTAAAACACATATACCACACCAAGCCATAACACATTAACATGCTGACAATATCTTGCAGTACAATGAATACCAATTACAAGACTGCCCTCTTGTGGACAAACTGCCAAATAAGAAAAATAGGACAGATTGTAAATGCAGATAACAAATGTTAAACAGTTTCTTGTTAAATAAGCTTATTGTAATGTGTTATCCCTGAGAATATGAAAAGAATCTGATGAAACTTCCCAGTGGATGTAAAGTGTTCCTACATAATGTACACACAGTGTGGAAGCCAAGAACTTACTTGAATGTGTCGGACTATCTGTAAAAAGGGTTTTCTATGATGTTCCGAGTTTCACAATTTGAACAGAACCACAGAACTGGGTTTACAAAAAAAAAAAAAAAAACACACTTTGGATGTTTCTTTAATACGATTTACATATCGACCCTAAATCTGCAAGCTCACGTTGGGCCAATTTAAATCAATGCAAAATATAGGAATTAGAACATTTATGGGAATGAATACAATATGAGCTGTCTCCGGCACCTGGGAAATATTCTCACAGTTCATTCAAGTGTTAATTATTGGAAATTAAAATAGCTAAACATGAAAAAATCTGCCAATTTGCCTTAAAACGTGATATTTCACTTTGAATTCCAGACAAATCACACTTTACTTAATGACTAGTCATCAAACCGAACTCGGGTCTAAATAACTGGATTCACTGGCTGAATAGGGAAGCAATGGATACAGTGTTATAATTATGGACAGATACATAACATACAACTAGCTGGAGTCCCTAAAGCAATTCAATAAGCAGATAATCTTACAGCTTGTCTCATTCTCTTCCTTCAACCTATGAGCATGGGAATGGGGAGTAAAAAGAGGCGTGCCCAGGACCCTCGCTGCATCTGAAAAAATCCCAGGGTTTCCTCATTATTTTCGGAGATCGTGTTCTCTGCTTGTTCTTTATTAGTTAAATACTGTGCAGACTGACAGCTTACACAGCCAATCGTCTCATTTAGAAATTACTATGAAAATTGCAGTATCTCTACAAACGATACTTTTCCTTTTGGATTTGATGCCATATCTCAATTTGTCACATATAAGAGCAGGTTTCACATTTACCAATACATTCTACAGTAAAACCAGTTATTAAAATGACATACATTAAAGGAACAGTATAGGGTCAGGAACACAAAAATTTATTCCTGACCCTATAGTGTTAAAATCATCATCTAGCCCCTCCTTCCCCCCGCGTCCCTTAATACAGTAACAGCTTACTTCTCTTACAAGTCTGCAGCTGCTGCCTATGCCCCCTGATCTGCCTGCTTGGTTGACATAATGAGAAGTGATAGCCTGAGCGGATCACAATACTTTTCCATAGGATTGGCTGAGACTGACAAGGAGGCAGATTAGGGGCAGAGCCAGCACAAGCCAAACACAGCCCTGGCCAATCAGCATCTCCTCATAGAGATGAATTGAATCAATGCATCTCTATGAGGAAAGTTCATTGTCTGCATGCAGAGGATGGAGACACTGGATGGCAGTACTGCACAGTGTGCAGCACTGACCCAGGAAGCACCTCTAGCAGCCATCCGAGGAGTGTCCAGTAGAGCTCTTTCTAGGCTGTAATGTAAAAACACTGCATTTTCTCTGAAGAGACAGTGTTTACGGCAAAAAGCCAGAAGGTAATGATTCTACTCACCAGAACAAATGCAATAAGCTGTAGTTGTTCTGGTGACTATAGTGCAGTGTTTCCCAACCCAGCCCTCAAGGCACACCTACCAGTCCAGGATTCTTCTTTGTAAAAACACCTTAGACACAACTGGGTAATCCCTAAATCCTGAAATCCTGGACTGGTAGGTGTGCCTTGAGGACTGGGTTGGGAAACACTGCTATATTGTCACTTTAACAATACATACTTTTAAATGCTCTATTGTTTTTTAATGCTTTTCCCATTGCAGGAAGGTGTATATATGAGTGTAATATCAGTGAATGAAGGTGTTTATGTTGAAATTCAATTTGTGAAAAGTCAGTGTTTGTAAAGGTTAATGTATTGTGTCAATACAGGTCAATTGTTGTGTACAGGCTCTAGGGTGAAGTGACATGGTAACTTCACTCCAGAATGGTATCCTTCATTGAAACGCTACTAAAAACCAATTCTTTAAAATCTGTGACATGAAGGGCCAGGCTGCTATAGTGTGGGTCTATATTCCTTGCAATGTCTGTTCTTAAGGCAGGCTTTTTCCAAGCATTGTTTTGAGATATGTAGATAATGCACAACAGTAAAGTTTGAATTTGCAGTGCAAAGATTTATTGTGTTTGTGTCTCACCACCATGTATTGGGTACTTCGCTATATGCTAACCGAAAGACTTCCTCTCCTAGACCAAAACCAGCACTATGCCGACGAAACCAATGGGATTAAAACTGTAGTCCATGTTTGGTTTCTGGTCAATGGTGATGATGGATCACAAGCCATGCTTTAGCCGTGTTTAAAACAGAAAGATATTGCTAAAGGTATCGGCAAAAAACGCAGGGCAAAGTCTGAAAAATGATGACTATAATGCTGATTTGCATGTCAATCTAGGAACCACTGTAAAAACATGATTTCAAGTCCTACTTGATCATTTGCAGAGAGTGAGTGAAAGTGCGAGTGTGTGTGTTCCACATGCCAGCATGTTTTACATATTACATTTACTTATTTAGATAAAATAGATTTGTTATTATATTCAATATACATTCCTATAAATATTTGCAGTTGCATTTACATTTAAATATACTCCATGACATTTGTTCCAATATATATTTCCATATGAATTCCAGTAGGTTTCGGTTTATGCAGAGTATGCGTCTGTTTGCCAGCACATCGAATATGAAACAAAGCAGTGATGATACAGGACAGATATGCAGATTTAATATCAGCCACATCATATATAGAAATGTGAACCGTGAAGGAGTAAGCATCTTTTTTACACAGTTATTCAGTCACACACAAAATGTACCATTAAAATAATCTCCAAGTGTTGCACTTTGCAATTTGTTCCAAATCCTAACACAGAGATGTCATTGGATTATCGATACTGGCCAGTTCCTATTTGCATCTAAGCACTGAGTCTTCACCAAGTAAAAGGCACGGTAAGATGGTTTCAGATCAGGTAATTATCGCAGCCTGTCAAAGTATGAAATGCGGCCTGGCAATGTAACATACCTCTCTGTCTATTATAAAAAAAAAAATTCTGCTGAATATAACAATTGATGTGCTTCAAGCCACCTTAAAGTGCAACAAACATACTGGCTTCATGGTTGTAACATGCCAAATGTAGTCCTTAATGGAACACTAAGCACAGGAACCAGTCCAGCTCAATGTAGTGGCTCTGGTATAAAGTCACTGTTTTTCTGAAAATCTATGAGGAGACGCTGATTTGCACAGCATGGTGATTGCTGCTCATGTCCACAATCCCTCTAATGCTTCACTATCAGGATAAATCATTTAAAAAAGTTTTTCTAACAATATTGAATCCTTTGGAAAGCATATTAAATCAAGGCCAATGGTAAATCAAACTACTAAATATGTAATTGATTGGTAACAAAAGAATTACATGTTAGAATATAGAATGTCAAGGCAGGGTGGAGAACATGCAGAGTATAGAATGTCTAGGCAGGGTGGAGAACGTGCAGAGTATAGAATGTCTAGGCATGGTGGAGAACGTGCAGAGTGTAGAATGTCTAGGCATGGTGGAGAACGTGCAGAGTGTAGAATGTCTAGGCAGGGTGGAGAACATGCAGAGTATAGAATGTCTAGGCAGGGTGGAGAACATGCAGAGTATAGAATGTCTAGGCAGGTTGGAGAACATGCAGAGTGTAGAATGTCTAGGCAGGGTGGAGAACATGCAGAGTATAGAATGTCTAGGCAGGTTGGAGAACATGCAGAGTGTAGAATGTCTAGGCAGGATGGAGAACATGCAGAGTATAGAATGTCTAGGCACGGTGGAGAACATGCAGAGTATAGAAGGTCTAGGCACGGTGGAGAACATGCAGAGTATAGAATGTCTAGGCACGGTGGAGAACATGCAGAGTATAGAATGTCTAGAAAGGCTGGAGAATATGCAGAGTATAGAAACTTTCTATATATTTGTAAGTATGAACTGAATGAGAAGTATGAAATTTATAATTATTATTACAGATACCGACAGACTGACATAATATTTACTAAGAAACATCAAGGTGCAGCAAGTAGAATGGTCTATTTAATTTAACTTAGCATCTCTCTCAGCAGGCAATCTCTGCAGACACGTATACTGATACAGATTTAATAGTGCATTTTTAGCAGTGATGCAAAGACAATTCAGAGAAAGCACTGCCAGAGATTTCATGTTAAGAGATGTGCTGCTTAGTGACAACAGAACATTGTGAAAGTCAATGTCACTCTAGGTTTCAGTGTGACCCATGATGCCAAGATACTGTCTAAGAAAATGTCATGCAGACCAGATGTCCTCGATATGAGAGAGCCAAATGCTCTTCTTAGCTTTTACTCCAGGAGACAAGGGCACTGAGAGGCACTAATGAATATACATTGGATATCTACACAAAACTGCCAAGACAAGAGATAGAACGGGGAGAAAAATCTGGGCTCAGAATCAAGTTTTATGTATTTTGCCTGTGATAATAAATCTGACTTCTCAATCACTACCAACACACACAAATAACTTATGGTTTTCAAAATATACAATGTGAAACGGGTTATAGATTGAGTATGCGGGCATGGAGCAAATTATAAAGGAGAACATGGAAGAATGAGAGGGAGTGTATAGTGTGTGGATGAGGGGATAAGTAATTTATGGAACAAGAGCAGCGTTTTGCACAGGAGAATGCTGGGATGTGAGAGGGTGTGGTGGTGGGATTGGGATCCACAGATGGAGGGAGAATCGAAGAGGGGACATGCTCCAAGGGAGGGCGAAGGTGAGAAATGCACCAGAAGGAGGGAAGTCAGACTCATCGTGGAGAGTGGAAGATGTCTCCTTCAGGATTGTTCTACCCTAACGGAGGGAGAAAGGATTTGCCCTAAAGGAGGGAGGTATGGACGATATGCACCACGTTACGGAGAGATGAAGCACTGAGGGAGCAAGGGGAAGATGTACAGAAGGTTAAGATATGGCTTAGGTAGGTAGATGGTAAGAAGATATTCTTTGCTATGTAGGTGCACGTTCTCCAAGTGAACTGTTACAAGTTGGAATGTATGGTAAGAATCCAGGGGAAAGCTAGTGATAGGACGATCAGTGACCAGAAATATACGGACAAGGCTCTTAAAACCTAAAGCATCATATCCTTTACCAATGTATTTTGTGTGCTACATAGGTGTTGGCGCTATATACATACATGGCAATGATGAAAAGAAAGTGACAGGACTATAGGAAGATAATTATAGGCACAACAAAACCTCACACTAAACAGTATATTAAAAACCAATACTGCTTTCAAGCACGTGGCTTCATCTGAGTCCTAGAATTAGTGAAACTGTCAACGTAAAGTTGAAGTAAAACTGTAAACAATGTACTGCTTGTATAAGATAAACTAGATCACTCACACTTTTACATTGAACTCAGAACATTCAAACAAATGTCTTCTACTGATTGAGAAATTGAATGATCAGCAATGTTACTGTGGTTTTCCTGTATATTAGAAGCATTGGGTGTCTTGTATTGTGTGATTGTCTCTGTTTCACAGATATAGTTAATGAGGGTCATTTATCAAAGTGTTCTCTAAAAAAAAAAAAAAGTGGTCTTAAGTACTAAAATTGGGGCAATCACCATGAGAACCAGTGGAACCACCCGCCACATTCCATTAGTGACTCCTCGCCTTTTACATCCCTTTGTAGAAGGGAACACTTTGATAAATAACTTCCTTTATCTTTAAATGTATTTTATGGTTTGCTTGTATTTTTTACAGCAGCTATGTCAGGTTTTATAATTTTTTAATATTTTTAGTTTTTCTTTACTTATGCTTCTTGTATCTAACTGGCTGAAGTCAGTGAGATCGATGACTTCAGCCAATCCAATGCGTTCCCATAGGAAAGTAACTGGGAAGCATGTGCGACAAAACGCTGCACCAATCAGATGGACTCTCTGAGACGATCTGATAAAAATGGTGGAGTTTTACTCAACTATTTCAATGGAAGAGCCCCAAACTAAAGGCAGGTTAACCATGCGATGAAAACATTGGTTTTCAGCTGCAGGGTTATAACGGGGAAGGGGCATTGCACCCAGACCACCTCAGTGATATGAAATGGTCTGAGTGCCTACAGTGTCCCTTTAATGGTTATACTATTTCTCTTGTTACTTGCCTCTATTTACATGTATTATCTTTTGTTCCTTGTGCCAGATCTCAATATCTGGGCTCAGCCATTAATTCTTCTCTGCCCATCATGTCTTCTGCTTGCCCTTCTGTGGAATTTAGTTCACTGATGAATTTTGGGCATATTTGATTGGCAACTGAAACAGAACTTTGTTTAAAGAACCACTATAGGCACCCTGACCGCTTTATCTCAATGAAGTGGTTGGGATGCAGTGGCTCTGCAGTTTTGGTCCTGTAATGTGAAATACTGCTACTTTGTAGATATAGCAATGTTTCCATTGTTGCATTAACTTCCTGACAGCCACTAGATACTGCATCCCCTGCGAGAACGGAGTCAGACTTAAACTCACCCATGTAAGCTCCCCTGATACTGCCATGCTTGTGTTTCTCATCACCAATGGCGAAAGAGGAGACGCAGGCAGCTGCAACTATGGTGTCTCGTCGCTGGTAACAAGGTAAGCATCAAAAAACCAAAAAGGGGGTGGACAGGAGTCCCATATATTGGCACTGAACTTTTAGCCCCCACCCCCCAATAAGTGACTAGAAGTTACCTTTAAGTTTTGGCTGCTATACGTAAGGTAAAGTGTTCCTTACTTTTCATTAAATATGTTATGAAAACAAGAGTGCTCCGGAAAAAAATAAAATGATATTGAGACCCAGGGAGCAATATAGAAGCAGATTAGATAAAGTTTAGTATTGGTGACAGAGTAATCTTTTTATTTAGGGTGAAGGTTTCTTAGTTCTGTAGCAGCTGACTAATTGGTTTAATTCACATTTACCTCACCGTTCTACAATTTCTGTTTAGTAACCAATAACTGGAATACTGCTACACAGTTTGGAACAAGGCTTAAGAAGTGTGGTTCATTTTCATTTGCAAGCAGGTGGCAAAAAAATACAATAATTAAATCATATATAAATATATATTCTAAATGAAACAAAATTGACCCGGGTTCCATGTTGGACGCTTACATCGCAATGCACACATTCAAATAAAAGTTTTCAGTAATCTCATTACAGGTTGCAGGCTCCGACGCCTGCCAAAAATAGCTGGCTCATTGCAAATAAAGGCCTTTTCCAGGCACATTTGTCAAAAGCAATAAAAAGTCTGTGACCCGCTGCTTACAACACAAAGCAGCAAACAATGACGCCCTCCGAACAGTGTGCGGCTTCACTAACATTTTCATAAACTGTAAATACATTGAGTCATCGTACTGACTGGGATAACGCAGCTGCAGTGGACTACATTTCCCACAATCCTCTGCCCTTCAATAAAGCTAAATCCTGAATAGGTTCAATGCCAGAGATTGTCCACAATGGCCAATGACCAGAGCTTTGTGCACATAATGTGATCAAAGTTTATTTTCTGAGAGAACACAATCAATTTCAATAAACCAGCTGGAATATAGGATCCTACTCGCACATGTAAATCATGGAGCTCTATATGTTTTCTTTATGATTGCGCTCTCCAGCTTTAATCTTCTTTATGAACAATTTCAAACAGGACATGGCCTGTAGGTAATGTCAGAGCTGTATGTCAGGACAGGGAGGACCGTTTTCCTCAATGGGATTTCTGCCATTACCTTGAATAAGATTTATATCACTAGCTGTTACGGATTTATTCTGTGATTGACAAAGGGATGGAGGCAGGGCATTGCTAGGAGGGGATACACAGGGCTGGAGCCCCAAGTGGGGTTCTGAGAGGCCCCAGGTCTAATGTTTGTGCCCTCTTATTGATGGCTCATAGTCCGCTGTAATACTGACAGAGAAATAACATCATCCCATTATATCACTTGTGACCCTATCTGAAGTTAAAGGGTTTCTCCAAGCCTTTTTCACAGTGAATAGAATAATGCCCTGTTCTCATTATTCTATATCTCCCCACTAGAAAAACACTCAGAGCATTTTTAAATGAGGTTTTACTCACCTTAAACCTCATCTGGTTTATGTCTAGATTTGAGGGAGGAGTCACAAAACCTACTCTTGGGAGTGAAGTCCCTGGGCTTTCTACCACCTAAAAACACCACTAGATGGCAGTATTCACATGGATAAGTTCAGACACTACAAAACAATGACTGCAAGCATGTTGAAAACACTAGTAGTGTGATGACATGGTTAACGATAAAAGTAACTCTTGCTAATTCAAGGCATTATCAAAGGCACCAGGTAGCATCATCATTTAACATGGCAAGTCTTTAAAAAGCCTGCCCTGAAACACAGCATAGGCAACATTGGAAGAGGATCGTTGTGATAACAAAATACAAAATAGTGTTCTGTTATAAACCCCAAATTATTTACATTTCAATATCTTACTGAGGATCCAGAAACTTGGTGGCAATGATTTCCCTTGTTTCCCCCATGTAACTGGTTAAACCTTTGCCAACAGTTTGACTTAATCCCTCTTTTCACCTAGAGATTTACCACCCGATGAAGAATTCTTACATGGGAAAAGATTTGCCAGGGCTGACACTAACTCCTTCAGTAGGACTGGAAACATACAAGTCTTCAGCATTTGTTGAACTATGACTCGCAGAATACTTCAAGCTGTAGGGTTGTATGCTGCCGATCATTGCCACAAGCAGTGTGCATTAGACACACAGGTTGGTTTGTTCACTAAATCTGTGTGTGTCTAATGCACAATGCTTGTGGCAAGAATTTAATTAAAAATGTCAATGCTCTGCCAAAATTAGCTTAAGATTTCAAATTCGCTGGAACTATTTTCCAGCTCAGACATGTTGTCCTCAAAACACTGTCCAGAAATTTACAAATAAGTTAAAACCTTCAGACAAAGGTAACTTGCTGCAGGCAATACGAAACCAGGTTGGAACAGGCATTGCAATAATGTAGTCTGTGTATACCAATGTTGCACTGGAGGGGCCAAGACATCTACTTAAGGATAAACATAGTTAAGTAGCATTGTGTATTACTGGACAGCACAGTAGAGACACAAACATTCTGTGATACATACAACATGCCATAAAACAGAATATACACTACAAACAATGAAAACACTCAGTGCGATTTTCACATTACACCCAATTAATTCATCAGTGTTAACAAAAGACTGATCATGGCCAGTCTGTGTTTCATCCTGACAGTCGGAGCCACAAACTGACAGCTTTTGATGTAAAATCAAACTAGTGTTCTGTGGATACAACCTATAATTTAGCATTCAAACTAGCTCTTAAAATGTAAATGTAAGTGACTAACACATGCTGTTTTATTGTCCATTTTTGTTATTAATATTACATTTACAACCACGTCATAAACAAATGCATGTAATCCATTCATGTTTTGTGGTGATGGCTGAGATATGATGGGGATCTGACAAAGGTTCCATTATCCATGATGTCGTGTTCCCTCCCACCACCCTCTTTATAGAGTTAATGTAGCATTATAATAGTTAGTAAGTAACAATGCTTACCACATGTCCCCATCTCGGATAGTCCTCTCATTGGGAGCCCCAGCGTGACCATAATGCAGAATTGATGAGTTGTTACCACTGATAAAAAAAAAGAATATATATATAACAAAGCCAATTGCATTTAGAAACACAAGAAAAATATAATAATGTGATTTTCTTGAATGGCAGTATAAAGGTTTATTGACAGAGAAATAAAGTTGTTATTAAAAACTAAGGATTCATTAAAGGATCACTATAGTGTCAGGAAAACAAACCCGTCATCCTTGGGGGACCCTCAACCTCAGGGTCCCGCTCCCGTGGCGCTGAAGGGGTTAAAACCCCTTCAGCAGCTTACCTTAATCCAGCGCCGGGCTCCCTCAGCGCTGGTGACCTCTCCTCCTCCCCGGCCAACGTCCGCTCCCGAGCCGTATGCACATTCTAACAGTCCATAGGAAAGCATTTCTCAATGCTTTCCTATGGACGTTCTGAACGCTGGATGCGTCACAGAAGCACTTCTAGTGGCTGTCAGGAAGTCAGGCACCCAGACCACTTGTGGGTGACTATAGTGTCCCTTTAATCCCTTTATGACGAAACTTCTGGAATAAAAGGGAATCATGACATGCCACACATGTCATGTGTCCTTAAGGGGTTAAAGAGTGGAGTATCAATAATTTAAAGTCAATATATTTTAGACCAAAAACACAAATTGGAAAAATTCTCCAACCTTGCTATATATATATATATATATATATATTCGTTTTGGCCTAAAACGTAAAATTGAGCAATGTTGACAGAGCTGTGGGAATTAGGCACAAGCAAATGTACATATTCCACAGTGATTCCAGCCTCTTACTGCAATTCATGTTGTTTCAAACTACCTCCTGAATCATCATCAACACAAGAACGGTTCGTCGGGAGCTTCATAAAAACAGCTTTTTCTTCTTGAGCAGCAACAAACAAACATAAGAACACCATGCAGAGACGCAAGCTTTGCCTGGAATGGTGTAAATCCTTCAGTTTTTGGACTTTAGAGCAGCAAAAAGACACATGATGCTCTACCATTCGACAGGCTGACTGAAGATTCCGAGTTTGGAGGAAATCGAGCTGCCTGACTGGACGATACCAACTGTAAAGCTCTTTGGAAGCAATAATGGTCAGTGATTTAGTTATTCACAATGACAGGACATTGAGTGATGATGCATTCTAGAGCACACAGCACTGTGACAACAGCTTGGGAAAGTTCCCCCCCCCCACCTATTCTGCATGAGAATGCCCTGCAAGCATTGCATGTGTTCCACCGATAAATGACTTATGGGAATCACTGTGCAAAACAGGCTTACACAGAACCCTGACCTCAATACTACTGAATGAGGACTGATAGCCAGACTAATCAAAGAATGGAGAATGCCACAGCAGCAAACCTGGGACAAACTTCATAATATTGGCCATGGCTGTGTGAGAAGGTGTCCACATAATATTTCAAGTAAACAAAAACCTCCCACAATAGGGTGTCATGTCTTAGAATTATCCCATTTTCTCATATACCTGCATACAACTTCTTATCAGGAGAAAACATTGCTGTTTGTGCACACTGTATTTACCGGCTAAAGCTGCCATAACTAAATTCCTTATTAAAAGTGAGAATGTGTGACAAAACAGATCTGTCTGTGTCTGATAGGAGAAGTGGTATCACAACGGAGCGATGAAATAGCGTGGGGAAAAAATAATATCATTCTTGATAAACTGACAATGAAAAGGATATATCTACAGTAACAGAGAGCTAGCATTTCCATATTTACAAAACATTTCAAATGACTCTGTATATAACTTGGTGTGGCATACACAGCTATGTATGGGAGTAACACAGGGTCAAGAGGAGTGTGATAGAGACATGGGTGGTGGAATGTATCACAAGAAGGAAACGTCAACTTGTATTAATCGCATTTAGACTGGTGGAAAGTAAAAAGAATAAATACAAATTATAACAAAGTAATAAATAAATAATGCTATAGCGTAGGGTGTAGTAGGTGAGTAAGACTAACCAGATTTATAATGGCAGAAGGGTTTGATGTGCTACAAAAATAGATGTTGTAAGAAATTGCTAAAACATACAAACAGCAATTGAATATTATTTTTCACAATGACATCTTGGTCCTTTCTCATAGACCCATACGTGAAGCAAAATTCATGCTCACTACTGAGCGATCTGCTAATGACATCTCCACAGACACTGATTATCAGTTTAGTTAACTTGTTTGATTATACAGCAGAATCGATTATTAGAACAGGAACAAAATGAAGACACCCAATGTTCACCCCTGTGACATTTTCACTGAACCTGGATGTGATTTCGTAGTAAATTAGAACCAAGAAGGCTGCCCTGGGTCTCTATTCTGCCCGCTCACAAATTTCCAAGGCAAAAAAACAAAAGAAAAGTTTGAATCTTCAGGGACAGGACTGAGACGCGCACTGAATAACATGCACTGTGCATAGGTCCCTCGAGTGGCCAGTCTATTTGTTCTTCACATCTGAAATCAAAGTGATCTTTCCCGTGACCTATTCTTGGACTCTGCATGTAGCCATGTCTTCTGTTATCCTCCTGGCCCATCAGAATCCGGTATGAGACAGGTATAAATCTTGAGGTTTACCGGTTTGCTCTTTCGCAGTTTTCCCTAGACGGATTGCTCCTCTTCGTTTTTAATCTTCACAGAGAAAAAATGAAATGAAAAATAGATCCATCCTTTTTGAGCTGTCACATTGGCTACATGTCCGTGCCTGTAACCTTTAAATAGATACGATAAAAGAGCTGTCACGCTTTTTTTATTTTGCTTTTATTGCCGGGCAACACATAAATATTACAGCCTTATCGGTTTCACATACTGCAAACATTCTATTAAATAACATTACAATACACTGATCAGCCACAACATTAAAACCACTGACAGGTATAGTGAATAAGATTGATAAATCATTACATTGGGACCTATCATGGGGCAGGATATATTAGGCAACAAGTGAATAGTTAGTTCTTGAATTGCATGTGTTAGAAGGAGGAAAAATAGGTAAGCAAAAAGATCTGACAAGGGCCAAATAGTTAAAAATATAAAATAGAAAGGTGCGCGGTCTTTAAGACAAACAATTTTTACATTAAATGTGATATTAAACAAACCGTAATTATAAAGTGCAATTGAAAAATAAAATGGAAAAAAGTGTAATCCAAATATAAAGTTCACTTTTAAAACACTTATAAAGTACCAACAAATGTGCAAATAAAATTCTAAAAGTGCAAAACCAATATTAGTGCAATACTTCCACTAAGAGCACTAAGTGAAAAACAATAAAACTTAGTCTTTAAAATAAAGCTTGTCAAGCCATTTCCAAATGATAGAAGATTAAATCCTTCTCAATCACTCAGTATGGTGTAATATGAAAACACAAAGAGAGATACAAATAGTGTGATACTGGAACTTGAGAAGAATGAAATACCGCTCGCAAATAGAGAGAGCAGCAATGTATCACTCACAAAATCCACGTTACAGAACCAGGGTAGATCAAGACTTTCATAACAGCTATACAAGTGTAAACTTTATTCAATTTACAATATTAAAATTGCCAGCCTGTAACGAAGTCCCCACAGGTTTGACTCCTTCCCTATGTGGTAGGGCCAAATATTGATGGCTAGATGACAGGGTCAGAGCATCTCCAAAACAGCAAGTCTTGTGGCATGTTGCCAGTATGCATAGTTAGTACATACCAGAAGTGGTGCATGGAAGGGCACCCGATGAACCAGCAACAGGATTCGCTGGCTAGCCCACCTGGTCTGATCACACAGAAGAGCTACTGTAGCTCGATTGCTGAAAAACGTAATGCTGACCAGGATAGAAAAGTGTCCGAATAGAGTGCATTGCAGTTTGCCGAAGACCAATCTGAGTCCCTGTGATGGAGGAGTTGAGTGTCAGAAGTGGACCATGGAGTAATGTAAGAATGTTGTCTGATCTGATGACCTTTTCTTTTGAGTTAGGTGGATGGTCAGGTACATTTGCGTTGTTTACCTGGAGACGATATGGCAGCAGGATGCAGTTTGAGAAGAAGGCAGGCCAGTGTAGGCAATGTTCTGCTGGGAAACCTTGGGTCCTGGAATCCATATGGATGTTACTTTGACACGTACCACCTACCTAGAAATTGTTGCAGACACCCATTAATAGCAAAGTTGTTCCCGGATGGCAGTGGCCTCTTTCTGCAGGATAATGCACCCTGCAAACATTGTTCGGATATGGTTTGAGGAACATGACAAAAGTTTAAGGTGTTGCCTTGGCCTATAAATTCCCTGGATCAAAATCAGATTGAGCATCTGTGAGATGTGCTAGAACAACAAATCCGATCGACCTACATCCCAACTTGCAGGACTTAAACGATCTGCTGCTAATGTCTTGGTACCAGATACCACAGACTCCTTCAGAGGTCTTGTGGAGACCATGCCTCAACGCATCAGAGCTTTTTTTCAATTGTTGGAAGTACAATATCCCATTCTTAAAGAGGAGAGGACATTAACTGGTTTATTCACAAAAGTAAAAATTCTAAGTGAATTTCAAATTTAAAGTGAGAGTAGCCAAACTGAAACCATAAGCAAGATAATTTTTTCCAGTTTGGTTGAATTTGAAGTTCAGTAAATAACCCTGTAAAATTAACTTTTTTCTTTTCAATATGTTGTAACTTCCTGCAGTCAGGACCTCTTCTCTTCACAGCACAGAGGTAGGCTCAAGGGGATTGTTTATTGTACGAATGGTTGTAAAGTGGTGTGGGTGTGTGGGTGTTAAATTGCTGTATTTCTGTGTGTAAATAAAGTGTGACTTTATGTAAAGTGGTATGAGCTTGTGTTTGAAAATGTGACAGGATGTGTGTTAGTGAGAGCGTGCAAGTGACAGGGTGTGTGTTAGTGAGAGTTTGCAAGTGACACCGTGTGTGTTAGTGAGAGTTTGCAAGTGACAGTGTGTGTTAGTGAGAGTTTGCAAGTGACAATGTGTGTTAGTGAGAGTGTGCAAGTGACAATGTGTGTTAGTGAGAGTGTGCAAGTGACAGTGTGTTCGTGAGAGTGTGCGCAAGTGACACATTGTGTTAGTGAGAGTGTGCAAGTGACACTGTGTGTGTTCGTGAGAGTTTGCAAGTGACAGTGTGTGTTAGTGAGAGTTTGCAAGTGACAATGTGTGTTAGTGAGAGTGTGCAAGTGACAGTGTGTTCGTGAGAGTGTGCGCAAGTGACACTGTGTGTGTTCGTGAGAGTGTGCAAGTGACACTGTGTGTTCGTGAGAGTGTGCGCAAGTGACACCGTGTGTTAGTGAGAGTGTGCAAGTGACACTGTGTGTGAGAGAGAGTGTGCAAGTAACACTGTGTGTGTGAGTGACAGTGTGCAAGTGACACCATGTTTGTGTTAGTGAGACAGTGCATGTGTTATTGAGAGTGTATAAGTGACACTGTGTATATCAGTGAGTGTGTGTGAGTGAAAGTGTGTCTCTTTTTTCCCTCAATGTGTGCTTACGTGCTTACTATGTCTCTCACCTAAATGTCTCTCAGTCTCTGTTTCCTAAATATCTCAACAGTCTCTCTATCCTTTCCCTAAATGTCTCCAGGCTGTTTCCGCTTTCTAAATTTCTCACTGTGCGTCTGCTTTTACTTAAAAAGACACTATAGGCACCCAGACCAATTCAGCTCATTGAAGTAGTCTGGATGCACTGTCCCAGGGCCCTTAACCCTACAAAAGTAATTTTTGTCATTTTTAACAAACTGCAATAAATGCCGTTCAAGGTTAACTCTACCTCTAGTGGCTATGCATGGGGACGTCCATCGTTAAATAAAACCCATAGGAAAGCATTGTATAATACTTTACTATGGGGAAATCCTAATGCGGCCATTGAGGAGTGAAGGTGGACTTCAGCCAGCGCTGAACCCGGGTAAGCGACGGAGTGGGTTTTTAACAGCTTTAGCACCACGAGGTAGGGGCGCTTGACAGAGGGGGAAGCTTTAGTGCCAGGAAAACAAGTTTGTTTTCCTGGCACTATAATTTCCCTTTAAAGTTTACTCAATGTGTCTTTTCCTAAATGTCTCCACTATAATTCATAGTTTAGTGAATAAACCTCTGAGAGAATGTAGTTGCATTCATAAGGAGGCGGCGAGAATCCTTGCAGCGGCCCTAGTTGTAACAAAGGAATGCTCCTCGCTACATTTTGTACCGGTTATCTTGTACTTATTTGTTTATGTATATATTTGTAACTTGTTGCTATTTTAATAGATTGTAAAAGTGACACATTTATTCTAAAGAGGTGAATTAAAACAAGAATGTGAAAAGAATTTATAGAGCAAATACCAAAAACAGCCTTCCACTGTGCACAAGATACCAGGATGAATCTTCCAGCAGAGGTAGTAAAGGCTGTGCATCATATAGAATGGGTAGTAGAAAACTGAAACAGCCTCCCAGTGGAAGCGGTAAAGGCCAGCAATGATATATATATAAAAAGTGTAATAGATATATTAGATGTCCAAACATATTAGATGTCCAAACATGGATTGTGGATTCATGGAACAGCCTTCTAGTGAGAATAACAAAGGTAAAGTTACCACAGCATTTGTTCTTCAATTCTATAAATTAACAAAATGCATGCAACTCAGATAATGGAATTGAATGGTTAAATATTATACTCCACTGAAACAAAACAGGATCAATTACATTTACTATTTATTTTATATGCGGCACTACGGATTCTGTGATGTGTGTCAGTGAGGCTGTTGTGTGCTGGTAATTCTGCCATGCGTTTCAGACGCAGAGCACGGCAGCGCCTTATAAATAAAATATGTCAATAATTGAAATATCGCCTTGGGCCTGAAAAAGCTGATTTTTAATCTTAAAGAAATCACGCTCTGATGACGGATGTCCCCTCTAAATCACATCCAGTCTTTTGTTCTTTTTAACCTCTTCGAACAAACACTAATTTGCAGCAAATGTCACCAACGTCAATCTTCTGCTGCGTTATCTGTTGCCAGGCTGCCAACACTGTCCTGGAAAAGGGCTTTATGTGCAGTGTTATTACTATACAATTCATTGTGTTCTACAATACACACCTTCTCACCCTGAAAGATGCCCTACACTGTACTGCACTACTGCGTAGGTTTCCACTTTAAAAAGGTGAAAAAATATGAAAGTTAGTAAAGTTGTAAAAACATGCTCTGAGCTCTCCCCTCTCACACTCCATTGTTACCAGATCAACAATATTTTAACGACGCGATGGATAAATGCACACTATAAGGCTTGTCAAAATGAAGGCAGGAAGTATAATTTTATAGAAGTCTCTAAATACCAAGTTAGATGGAGATTCGGCAACCCTTCTCTCCACTCACCAATGCTTTCCTGTTTTATTCTGGCCAACAAGAAGAAAAAATTAAGAAAAACCTATAAATTGAGCTACACATTTTGTTAGAAATCTAGCCAGCAACATGTATTGATCAGATTGTACTTTCTATTTCATTCATATGAGTAATAAATGTCCTCTGTCTCTTTAACTACGATGCTTGCCATTGTTTAAACATACAGCTTGTCAACCTAGTGCTACACAGAGTATTCAAGGAGAAATTACCTGGACATTAGGGAGATTTTATAATATAGATGTAAGGAACAGAGGATACATCTGTTCCTGTTTATTGTTATTTTGTACCATAACTATAAAATGTGAATCTAATATATTTCTAAACGCGTGTGATTCACAGTTAATTTTCTCTCTGATTTGCTTCACAGCACTCTAAACAAGGATATAAACAGAAAATGAAGTAACAAAGATGAAAAATAACATTGCAGGTTCCGTTTCCACCAAATAGCGCTGAATGCATTTTCAAAAGGTACCTTAGAAA
The DNA here is from genome assembly GCA_933207985.1 of Pelobates cultripes. Taxonomy (NCBI): domain Eukaryota; kingdom Metazoa; phylum Chordata; class Amphibia; order Anura; family Pelobatidae; genus Pelobates; species Pelobates cultripes. The sequence continues at coordinate 14,108,940 of OW240923.1, read as the reverse complement.
AGGTTTAGAAGTATCCGCTGCAAAACGATCCATTATGAGGTCCCAATAAGTAGCATTAAACATTTTTGAATTCTTTAAATAGATTTGAAATCACTTAGGAGGTATAAACAAAAATTCCTTATGGTTTTTTAATTGAAAAAAAACTTGGAGGTGTATCCCTTTAAAAACTGTGTTTATAATAGCTTGTCATCGACGTCTCCTATTTTAAATGCAAACAAGAATAAGTGATTTTCCTGATCCTCCGCCCAAAAGTAATTTTATATTAATATAATATTTATCTTGCTGCACAGTAACTCAAATCTCTGGGTTCTTTTACAAACCCCTGATATTGTTACCATGTAAAATACAAAGTGCCCCAATGTGATGAACAATGAACTCTACAACTTTCTATAAAACTACTCCCAGGAGCGCCCCATAAACACTGACACTTGCAGCTCTCCATAAACTGAGCCACCCAGCCTTCTATAAACTATACCCAGCAGATTGAGACTAAGCAATAAAGCATTCAGCCCTCCATTAACTAAACTCTGCATCCCTCAACAGAAAACACATTAAACCTAACAGCTCTCCATAAACAATGACCCTTTATATTGAAGGAAATAACGTAAGATAATTCTATGAGAATGGCTTTGATTGTTTTATTTCTGTAACTTCGATAAAAAGGAAATTCTCCTTTGATCGTCATGTCTCTTTATACCTTTTTTATCTACAGGAGTACTCGTCGTTTTGTACATCCTTGGCAGGTACACCGTGACTAGGATGAAGGGAGGCCACGACTCCCTTCCAAACCTGAGTGACTGCAGCTATAAATCTAGCCACCTGGAGACCTACAGGTTCGATATCCTGTCACTGTAAATGTAGAAGAAGTATAGACATTTATAAAACCCTCTTTAGAAGGTACGAGCCGCCAGGTATTTAATCTAGAGCTTATAAAACTATTTGACGCTATATTTACAATAATTGATGTGTTTCATTAAATGGGAACAATCACTTCTTACACCACTGAATACTAAATACTAAAACTTGTGTTAACCTTTTGTTAATGTTCTGTTCTTTTGATTGTATATTAACGATTTAACTAATTAATTAATTAAGATCACAATCCAGTTCAGTCCTGGCACAGCCAGGAGCAAGATTAAAAAACAACAACATTGTTTGTGTTTCTCCGTTTTATACCACAAACTGACACGGAGCCAAGATGGAGGCGCCCAGTTACAGGACAAAGAGGACTGGACAAATACACATTTATAAATATAGGGAATAAGTAAACAGAACATTAAAAACTCTGGCAAATAAGGTTTCCCCTTTAAGCAATACCGCACCAGTATTGATCAATACATACCTGCCACAAATACAGGTGTATGAAGTGTGTCTCATTCCTCCACGGGCATAGCAATAGTGCAGAAACACGCTGGGGGGGAAACAAAACATCTGGTTAACATTAAACGGCAAAATACATGAAAGCAGAATATAGTCTATAAACTGTCTCTCAAAGCTATCGTACCACATTTTATACATTATTAGGACACATTTTTGGGAGTTATGTTCCAGCCACACCTAATATAATGAACTCCAATAACCCCTCTCCACAAAAAATAAATAAGTTAAATTGAGTCATTCACATCAGGTCACACTTATCAAATTGTCACTTTAAGCGGTTTATTCACTAAACAGTAAGATGGAAGAATGTCACCCAAAATCGCTGATTTTTTTTAACTTAAATAATGCAATTCCATTGGCAATGCACCATTGCTTCCGGTGTAGGTAACACACAAACTTTGATTCTGCTTCAGAATATCCTGAGCTTAATACATTCTACCAGTCTTTATTGTAGATCAGCAGGGTTACATTTTATATAAACATGAGATAAATAAAGCTGACACACTCAGTGAATAATTCCTTCCATAGAGGAACTGCATGCGTTGAATATGTTTTGAAATCTATTTAACAGTTTGTCATTTAATGTTATGGGTATGGTGCAGAATAAGTATAAGACATGGGGTAGTGTCATCATTTTGATGGTGTTCACTCTCCCGAGCCATGATATTTCCAGATTTTGCCACTTATCCAATTGTGTCTGCAATTTGTGGATTAGCAGGATATGGTTTTCTTGGGTCAACTGGGCAGTTGATTTAGTTAGATTTATTCCCAACTATTTTAGAGAGACTTTCCTCCAATCGAAGGGGTGCTGTGATTTGAGTGTCTGTAGTGCGTGGGTGGGGATGCCTATAGGTAGTGCCTGCGTCTTTTTAAGGTTATTTTTATAGTATGATACTTGACCATATAAAAGGAGTAGGTTCATCAAAGCTGGGATAGAATTCACCGGGTTTGTAAGGAACACAAGCACGTCATCAGCAAAGAGAGCTAGTTTGTGGGTCCCAACTGTGGTGTCCAGGCCCTCTATATTGGGGTTTGTTTTAATGTGGTGTATGAGAGGTTCTAGGCATAGTATAAATAATAGTGGGGACAATGAGCATCCCTGACATGTGCCATTGCTAATATGGAATTTGTCTGAAAGGAATCCAGAGTTATAGACTCTTGCTGAGGGGGACTGGTACAATGGAATATAAATAGAAGGTGAGTCACCTTGTAATCACCAATCCACTCCAAAGATGAAAAGACAGAGTATGAGAGGTTGAATACTAATGACTAACTGGTCAGGTGATGGTGCCAGCACCACCCTGGGCTTCTACCCTGATAAATTGATAAACTAAAAAAACAAAGAAAAAACCTCCAGAAAGATATGGAGATCTAAGGCTGGCAATATTGTAAATAGACAATAGATTATTGGACTGGTACAATGCCTTAATTCCCCTAAGGGTATGTTGTGAGAATCCCATTTTTAGTAGTGTAGCTTCCATGTATGTCCAGCCCAGACGGTCAAATGCCTTTTTGGCATTGAGTGCTAGCACTACACCTGTTGCTTGCTAGTTTTGGCCCAATTGATTAAATTGATAAGCAGGGGACAATACCAGACACTTTGTCTATCAGGGACAAATCCTGCTTGTCCTCTAGAAATTAAATCTGTGAGGTGGGTCTTCAATCTCGATGCCCACAATTTCACGTATAACTTTCTGCGTTTAGCAGGGATATAGGCCGAAAGTTTTCGCACTTTATGGGTGGCTTGCTTGGCTTGGGTAGGGTGACCACATGTGCTTCTAGCATCTCCATTGAAAGATTACCTGATTGTTTAATAGCGTTGAATAGTGTGGTAAGATGAGGTGTCAGATTGCTTCTAGTTTGTGGTAGTAATAATTGGATAACCCGTCTGGGCCCGGCGCCTTGTGCTTAGGAAAGGTTATGTCTTTTAAAAAGTCCTCGATGTTTCTAGCGTTAGGATGTAGTATTGTGGGATCTTTTTTTAGATTGTATAGCTCATCGTAATAGTGTGCTAATTCATTGACAATATCGGAGGGGTTGTAAAGTCTGCCCTTGGTGGTGGATTCAATGTAAGGAATTTTGGTTTGTAGTTGTTTGGTTTTCAATTTATTGGCCAGTGCCTTGCCTGCTTTGTTCCAATGTGTATAAAATCTAATTTTGAGGGCTCTCAGCCATCTTTCAGTAGTTAAGAGTTCTAGGGCGTGCAATTCCCTCTGTACATCATTAATTTGTTTTGTCACTGTCTTGGACAGGTTGGACTTGTTCTGCTTTTCTAGGGATGTCAGTTCTTGCTGTAGATTCCTATGAGTGTCGTTTGTACGTTTTTTGTGTTTAGCCCCCTCTATTATACACCTTCCCCGCAAAACCGCCTTATGTGCGACCCATATAGTTTGAATTGGGATTGCGTCAGTTGCGTTAAGGATGAAATATTCGGATGCTGCCCTACATATGATATTGAGCACCTGTGGGTTGTCTAATAGGCCCTCATTTAATCTCCATTTGCCCCTGCCCCTTGCTTGAAGAGACCTAAAGGTGATGAGCAGCGGAGCATGGTCTGACCATGTCCTTTGTCCTATCTGTATATCATCCATGTTAACGAGGGTAGCCTTGTCAACCAGGCACAGGTCAATTCTCGAATACGTTCTATGTACCTGTGAGAGGCAAGTATAGTCTCTCTTTCAGGTACATTGATCTCCAGGCATCATAGAAGTTGTTATTAAACAACAATTTACTTAACTCAGTACAGTTCGCGGTTGCGCGTGTGGTAGGGGTTTTATGGTGTTCCCTTTTAATGTCTAGGTCTGGGTCTAGGGTGCAGTTAAAGTCTCCGCAAGTGATCGTGTGACCTTGTCGCAGTTTCACTATTTGTTTCAGAATTTTGCGGGTGAAAGCAATTTGGGCCTCATTTGGGGCATACAATGAGACGATCGTTATAACCATCCCATTTATGTTCCCTACCAGGATCAACAGTCTGCCTTCCTTGTCTTTATGTCTTCCAGTCTGCTGGAATACCCAGTCCTTGTGAAAGAAAATGGCAACTCCCCTTGATTTGTGAGGTGAGTAAGCATGGAATGCCTGGGGGAAGTGACTAGAGTAGATTTGGGGTGGTTTGTGGACACACAGATGCGTCTCCTGGAGACAGATAATCGCCGCTCCGGATTTATGCATGTCTTTGGTAAGCCGCATCCTTTTGTGTGGGCTATTCAGACCCTTCACATTTAGGGAATAAATGTAAGGTTTGTGAATTCTAACCCAAGTAGCGCATGGTATGTGCCTGCGGAACAATGCATGGTACATTTCAATAGAGAACATCACTAAGCATAATAACATCAATATCAAAACAAGAATTAAACTAAAATTTAAACCAAAAGAGGAAGAACATAGGTACACCTGCATGGTACGCAGGGATATAGGCTGCCTCATATGGGAGATTGCCTTCTCTCAACTATGGGCTGGGGGGGTGTTGAAAGTCTCCACTGACATTAAGCCTCTACTGGAAATGTAGGTTGTTGAGCCTTCGTGTTCCGAGGGAGCGTAACAGTATTTAGAGGACCGTAACACATCTTAATATATCACTAGACCTAAGCCTACAGGGCCGCCACTTAAATATGCACAGAGTATGTTACTTTCGGTTTGCTAATATTATTCGTTTATCGCCTTTAACTGAATGGCAAGTTATAGAGCTAGCCTTAACTTTTACAGACTATACTGACAATTTTAGCGCAACTAACAAACAGGATATTACACTGCGTGCATTAGGACAAGTAATACTTAAGTGGTTGGATCAACTCTGGGGTGACATGTTGGATATGTAGGTTCAGTCTTCATTGTGTGCATCAGGTCTTGATGGTGACCCCACCATTGTCCATTCCGTAACTTTTTCGGCTGTGTTCTCTAAGGAGAATTGTGTCCCATGTTGTTATGCAGTCCCCATTCTTAAAGTTTCGCCATTCCGACTTCTGGTTCCAGGATTGCTTCCGTTTTGCCTTTGTACCAGATCAATAATTTAGTTGGGTATCCCCATCTGTACGGTATTTGGCGTTTGCGTAGGGTCTTGGTCACATTCATAAATTCCCGTCTTCTTGCCATAGTAGCCACTGATAAGTCGGCGTATATACTGATTCCCTGGTACGGGTCTGGAAGTTGGACCAACTTCCTCGTTGCAGCCAGGAGTGCCTCCTTTGACTTGTAATAGTGGAAGCGGGCTAAGACATCTTTCGGCGTGTCCGCCGCGAACCTGGTCTGTCTGGGGAGTCTGTGTACTCTATCCAGTGTCCCGGACGCGGCTTCAAGCTGCGGTACCAGAGTAGTACATAGGGCTTGTAAGTATTGTGGGAGGGCTTCCATGGAGATTGCAACAAACAATAAATAAGAAGATATATTTTAACATACAGGAGGAGCTGTTTAATCTTCTATAGTTACTGCTAGTTAAAGAATGCCAGAACTTTTCTAGTAGTGATTGCAAACATTCATAAAGTCTAATTTCACTGCTAAATCTGCTAAAATAAAAATATTGAACAGTATGACAATATTTTGGATGTTTTATCTCCTAATCAGGGAATCACAGAGGAGCATTTGTTATTGTCTTTACTTAACGTGAGCGAGACGCGCTAGACAGGCGATCAACACAGCGCTCGCACACAATAAAAGGCTATAGAGCATCACCTGGGGTTCATATCTATCTATCATTCCAGCTGCTGTGCACTCATTACAAAGAGATACGCTAATTCATCTTCAATAAACAGAGTTACAAAGTGGACTTACTTCGAGCAATAGTAACAACAACCTTAAATCCAATTAACCTGCAGCCAGCAGCAGCTCTGAAAGAGATAGCTTGTCCAACACACCCTATCCTACCTCCTCTATGGAGGCTCCAACAAGAATTCCATCATTCCATGTCTGAATCCTATGGGCTAAGTCTTGAAAACAACTCTCACCATAAAAGTAAATATCAGGCATTGCTTTCTAGAAATAGCCATTTCAGCTATTATGCCATGGTCAGCCATTGACCAATAATGGTTTTGAGTTTCCTTCTGAACAAGACTGGATTCCTCCTAATAGAATACACCAATCAGAAAAATAATATTTACCAGCAGACCCAGACTATATTCCAACTTCGTGACATAGACAACCAGCAGGCCAAGTTTCACAGAGATATTTACTTTATTTTTCTTTATTATTTATTCCTCACGTGATAATACAAATATCTTGGAAAAAGTGATTAATCAACATAAAAAGAAAACAGAGAAACAAAGTAGCAAAGATCATAATCTGCTAGTTAAACCGTTGCCAAAAACACAGAGCGCTGCAGGAAAATCTCTTGCAGACCTTGGCATCTGGGGTTCTGAGATTTCATGCACCAAGTACTCTGAGGAATGGTGCAATCTGGCAGACTAAACGTGAAGATGTCTCAGTGATTACGTAAATCCATTCAGCCAATGTAGTGATTACATGAAATGTCCCTATAATTACGCTGCACACAAGCTATTAAGCAATCACCCTTAACAAGGCTTATCAAATATATTGTATCAATACGGTTAAGATCAGTCTGCATTATGATTGCTTATGGACTGCAAGTCACAGACGCTGGCTAAGCAAAATGAGAGTTCAAACTTAGAACCCAGGAGAAGATTAAAAAAAAAAAATGCTATATAGATGATAAACCTAAATAAATATTTATAATGATAATTAAATGGAAGTTGGAATGCACAGGGTTATCAGAATAAAATATATTAAATAGTTTAACAGTGTTGCCTGTACTGTTTATATCAAAACAAATATGAAAAAAATGCCAGTTTACACAATAATCCTAAATATATGCACAAGTATATCTAATTACGGGGTAAATTACAAGAAAGAGTTCGATAGCTATTGACATTCTAACAGCTATTGGTGAGCTGTTATTGTGTCGATGCAATCACAATCTCACACTTTTGATATTTTTCTACTTTTTTTTACTATTATCAGTTTGGTGAAAAGAGATCTGTTACTTTAACATTCAAGTATATATTAAAAAAATCGTAACTTGATTAACCAAGTGCTAATTATCCCTTTTTAATCTACGGGTTATACTGTATGCAGCTGCACGCTCTTTATATGGCGTCTCAAGGAGCCGTAGGTGATATCCACCATTATGATATGAAATTCTAAATGTACCTTGAGAGCAGCTGTCCGTTATAACCAGATCTCTCTCCATCCCATCCCTCCCACTAATCACATCAGGGGCTCATCAATGCAATCTCCATTCAATGTCAGCAATTCCCAAGTTTATCATTACAGCCCTTCAGCCACACATCGACTTAAAAGTGTCATGAATTTACAGAGCAGATTAACATACTTGCATTGAGCACAGGAAGTCTTTAATTATAATCGTTATTGGTTTTCCCAAAAAAGTAAGGCTTGACTGACAGCTCTGCAGTTTAGGGAGATTCAGGAAGAAGTGCGGATCACACCCTAGGGGTAAGAAGATTCATTCAAATCAAGCCTGAGGGTAAAAATAAGAAATACTCGCTAAGATCAGCAAACTCCTAAATAAAAAATTAAAAAAGAGTTTACAGTCGTAAAGCATGGAAAAAAAATTATAATCTAAAAGACAGATACTGCTCCCGCTTAATAGGCGGAAAAAAGGAATTCACTGATGCAAGAATTGCCTGTCGCCCTTCCTGAAAGAGTGAAGAATTAGGAGGATTTAATTGGTCCATGACACAGTATCTTCCAATGCTGGACAAGAAGGCGATTGACCTGAAATAATTTATGGCTGGTGATATCACAGGGCTAATGCAGTTCCTTCATTTAGGCCTATAAACTTTCATTACTTACAGAAGGCCAATAACAGGGTCAAGCTTTCATACTGAAGAGATAAAAAAAAAAAAGAGCTTTTATGTTTCAGGCCTAGGACAATGCTTGGCAAATGCAGCTTTGCATCGGTCTATTGACTGCAGCACCAATCACCCTCGGCCATTTAATTAGACTGACAGGTGAAGGTGTACAGCTGCTCTGTCCTTTGTTTAAACAGGTCGCTAATATGCTGTGAATGATCACTAAACAAGCCCCATATCTAGGAATCATCTTATGCCCTGTGCTGAGGAGGCCAAAAGGTTGTCGAACTACAATCTCCACATGCCTAATTTTTATCCACAATGGCTGCTTCCACGCCACATGGCTTATGGCAACTGTTTGCAAAACTCCCAAAATTTGAAATGGGAAAACACTTGGGACACTTTAATTTTAGGTATGTGATGCCAGGGACGGGGCTGTTCTGAGAAATTTTGGGTGACTTCCTAATAACAATTTATGGACCAAGAACAATGAATCTTATTTACACAGACATTTAAAGTGACACTATAGTCACCAAAACGACTTTAGCTTAATGACGCACTTTAGTGTATAGATCATGTCCTTAAAGTCTCACTGCTCAATTCTCATTTAGAAGTTAAATCCCTTTTTTTCTGTTTATGCAGCCCTATTCACAACGCCACTGACCGTGACAGCCTGCAAAAAAGAAAGAAAAAAAGTTTCAGAGCTGACTTACTTTAGAAATTTTTATCTCCTACTCCGTAAATTGAACTTTAATTACACACAGGAGCCTGCGGGCTCTAGAATGTTATGAACAGAGCAGGAGATAAGAAATTCTACAATAAACAGACTGTGCAATAAAGGAACCTAGGATATCTAATGTTTATTTTCTGGTAGAGTTTGGAAAGGCTGTGCCAGTTACATGCTGGGAAGTGTGACTAGAGCGGTATAAATAGGAGAGATCTAAGCAGTGAGGCTACAGAGGCATGATCTATACATAAAAACATTAACGAGACGCTGTAGGCACGATTTTTACTTCATCTCATTCAACTGGTTATAGCGTCTAAAATTCTCTAGTGCCATCATTTCATTCAGTATTAAAACAGTTAATATTTTTTTTTATTTTATTGCTAAATTAGAGTACCCAGTATTGGCAGATGGGTAAAAACCTTTTTAGTTAGGTTGTTTGCTGAGGTCAGAGCGACTGGGTTTTGGAAGTTTCTTTAAGTATATTTATTGAATCTATACTTTATGTATAAATAATACTTTTACAAAGGTAAATGTGTGAGTGGTATTTTCCTGCTTGCTCAGCCATTCTATTTTCTGAAGTCAATTGGTAGGATAAATCTACTACAAGTCCCTGCGCATTCTACTAATCACACATCTAAACTACATAGCAGGGCCAGCCATCCTGATAATCCTATAGAGAAATCCATCTGTAAGGGCCATATATTAAAGTGTATATTGTCAATCTCATTATGAAAAGAGCACTGTGCCACATATGATCCTGTGAGAAAGGTCAACAAAGTGTTTAATATACTGCTTTCTATAAACTTCATCCCAGTCATACATAAGCCTTAAAATGATCAGAATGGTCAAATTACAGCGGAGGCATTACACTATGTCCTCGAAGACGGTGATAGACATAAAGAGGTTTGGGAATTCTCACATCAATGTTTAATCAAACCAATAATCGGACTTAAACACTAATAGATCACTGAGCTCTCCAGCCCTGGAGTTATTCCGCATTACAAGGGATTTTAATCTCCAAACACATTTATTTGCTTACCTTAATCCAGCGCCAGGCTCCCTCGGTACTTGTGACCTCTCCTCCTCCATCAACATCAGCTTCCGAATAGAGCAGAATACGCATGCGCGGCCAGAGGCGCACACGCATTCAAACCCGCCCACAGGAAAGCATTACTCAAAAAATAAATAAAAAAAATCGGATAAATCACAAAGTTAATCTCGCAGAATGGTTTGATCAACCTTCATTTTCTCCAGGTGCTACCGAGTCCTGTAAGCAGAGTCTCTCAAAATCTCTCTCATCTCTGATCAAAGTTTTTAAGGAATCAAAGAGACACATCTTCAGCTTCAACATTGAATGTAAAAATGTGTGTGCTGTATCTGGGAAGAGTTCGTCTATCGGTCGCAACTCCAGCTGGGATTCCAGTAAGTCTACAGGGGAATGGAAGACCTCTCATCAACTTCTCAATGGGGCCTTGTTCACCAGCCGGGAAATCAGGATTGCTTCTCAATGGGAGCAGTGGGCTCGGTTCTATGGGGAGATCATTTTAAGAGCTGAAGCGATGCCACAAGGATATGATCTCTTTCACAAATGGATTTATAGTGGCTGCGTGGATGATCTCCCCTCTCCTGATCCACAGTAAAGCCTGAGGGTCCAAATGGATGCTATCTGATTGCAGCTGTACCCAGTCCTTTTCATTGTTTGCGATGTCCAACTAACTATTCTAGTGAAATGCGACTAGATGTCCGGCAATGCCAGTTCACCTCGTATTTTGGATAGTGTTAGTTGAGTATGTGCAACTCGGGGTGAGTGTCTCCTCCAAACTAACCCTCTGATTTCTTTTTTCAGTGTTTTAATGAAGGTGTGCAGGACTGAAATAAGTACTTTTTTTAGAAAAGAACAGCTTCAACAGCAATGTCATTTTCACCACGTTCTGCCGCACCTCCTCAATCACCGTTCGCAAAATTGGTACAAAATTGTGAGTATATAAATCCGATGGGTCTTTTGTTAGCCATACAGCCAGATATCTCAAGTGCATGTCGCACCATTTTAGAGGGAATTTGTGTATAAGGTCCTGACGCAATGCCAGGCTGAAGGAGGGATTCAGATTTTCTGAATTAGAATAGTCAATTTGAAGATTTGAAATTAGGCCATAATTTTTCAATTCCATCATCATATAACAAGGTGACTTGGGTCCATTATAATGAATAGCAAATCATCCGAATATGCCAGTAATTTATGCTGGCCCCTCAACATCATTAGGCCATGTTATCATTCTCTTAGACTCTATTCACGAATGGTTCAAGGGGAAGAGGAGAGGGGACAGCGAACACCTATTGTACAACACTGTGGACAATGCTGCCCCTTCATAAAGTAATTATTTTAATGTAATTAGTATTATAGGAATTATCCATACATTACTTACATCTAAATTATAGTGCTGGATGTTTTTCCTTTCTTTATTCAAATAATTTCCTTTTTTAGTTATTTATTTTGTTTGCCCAGTGCAGTAAACAAAATCTACGGTTCGTAGCTCAGCTTTTCATTACAACAAATGCATTTTACAGGCTGACTTCAAGTGTGTTTTATGTTACCCAGGCAGCTTTGCTTTAAAAAAAATATATAATTAAGAAACACATTATTTCAGAAAAGCAGTGATTTATACCACTATTAGTGTGCACTGCCATATGATATTTTTCACACATGTGGTGACATTTTATTCCGAGTGTGTTCTGTTACTTTATTTGCGCTGTCTAAAAATACACTATGAATACATTTGGCTGGAAAAAAAAAGTTTTAAAATTAACATTTACCAAAAAGGATCCTTCATTAATGTAAGTTAATGCCACAAATAGACTGTGTGGGCACAGCATGGTGTGTACGGCTCTCTATCAAGACTTGGCACAGCATATAATTATTAACAATAGCTGCATTGCTAATATGGTTGAGTGCCCCAAGAGACTAGAATTTAAATGTTTACTCTTGATTTAAGCGCCCTTCATTCTTTTTTTAATGTTTTGATTGTAGTAGCTGCTCTTTTCCTGATGGAAGGAGTTTTATATTGGCATATTTTATAAAAGGAAAACCATTTAAGTAACACAATAACTAATCAACAAGTTGTTAAGAACTGATCAGAATATAGGCCAACACAAACTCAAAAGAATCCTGAAAGCCACTAAATTTTCTTTTTTGACTAAGACCTTGTCGGGCAGCTCATGTCTCTGTTCAGTGAATGAACCACTCTTCCTTTTGGCAGGAATGTAACAGTTCATCGTAAGATGTGTCTGTAACCATGCAGTAAGGATGCATTATAAAGTGTGAAGACAGTGTATAGCTTTGCAGCTGAATAATTAGTGACTTCACAAAGTTAAAATGTGCAGATGAAAAATATGAACTAAAAAAATGTATAGGAACACTACAGGCTCCAAAACCACTTCATGTGAATTAAGTGGTTATGGTGCTCGGAGTGACCTGGTGCCTTCTTAATTAATTGTCTAGGTTAGGTTACCATCTTAGCAATGGTTTACCACTAAAAGGAAGTCCCCCAAGCACCAGTCCTGTAATTATCTCTCTCGAACGGTTTGGTAAATTCAGAAGAATTTGTTCACACAGGTTTAGAATGTTTAATTATTAAAGGGACACTTGGAACGCAAGTTAATAAGGCAGCCAGAAGTGGAGTTACACTTCCAACAGGTAACCTGTAATAGCATGAGCAGTGTTTCACAGTGACCCTGACATCTATTTGTGCCATTAAAAAAACATAATATTAACCCTAGCAACGGTATTGCAATTTTTATTGTAAGGACAACGCTGTAATAAAGCTCGGCATTCCAATACATACAATTTTCTTATCTTACCACCACCCCCCTCCCCAAATTATCTTGTAGCATAGGAAGCTCCAGTAATATGTACTTTTTTTTTTAATATGGTCATATTCAAATTAAAAGCACAAGAATAAAAACAGAACACAATGATCACATAAAACAAATGAATTATGCTTAACACAGCTTCAATGGCTCTTTAGTGGACATATGTAAAGGGCGAAGAGTTTATGGCTAGGTTTAACGGATTGTAGATCTCAATTACAGACAATCACTGCGGACACCTTCTAAATAAGGATACATGTTGTCTGGGTAACAAAACAAACATCTCAATCAGACGCAGCGCGAGTCACATAGCCTAAAGCTATACATTGCTCCTTTAAATCGATAACATACATTATGTGTTAATGAAAAAGTGTCTTATTAACAGGAAGGCATAGCTCAGGATTAACTGGAGGTTTATTACCTATGAACGTGATGAATGCCTTTGGCCATTGTATTTTAAAAGCTCCACCAAGTCGTTCTGCTAAATCATATGCAGGATTCTTATTAAATCCATCACTCTTTGTACTGGATACAGGTGTGTTATCCTACGATCTACATGTGTTAAAACACTAAAAATAATATAACTTGTGTAAACATTTTTTATGTTATGTAATGTTTAGTTTTCATTTAAATTCATATTCCATATATTAGAAAGGGGGTGAGAGTCCTGACAAGTAACATGGGCGGATGTGTTTGCCAACAGCTCCAGCTACCAAGAGCCATTAAGCCTTTTAAAAAAGTGCTGAATTTAACCTGGAAGCTGACGGGAACATACAGTGGACCAATTAATAGCCAGAGAGTCTTTTATTGGCTCCGGTCTGCATTGATCTGATGAGAAACCCCATCGTTCAGACTTGCAGCCTAAAGAGTCTGCTGGCTTGTCGGTTGGGAGAGGTGGCTAATCCCCCAGCTGTGTTCGCATGACTCACAGCAACTTCTACATAGCCCGGTAGCCTCCCACTCTGGACTGGTGGGGGGTATCCTTGTCCGCAAGTTATTTCTCTGCAACAGCAGATCTCCGAATCCTGCCTGCTCTACAACCACGAGGTGAGCCCAAGATGGCTGCCATGCCACAATATCTCCTGAGTTAACCGTCAAATAACTATACCTCCCTAACTAGCCCCACTGCTGACACCAGATGCCGTACCAGCTTGTTGGTTCTCTTCTAGGCTGAGAGCGCACGTGAAGCTGCGTCCACATCACTGGTGTCTACACTCCAGAGGGGCATCCCGAAGGCCGCAACCTCTGTGTGCTTGTGATCCTTCTGCTTGGAAAGTGGGGATCCGTGGACACCATGCATTGGCTCCTAATATGGCTTGGGCTGGAGGTGGCAAGCAGGTTTGGCATAAGGAACTGTTCATTATTATACCTCGGGACGGCCTATCTCTGTACCAAGATGTGAAGGTGAGGGGAGAAGATGCAGAGTCTGGATCCGAACTGTCCTATGTATACTGGACTCACTGGGGGCGCTTCAGGAATCCAAACTGACTTTCGGTCTGTTATCTGACGCTGGACGTCCTCATGGGCCTCAAAGCATCAGATGATGCGGGAGCCTGGCCCAGTGCTGAGGGACATCGGCGCTGGATTCAGGTAAGTGGCTAAAGGGGTTTTAATCCCTTCAGCACCGTGGGGGGGTGGGGAGAGGTACACCTATTAAACCTATAATGCCAAAACTGGCTTTGTTTTCCTGGCACTATGGGATCTCTTTAAGCGTTTTTTTTCCTGGTAACTATGGTGTCCGTTTAATGGAGTGTGGGTGGTGTCTGGCAGAACAAATGCTTGTTCTAACTTTTAGACAAACACCCACTTTGTATAAAAAGAAAATATGATTATATATATATTTTTATTTGTTAAAATAAAATACAAATTTAAATAATACATATGGCAAGTACACAAACTCTTAAGTAAATGTAATTGCAATGTGAGGTTATTCTACTGGCATTATATAATGGAGATTTAATTGCTAACAATCTATGAAAAGTTTCTCTCTTTTTGTTGTTTTGTGTGTTTTTTTTTTTCTCATTTGTATTTTACTTAGAATTTACAAATGTATTACGGAGATCAATACTGAGCCATTCAGGTGTATATCACACTGAGGGTATTTAACGTTTTTAAACCCAGTCGCTGGTAGCTTTTTTTTAAATTAAAGATGGATTAGTGAATAACATTCTACTAATCAATCTGCCAGCAAATGGCAAAAATCTCATTAATAATCGTTAAACGAAAGGTTTCCGTTACAGGATGTGAAATATTAAACAGTCACTGCCCAGCAACAGACACAATCCTCTCTTTACTCATTTAATGGGATATTAGACTCGTACGAGAAACAGGTAAAGTTTTAAGAAATGAATAATAATTAAATAAAAAAAACTGCTGCGAGATTGAGACGTGTCTTTATTGTTCAAAGCTAAAAGAGACAATAAATTATCATTATATAACTCTATTTATAGCACAGGAGTGCTGAACTGATGATTATTTAAAGAACTGATCCCTTATAAAAAATTACCAGTAATCTATTGACAGGACAGTTCCTGCCGGACAATCACTCACTGCCACCTTGGCCGAGCACTCAATCTGAGGGTGAAGAAGCAGCTGGGACGGTGCAAACCAAGACCTTTATAAAAAGTTCAGATTTCTCTTGAAACTGGCGCTTTTATAAAGTAATAACGGGACATTCTTTTAAAGTAACACTGCAAGAACCATAACTGCTACAGCGTGCTTTATTGATTATGGTGCCTGGGGGGGGGGCACCATAACCACTACAATGAGCTGTAGAGGCTATGGTGCTTTAAATGTTCCTTGAACCCAAACAGCAAGGGGTTTGGAGAGTTCCTTTAAAGTGCCAATGTACAGACAATGTGCAAGGGAAATCACCAGCAAACGTATAAACCTAAATGCCAGTGACCGATAAGGAGCCAAAATGGATGCAAATTGAGTGGGTTTCTGAGTATAATTTGAGTATAATTCTTCAGGTCTCACAAACATAATAATAAAACTCCAGGAAGTGAGAGCTCCTTTAAATATTATTCCAGAAGGATAAATTAAAAGCAAAAAACAAAAAAAAAGGGTTATTTTAACAGTGTACATTTTGTTGTGTCCACATGTTTCAATAAAGCTTTAGCCTTTTGGATAGTGTGTATTTTTCCAAACTGGCCACAAAAGAGAGAAAATGAACTCCAGTGTTCCGCATTGAATCTCGTGTGCTGCTTACATATACAGAGAAAACAAATACCCAAAGAATACATTAGCAAGATGAAATTTACTTAGTCTCAGAGGATAAAATGAAACGTATTTTTCCGTTAAATATTTGACAATTACCCGCTTGTAATGAATAAAAGCACGGCAAAGAAGGATTGTGTTCATTCCATTGTAAGCCTTGGTAGCCACTTGTGCTTAATAAATATTATACAAGGCAGAATATATGCAAAATCTGGGGATGATCTATTCACAGAACCAGAAACAAGTATAGGCATTTACATTTCCCTGCTTAAGATGCATGATTATTAAAAAGAAAATTGATTTAACATAGCAGCGCAGCAATCTCCTACAGGGCTGTATTGTTATTATTCCTTCGGCGCTGCGTACGGATATACATACATCATTCATTAAAGGGCATGAAGACCTTTGAGTAACACATTTTTTTTTACTTAAAGTGGAAAAATAGAAAACCTCTGATTAAATACTATGTGATTATTAGTATAACAGGCACAAATGAAGAGGTTTGTGATTAACGGCCTTATTACAAGTTAACAATGATTAAAACACAGGTTCTAACTATGTGATGTCATCATTTTATTTACAGATATATGTGTGGCCCTGGTTTGATACTTTGATCAATAAATAAATAAAAATAATTTGAAAAGTAATTAAAATACATGAAAGAAGTGGTGTCCCAGGTGTACCTCACAAAAAAACTACAGAAAACACAAAGGATGTGGGAAATCACAATATACGAATAAAATAAAAAATGATACCTGGAGATATGAGAATGAGATGTGTCAGGGAAAAGATATACGGTATGTTACAGTAAGTAGCCCATGGCATCCAAAAGAAATTACAAATGGCACATAGTGTAATCAAGTATTGGAAGAAATCTGAAAGTGGGTATACAGGAGAGCACAGTGAGCATATCTCCATCAGTAATGGTAACCCAACAGTACCAGGAGTAACATGATCAGCTCCAATCCGATGGAAATAGCGACAATATAAATGTGTAAACAAATAAAATGACTAAATGTTTGGTTTGAATCACTTTATTGATTTTATACAATGTATTTGTTTACACATTTATATTGTCGCTATTTCCATTGAATTGGTGCTGATCTTGTTCCTCCTAAGCCGGATATGCTCACTGGTTTTATATTCCTAGAAGCGCAATATAATAAAACTTATATTTGTTTCTCTTTTCTTCTGTTTCTACCAAGAATACTCTCTACAAAAGACCCACATTACAGTACCCTCAGAATGATGATGAGCCTGAAACCAACATATGTTTGTGAGTGCTCTCCTGTATACATACCACTTTCAGATTTCTGCCTAAATACTGTATTACACTATGTGCCATTTGCCATTTTTTACTCTAGTGGAATATCTGATTCTCATTTTTCCAGCTGGTTAGAATTTTTTTATTATACACGTATATTGTATTTTCTCACATTATTAGCTTTTTTTGATCAAACAGTGATTGCAACAAAAATGTCATGCAATAAATGCTATGCATCAGATAGGCCACACCAGCACAAGGACCAAGAGTTATAAAGTCTGCTTCACTTTAAAAGTGCTCCCTCAGCGTCAAAGGGCTCACTTGGTGCTTTATATATTACTATCTGGGACATATAAGGGGTATATTGCAACAGGTATTCAGAAAAGAATACTTACTATAAAAACAGCCTATGCGTTTTGTGCAGGTTATGGTACAAGAAGGCTCCTTGTCACTGTGTTCCCTGCACACAGGTGGTTATACCTGCAGGAATTTGCAAGACTCACACAGCTATCAGACATATAAGCAGGGAAATATACTTCCTCCTTTGACCTCCAAATTATTTCTACCAACCTCCCCTTGTAATGCACAGCCAAATTCAAAGTTAAACATTTGTTTGGATAATATATATATTTTTAAAATTTTTAAATGTAATATCAATTAACTAGGATAGCCACTTTCCATTCCATAGGTCTGATTTAACATTTTACAGAAATAATTATTTGCAATCTAATGTAATGGAGTAGCTGTTTAGCTTTTAAAATCTCATAACAATGAATGCAATTACTAGCCAATTACAAATGTATGTTATGTATGTTATTACTGACACATTCCTTCTAAATAGATCATTTTCTTGGCAGCTACACTTTTTCCAGAAGTTGACGGAGCTTCATTTCCTATAGCAGTATTGATCAAGGTAAATCTACATGTACGTCTAGTAGAGCAAACCGTTCAATATTATTAGTCACTAGTGTTTACCTTTGATGCCAGCCATGACCGAGTCCACATCTTCAGAACTAGGGGTAAAGGGACAATCTAAGCACCAAAACAACTTAAGCTTAAAGGGACACGCCAAGCACCGTGACACTTCAGTGATTTTTATTGTGAGTATGTATGTGCAGAGTTTTACTATGAAACTCTACACAAACAGAGTTTAATGTTGTATCATGTCCCGCAGCATCATCGGTGCGGGACATGACACAGTACAAGTACAGCACAGTACAAGTTTTCCCAGTTACCATTAAGAATTCTCTGCATGCTTGGTGTCTGTCATCAACATGCACAGCATCCTGGGAACAGGGAGCCAATGGTGGCACAGCCACCCGTCTGTGCCAATCATGTCCTCCTCTCACCCTATCCTCCCCCCAGCATTGAAATGTAGGGACATCAGTGGAAGAGAATCAGGCTGTATGGAAAACTTGGCTTTGGAGCTGGAAATGCGTTTTAGCCATTTTCTTTTAAATCTGTTTTAGAGGCAGGGGACCAGGATAGGAAGGGTTACTCTGAGTCTAATCAAATCAGTGTTTTCTTAAACCACTGTATTTTGGTTGGAGTAACCCTTTACTGAAGCAGTTTCCATGTATAAATCATGCTCTGTAGCCTAACCACTCAATTATCTGTCATTAAGAAGTTTTATCACTTTGTATACGCTGCCCTAGTCCTACCTCCCTGGCTGAGACTCACACAACTCCCCTATCACTTCTTGAAATAGAGTCTGTATGATTTAGCTTCCATTAGTGTACAGTTTTTTAATGTAGAATGTTTTATCTCCTGCTCTCTTAATAGTCTGCTAGAGTGCATGCACCATTCTCCTTTGTGCGATTTAAATCTAATTTACAAAGTGGAGATAAAAATTTATAAAGTAAACACACTGTGACGTAAGATCTGAATGAGAACGAAACCTTTTTTATCATGCAGGCTGTGTCAGTCATAGCCAGAGGAAGTGTGACAAAGGGCTGCATAAAAAGATACAAAAGTGAATAAACTTCTCAATGGCAGAGAACTAAGCAGTGAGACTGGAAGGGCACAATCTATACACTAAAACTGTTTCATTAAGCTAAAGTTGTTTTGGTGCTTAGAGTGTCCCTTTAAATCAAAGTAATGGAGAGCAATATATAGCAGCAAATAGCAGCGTTACATTTTCCCCTAAACAGTCTTAAAGTGTGCAGGGAATAAACTTTGTAATATTGAAACAGGGCTGTCTAGCTAAATAATGTTTTAATCTTATATAGTCTTCTTGCCAAGGCGGCCGATGACCAAGGGAAACATTATCTACAGGAAGCCCGCAATCACAAAATGTCTCTGGTCCCTAACTGATTATCCCCACCAATAATTTGTAGCGGCAGATAGACACCCACGTGGCGAAGCAGCAGACAGAGTGCGCAATACTTTTGCAGAATATTCCAAGCCATGAAACAAATAGCAACCAGTAATACGTCCCTTGAGGATGCTCAATATATCAGATGAAAAAGAGGAGAGTAGAAAACAAAGCTTCGTACACATCTTAAATAAGAAACTAGTATTCAATCTGAAACCGCTGTCTCCAGAATCATTACAATAGCGATTACTTGATGCCCCTTCTCACTCTTTCTCTCTATGAAACGTACATTTTGGAGTTCTTCTGTTTAATCTTATAACAAAAACAAAAGTTGAAAATCTCATCTGACGTGTATTAGATTTAATGCATGCACACATGCTATACATCTACCGGTCTATGAAAAGAGAGATCACCGATTGGCTATCTGCAGCCACTTCCAAAGTAATGGAAAGTGGATAAAAAGCACACACCAGATTCATGGAGAGAAAAACAAATGACAAAATGAAGATCTTAAATGGTGAGGATTTTGTGGGTACCCGCCCAGAGCCTCCGGAGCGGCCTCCCGACGACCACCGGGACCCTCCAACAGCGGAACGCCGCTTCACGTCTGAAGACTCGTGCTGATGGCCGTGATACTACCCGTGCTCCCGCTCAGCCTCCTATTAGTGAGAGAATCTGGCTGAGATCCCCTCCAAGGCACATCGGAGATGGAACCGGGCGGAGGCAGCCCTTCTCCCTGGGACGCCAGTCGAGCCTCCAGAACCGGCATCGGCTGACCGACAGGGACTAAACCAGAGACTGGCTATGCTCCGGAGTGCCCAGACGCGGATATACTACTCGACCTCACCGTAATGTTTTTGTCCAATTTGAAGTTTTATTAGCCCTTATGCCTATCTTTCATATCTTCTAGCATTCAGTATAACTGTTAAATACCTAGACTGCATAAAATCTAACACTGTTCCATTACGTTTCACTCGTGTGACCCGTTGGAAAGCTTAAGCCCGCTTAAGATATGCATAATACGGTACCACACTCCCACGGATACACACGCATGCCCCACTCATCCTGGCACCCAAACCTTTAACCCTGTGACATGTAATAAAACGTCGAAGCATATGATGGGACCTAATAGTCTTAATCACAAACAGCATGCACCTCCCTGCAAACACTTAAACGTGTCACAGCCCATTCATAATTCTATGCCAATGTATTGATCAACCAGAAGTTAGTCATAACTTTGTGCCACGCTATTACTAAGCCATGTTGACCTCTTAACATACCAGTCATCATAACCTTACAGTATTACGCCTACTTACTTACCACCCGGCATGCCAGGTGTCACCCTATTCACTGCTAAGCTAGTGGCATACTATTGAGTTGCCAACCATACAGGGACACTTACTGTTACAGCGTATCCCAGGTTCAACTGTTAAGCCTTGTTTAGAAAAGTATTAATTAAGCCTGATATTTACTACTCAAACGCTTATATCTTGAATCGTTATTTTGTGTTTTATATTTAAAAAAAAAAAATATATGCAAACCCAACATGCCATAACACTGTTTTGCTAAGACCATACAAATCGAGCCTTCTGATGCTGTTGTGGCGATACAGGCACTGTTGTACCTACCTGCATATCAAAAATAAAGAATTATTTAAAAAAAAAAAAAAAAATGGTGACGATTTTATTTTCCTAAAGTTACTATTCGATTAAATCTCCTAAAATTACCCATCAGTCAAATCTGAAATAAGGGTTAGTTTACGTCCCATAATCACTACATCGAGCGGTAATGGTTATAATGCCAGGAGTCTCCTGGAGCTGTCCAACAGTAAGTAGTTAAATTGTTTTCGAACGTGTTGACACTTCCCTGGATCCCTCTAGTACTCCACGGTCCAGCCCCTCTTTGGTTGTCACTAAAAAGAATGTTTGTATTTCTGTATAAACAATATAAATTCTGCCCATCTCTGGATGGAATTCATTTACTGAGAGAATCAATGAATCATGTCCAAATTGGGCTAAATTGATAGAAAATGTGGAAGGGGAACTTACGCTTTAGACTACATGGGACATCTGGAAACTAGAGTGGGCTGTAGTGATTTTGGTGTTTATTTTGCTTTTATAATAATAATAAATAAAAAGCTAGCCTAGAAATGTACATCTGCAGTATGCCAAAAATAAACATAACAAATGTGTCCTTCAAAGGCATGCGTTAGAAATGGGACAGATATAGCACTCACTCATGTAGCAATAAGTTGGTCTGATTGCCTGCCCTGCTTTGTGACACAATGGTGCAAGGTATATTATTTTAGCAGCACTCCTCCAAGTAGACATATCTGCTGCACAATGGTCATTCATCCAGAATAAAAGTACAGACACCTTTCAAGATATTCACTATGTGATTAATGAACATATTCCATTGATTCTGCCTGTAATTAATATAACTATAAAAGCAAGATTTCATCTACAACGTTTCTCCACCTACTTCCTAATTTTAAAAGCAGTTATTTTATTTCTAAATTATGTAAATCTAAAGCTATTAATCTCTTGTAGACCCTCTCCCACATTGTAATGGGGGAATTAATGTGAAAGAACCCCACCTGACAAACAAAGAATAAATAACATTCGGCAAAGGCCTCAGACGCATTCCTGCACTGACAGTGAAAACTAAATTGGAATAAACAGCAGGAACCGCTGTGCAAACACCGCTCGACATACTTTAAAGACTAGTTTTAATAAATTTATAGTAACCTTCCCACATAGAGCACAACATGTAATAAAACACTTGCTGCTGAGTTGTAGCACACCAACACACATCAAAGTCTTATAGGCAAAAACGTTATCTATACATTCTCCAGGAATTCTGGAGATACAATGTCGTTTACAGTGGATGAGCAACAAATATAGTTTGGGCCATCGTCATAGAATGGTAACACTAATGTTTATGTGCTTCCACGTAACACTATGGGAGTGTACCTCATGGGAAACAAGACAGCATATAGATAACTTTCTAATTTACATGTGATCTTGGTGTGGGAATGGTCATTTTTAAAGATCATGGTCTCACAACAATCACGTACAAGTAATTCAGGTCCCTAGTTTGCAGCAATTGTTCAATCCTTTGGCATCAATACAGTAAAAACCCTTGGGGTAGCATTTCATTAAAGGTGTGGCGAAACCGACCTCGCCACTGAGCATTGGAGAAGACTAATTGCCAGCCTCCTGCCATGTGACTATGGCCCATGGGATGTATTGCCATTTAAAGACATTATTTGGGCTTATTGGATTTTGAAACACTTTTTCTGCCCCTTTGAATACATGGGAAGGTGTGTCCCTCCCCAGTTTCCTGTCTATTGTTCTCCAGCAGGGCGTTGTCCCAGGGACACTGCCAGACCAGTTGGAACTTGTTGCTAACCTTTAACCCCATGGCGATTTGACTGTGTTTGTGGGATCTGAGCGGTGTTCGGATATAGGGAGCGCTCAGATCCAAGCTATCTGGGGATAAATTGAATGTGGGAGTTCTGTTCAATATAATGGGAATTATGTATTTTTAGGTATTTTACTGTTGTTGTAAATGGAGATATGCCCTGTACTGGAGATAAGTAAGTTACCACACCTAACTTTTAAACCACTGGAGGGAATTGTATGATTTTTGAGTATGATTGTATATGGAGTATGCTGATTCTGAAAATGTATGTTTTATGTGAATGGCATGTATATTTTGAAAGTTATTAATATTGTGTAAAAACTGTATATTTTCCTGCCTGTGATAATTAAGTTAGTCTATTGTGTTGAGATAATTTTATCACAGGCAGAGGGGAGGATTTCTGCTGGTATGAATGGGAGTGTTTAGCTGTGTTGTAATGTATTCATTGGTTGTTCTTCAAAACCCTGTGGGCAGTACTAGGTTTGTAAAATGGGCATAAAAGCAGAGTGTTGGATTAAAAACTTCAGTTCTACTTCACCCTCAATTTAGAGTGCCATCTCTTATTGGGGTAATCTGCTACAAGGGATTGCTATGCTTGTCATACTCCCTTGCTAAATCACTACTAAGCTCTTGTAAGAGTTTGTTCCTGTCCTGCTCTTTGAAGGAGTCCACGGTGGTTATGGTGTCGGCTGGAGTGCTTGAAGCCGTCAGGAAGCGCTAGGAGCATCCTTCAATGGAGGTACCCAGTCGGGGGGTGCCAGGTGATCTGTTACAAAAGGGACACTATAGGCACCCAGACCACTTCCTCTCACTGAAGTATCCCTGTCCCCCTTGTTTTAGAGAACCAGCAATGTTTACATTGCAGCACTAAGACAGCCTCAAGAGGCTATCTACCAGAGATCCACTATAGGAGTTTCCAGAATCTTATTGAACTTTAGGTTGCCTATCTGAGGACATCCAGCGTCAGTAAAAACCCCATAGGACAGCATGGATGAGGGCCTAAGGCGCACGCTGTTTATGTGCATTAGCCACCCCATCAGATGACGTTGGAGAAGGCAGAGTGCCGACCCAGCACAGAGGGACAAATAGCAGAACTGAAAACCGTTTCCAAGCTGGCTATCTTTCCAGTTGAACTATCTTGGCTTTAAACTTGCAGTTACCCTGCTGAATCTCTTTACAATTCACAGTTTAGTGAATAACTTGTCTGGTGATTCTCTTTACCATAACAGTTTCCTGGAAGATAAAGCGAATGATATCATCCAGACTAATGAGACAAATGCCCAGAGTAAAATAAAACACATTGTTAAAAAGTGTTAGCTCGTTTCTTGCCATAGTGTACAGGTACTTGGCAGAGCAATCGCCCTTTTTTACAGGTTTATTTCTTCCAGTCTTCAAAGCACTCTAGACTGATTGCCTATTCCATCCAGTAATCAGAGGAGTCCACACTTGTTATCTAGTTAGAATTTGTTGGACTCCTACTGAGAAGCCATTAGTTTGTCGTTTGATCTCAAAGCCACCGGCAAGTTCTCCCATTGCCGTTAACCATCATGCCGTTCGATTCTCATTTCATAATTCTTCTTTTTTTTATTCTCTTGTAGGATGGATTCCATCTATAGGTTTTTTCCAAAGTTAAAACACAAACAAAAGAAACCAAAACAACTAAAAACTGGTCCTGTCAAAATAAGTGATTTACGGAGTGTGGGTATAGCTAGATGTAATTTAACAGACTAGAACCAGACTTTAACCCCAAAAAGCCCCACTCCTATATCCATCCCAGTGGTAATGGGCCAAGCTAAGGCTTCTTAGTGCCCAAGCTAAACCAACCAACACACCCATCACATTAAAAAAAACTGGCCGTAGGTAGGACTTGAAAAAAAAATGTATTCCTCCAGCTTGTTATTCACGGTAGCCGCTGAGTTTGCCTCTCCTACAGACGGAGCAGTCTGTCATTTATATCGCAAGACACCGAGAAGCTGTAATTCACTGAAAATGTGGGTATTCTCCTCAAGATCCACAAAATCTGTTGATTCTCTAACAGGATGATTTACTAAAGTGAGAATTGTTGAGAATTCAAAGTGAATTTCAAATTTAAGACAAAAGAAGCCGAATTGGAAACATAGTTGACTTGGAGAATTTTTCCAGTTCGGCTACTGATACCTTATATTTGAAATTCAATTTGAATTTCCAACAATTCTCACTTTAGTAAATGACCCTTAAAGAATCTGTGTATTCTCGCCTGGACCCAATGAACCTGTTCATTCTACTCCAAAAATTCTGTTAATTTATCGTGAAAGCCTAAGGTGGTTACACAAGGACAAGGCCTAGTAAGGCAGGCTGGCAGTCCATAAGCTGGCAACAATCACTAATGGCAGGAAACGTTTAATGATCCTCAGTATCACAATTCGGGTTCTTACATGTATTTATTTTAATTTGCTCCTTGCACCTTTATTATCCTTTATGATGTGTTCTAAACATGCCTGATTGGGTGATTCTATGAAGGAGCCTGGCTCTTAATGAGATCCCTGCAGCCTATGACATACAGGCATTACAATCACTCTGAGAGTCAATGCATTAGGCTGCATACAGCACACAGACCTCACTGGATATTCCCAGACCAAAATATTTTGTGTGTATAAAATCATGCACGCACTGTGCATCTCTTAAATATACATAACAGACGGCAGTTTCATGCCCTGCATTTGTGTGCTGTGAGCTGACGTTTTGCTAGAAAAAATTTTATTCCATGTTCATTACATCCTCAGACGAAGTGCAATCTTCCTCTAATTCCAGGCAAATACCATTTAAGAGTAACAGGGGTTAAACTTCCCTTTGACATCTTGTAATATGCAGCACTGGGGGCAGGGGGGAGACGATATACCAACTAGAATAATTGCTCCCAC
Organism: Pelobates cultripes; assembly: GCA_933207985.1. Taxonomy (NCBI): domain Eukaryota; kingdom Metazoa; phylum Chordata; class Amphibia; order Anura; family Pelobatidae; genus Pelobates; species Pelobates cultripes. The sequence goes on along the minus strand of OW240923.1, from coordinate 14,083,031 downwards.
AGGGACCAATCCACAGGTCACAAATTTTTGCTCTTGACTACAGAAAAATCTTGAATCTGATTTTCTGTTAACCTGGACGTAATCTTGCATCCCAGAATCATTGTCTTCGCTGTAAAAGCTGGGCAAAAGCGTCTTCCCTACACTGCAATTATTCAACAGATGTTGCTGGGTCCTGGAGGGATATTTTATTATTCAAAGATGATTTTTGGCAGAAGTAAATATTTTTTCATCGGTTTCGACTTTGGAATAAATTTACGTCTTCCTGCCTTAAATATTAAACCATTAGAAAAAGCAGATTTAGCCTTAAAGAAAGAAAGAAAAAAATTTAATATTCAGTTTTTAAGAACTTCATTCATTCATTCTGCTGAGCAAACAGACAAAAACACACGAGCACTCACGCACGCCGCAGTCTGGATTTTCCAAAAGAACAGAATAGTGACAAAACAGAACATTATGTAGAATGTCACAGGATAAACAAGTTCTTTCTCCCAAGTTAAATAGGTTTAGAAAGGTAGTGCTGAATTGAGGAATTTTTCACAGCTAAAGAAGCCTGTCGCATACACAAACCAAGCAGAGCAGAGCCGGTGGTGGTGGAATTAAAGGGGCAAGGGGTCTTGTGCAGGGCAATTTTCCTTTTTTCTTTGGTTTTGTTTAACTTCAGCATTGGTGTCTGAATATAATTAGGTGTTGTGTCAAGTGGTTGATTGATTAGAGCAATAAAGCCCGTTGGCATGATCCATAATAACTATTATTTATAAAGTGGCAACATTTTCCACAGCCCGGGATGGGTGTTATGTTTTGGAGGAGGGAGCACAGTAGGTAGGGTGAGGATTTAAGAGGAGAGCTCACAGGCTTCTCTAAAGTATTGTGTGTTTATGGAATTTTAAGGACTGCAGACAGAGTCCGATGGCCCGTGGAAGGAAATTCCATAAGGAATGGGTAACCCTGAAGAAGTCCATGAATGTTAGAGTTAAATAGAATTATGGGTGGGGGGAGGAGGGGGGAGAGGAAACCAAATTGGTATTAAGGGGTACAGAACCACCACAGGAATTCAAGATAAAAATCTACATCAGCAAAATGTGTAAGACTTCTGGAAACATATTGAAGAAACGTTGCATCACCATAGAAAATAATAAAGAGTAAATATGCATGTCTGTGTTTAAAGCTTAATTTGATGGGCTGCTTCGCAAACAGATTTTTAGCATACTGTATATAATGTTAACAGACAGTCGTACTTTAAAATCGCATAATGACTAAAGTTGAATAGTACACTTTTATATAGGTAGGTCAAGAGATGTACCTCCAGTAGATCCACTCTGGACACAGCAAAAAAAAACAAAAACAAATAGAAATAAATATATATATATATATATATATATATATATATATATATATATATATATATATATATATATATAAAATAGTATAGCACTAAAGCAGGAATAACTCTCATGGCATACAAATCATAAGCAAATTAAGAAGTCACAAATTATTCTTTGCTTTATAGTAAATGGGGATGTCTTTTGCATTCACCAAATCCGATGCATGGATTTAGGCCAAGCATGTCAAACTCAAAGGCTAACACGGACCAAATAAACAAGGTTTATGTTTATGTGGGCTGCAAAAAAACAAAAACACATAGGATTAATAGAAACAGTACAGTATAAAAAAAAGTTGCCTGACACTGGACGTCCTCACGCTTGTAGGGCTTCAAAGTAAACAAAAGAGCAAATTTATATTAAGGAGACGGCATTTGCATACAACCAATGTTTCAGTCCAACTACCTTGACATATTAAGAAACGTTTGGTAATTATTATTATTTCCATTTATATAGCGCCAACAGTGCTTTACAATATTATTAGAGGGGGGATTAAACTATAAATAGGACAATTACAAGAAAATTTACAGGAACAATAGGTTGAAAAAGACCCTGCTCAAACGAGCTTACATTCTATAGGAGGTGGGGTGTAAAACACAATAGGACAGGAATTCGCAATCAAATAAGGTGGGAGTGAGGCAGAGCTGGAGGAGAGAGTAGAGTGCTGCCCTTTAGGAGAGAGCAAGAGACAGGTATATAAGGTAGAGGTTAGTCTGGGAGGCCATAAGCTTTCCTAAAGAGATGGGTTTTAAGGCACTTCTTAAAAGATGCAAGACTAGGGGAGAGTCTGATGGCGGTAGGCAGGCTATTCAATAGCAAGGGAGCTGCCCGCGAGAAGTCCTGTAAGCATGAGTTGGCCGTACGGACAGAAGGTGGTCACGGGCAGAGCAGAGAGACCAAGAAGGGGCATACCTATGGATCTGTGAAGAGATATAAGAGGGGCTAGAATTGTTCAGTGCTTTATAGGTGTGAATTAGTACCTTGAATTGACTCGTATAGCATACAGGAAGCCAATGTAAGGAATGGCAGAGGGGTGAGGTGTGAGAGAAACGACTAGAGAGGAAAATCAGTCTGGTGGCAGCATTCATTACGGACTGAAGCGGTGCAGTACGGCTTTTGGGAAGACCAATCAGGAGAGGGTTACAATAATCCAAGCTTCTTGGTAGTGGGACTGAAATGGTGAATGTTTGCTGTTGCACAGCTGGAAAAAACAAATGACGTTATCTTGTTGATTTTGAAGTCATGTGAGTGTGTTGCACTTCTAGGACTTCTCTAGTTAGTTTTTAAGTTAAAAGGTCAAGGTTTGAAAGGAGTATTTCTGAATCCATTAAATAACTATTTATTTTTGTTAATTTTTGATTAATTTGGCTACAATATTTGTACATATTTTAATCAGTGCATCTCACCTTTGCATCACAGAAAAAGAAGGGCATTTCCTGCAAATTAACTTGCATTTTTCGTGACTCCCATCTCATTTCACTTAAGAATTAAACTTTAAAAAAAAACAAAAAAAACACACAACCTCTAACAAACAGTCAGGACTGATTAAGTCAATGTGGTATTATCCCTCAGAGGTTTGACTTTAAGAAATGCAGACTTTGAATAAATGTGTATATGATTCTAAATGGCAGCCCCCATGAACAGCAATCGTGTTTACTGAGATATACACGATCAGAAGATTCTGAGTAGGGCCCTATCCACAAGTGGTTTTATTTTTAATTATGGTCTTCCATCATTAGTTTAATGACTTCTTTACCTACTGCACTGTGCAGCAGAATATGTTTGGGATTCCTTATAAAATAATAAAAGCATTAAACCATCCCCTTTACACCAATGTGTGCTCCAAACCTTTCTACGGATGTGAAAACTGAGCAGGGGATTTGTCACTCCATCTCATTTTTTGGTAAAATTCAAAGGTTACCATTTCACAAACCACTATTTTATAGGTAAGTTCAAAAATGATCTCATTAGGTACAAGAACACACACAACATTCTGCCTTAATGATTAAACGTAACCGGAGTATCATTTACAGAAGTAAGCTTCCAGTATCGCACCTTACTAATCAAACCTTGTGTTCCAGTCAAGTGATATCAGTTGCCATGGACACAGGAGTGGAAAGCTGAACAGAATATTATAGGAATGAAAAAAAAAAAATATATATATATATATATATATATATATATATATATAAAAAAAAAAAAAAAAAAATAGAAAAACCCCTGCACTCACGCTTACTTGTTCCCAACGCCGGGTACATACACCAGAGCTCCAATAGACAAAAATAGGAAAAAGAAGTGGCTGCTCACCGGACTTAAAAATCAAAAATTTTTATTGTATAGTGTTAAAAAACAACATTGTCCTGTTATTTAGACCCTGAAGAAAGTCCTGAACTGGTGAGCAGCCACTTCTTTTTGAGAGAATATATATATATATATATATATATATATATATATATATATATATATATATATATATATATATATATATATATATATATATATATATATTTATAAATATTTTTTTTTTTTTTTTTTTTTCAAATAAAAAATTAAATAAACATTTTCCAACAGATTAAAATAGAAATATATAAAAATGTAAATTTTTTTTATAGTATTAAATAATTTTAAACGTGTATCCAAACTAGTAATCATATGACATGTCCAGCGTAATTAAATTGAGGCCTTTGTGTGAAAAGAATTTTGTATTTATTTATTATTATATTTTTAATACACCCTGTCTACTCCACTAGCTTTGTCTTGTGTTAAACTCTAAATTATGTCCTAGTGTTTTTATATATGGATTATTGTAACCCTCTCCTGATTGGTCTTCCCAAAAGCCATATAAATATCTTGAGGAAGACCTGAAGAGGTCGAAACGTCTATCGAATTTATGTTGTTTTAATAATAATAAATAATAGTGATTTTTTACAAGACCTGTGAGTGCATCTCTTTTTCAATTGTTATATTATATATATATATATATATATATATATATATATTTATTTATTGTTTTGGGGGAATATCTATCTATATAACCCCCAAAACACTAGGACATAATTTAGAGTTTAACACAAGACAAAGCTAGTGGAGTAGACAGGGTGTATTAAAAATATAATAATAAATAAATACAAAATTCTAGTCACACAAAAGGTCTCAATTTAATAACATTGGACATGTCATATGATTACTAGTTTGGATACACGTTTAAAATTATTTAATACTATAAAAAATATTTACATTTTTATATATTTATTTCTATTTTAATCTGTTGGAAAATAATGTTTTTTTTTCTCCAAATAAAATAATAAAAAAAAAAATTGGAAAGCTTATCAAACAATATTACATCGGTCATAGTGTTCAACCTTACACTTACAACTAAAAAGTGAAAAACCTTCTTCTTTGTTATATTCTCTAGCCTTTGTTTTAATTTTGTGAAACTGGTAAATTTACAGAGTTTAAAAGACCAGACAGGATTAGTTCGTAGGTCTTTGCAACACAATAGACAGGTTCGCTTCTTATCCAAATGAAAGCATCATTTAGCACTTCTTAATGGATTTTTAAAATAGTCTTTACAATCAAGGTTATTCCATTTGATAAAGTCTTAGACGAAACGCGTTATGGATATTTAATTATTGTGTTTGTAAATATATTAAAGTATTTTTGGTCATTTGTTTGTGCCAATAATCTTTTTTTATAGACACATAATACTCTTTTTACCCTGGCTTTTTAATTATTATTTTTATTGGTTTTAAAAAAAAACCTGAAAACCCCTGGAAGTTTCCTGCATTTAAAGAAATCCAAGGTGGGGATCAATCCACCCAAGCTGTCATCACGGAGCAGTTGGTCTGCTCTGGTTTTGTAAGTACATTCTTTTATTATTTTATCAATATTGCTATATAGTGAGCACTATTGGCTGTCTCTTTTATTTCGAGAAACTGGACACGTATCACAGAGAGGAACCCATCTATATCCCATAAGCGGGGATCAAACCGCCGTATGCGCTTTATTCCAGAGCTAGGACATTAGCTCTGATAAATGTGAGTTTTATATTATTATTTCTACACATCCATATTAGAACTCTACATACTACACTATTGGTTGTCCCCCTCTCTCTTTTTATCTTTTATATAAGTGGACTCACTACAAAGTAGAAGACGTCAACAGCAAAGACTATCTGTAAGGACAATAATATTGGACTTTTCCTTCTTTCCAATTGGACTTTATTAATATTTTATTTATAAATAACTTTTTTATTTTATTTTTTCCAATTTTATCTGTGTGCGCAGCCTTTTTTCTTCTTTTTTCTTATTTTACAATCAAGCTATTCAGCAACATGGAATATTGGAGGAAAAATAGTTGGAAAATTGGGCATACTTATAACATGTATAGTGCTTTCAGCCACAAAGATCTGTGATCAGTGTTACTGAAGCCTATTGATCCGAAAGGAATGGTGCCGTTAACTTTCCTAGAGAGTAGATATCCAGCTTGTAAGCTATTCTGAATTTAAGAGAACACAGCAGGTAAACATCCACATAAAGAAGAATAAAAAGAGCAATATTAAAAAGACACTAAAGGGCACCCAGACCATTCCATATTCTACAATTAGACTGGTTGCCCTTCCCCACTCCCCCTATTAACCCTGAAATTTAAAACATTGTATTTTGCAGAGCAGAAGAGCTTTCATTGCCGAGTTTAAATACCTTAGCTGTCAGACAGCCACTAGAGGCGGTTCCTCTGAAATAGAGTAAAAACTCTGATATTTCAATAAGATGGTCTCACAGAGACCATATGACAGGTAGAGTGTGGTATATTTTAGCGCATGCACACTAGTCTCTCAATACTTTCCTTTGGAATAGCATTGGATTGGTTGAGATCGTCGATCTCAATGATCTCAGCAAAGGAGGCAAAACTGCGGAGCAGAGACTGGAACTGAGAGGGAGGAAATATAAGTAATCTACCTGTAAAAGGTAAGATACTTTTGGTGCGGCCGTGTCACAGGAAGTGACGCGGGTATAGAAATCTGACAAGATCTCTTCAGATGAGGAGAGCTCTAGAAGTCCTATCAATCCTAAAGATTCAGACCATGGCAGGTCAATATCCTCAGATCTTCAGGATGAATATGATGAGCTTCTTCGTTACGCCGTGGTAACTCCAAAGTTTGAGCCATATTTCCTCAGGGGCCATCAAGTGAATGCTGAACAAACTACAAGTGACAGGATTTCAATCCCGAGGGAAACTGTACACAAGCAAATAACACCTCAGCAACTGAACATATCAGAGTCCTCGGAAAAAGAACATAAAACGGTTTCAGAAGACGAAGCCTCTCAGCCAAGGACCTCAAAAGCAGACAATCCCAACGAACTAACGCTTCAAACAGGGATCCTGACCGGCATGAAGGCATTCTCTCTCATTCATTCCGATGAACTATCCATTCCAAGCTCGCCCACGTCTCATTCCCAAACTGGCCAGACCTGAGTAGCACAGATGCCAGTCTGTCCCGAAAATATGAAAAGATAAATGTTATGGCTGACCTAAGCAAATGGAGACACCATCATTGAGGAGCATAAACTGAAAATGAAAAGGCAGAGTGAGAGCACGCCGAAGACCTCTCACGGCTAAGCAACCAGCTGGACAACCTTCAGGAGTTACTTCAAACGTACAAAATCTCCATACAACGAATAGACGAGGAATATTCATGTAGTATGGCTGATAGACACTTTAAGAACACTCTAATAAAGAACGTGTGGAGGGCTTTGCGTTCTGTTGTTGAATCTAACTGGAAGGATAAAGTTGAAAAGGCTTGTCGAGCACGAGCAGTTTGTGTGGATCTGTCTAATGATTATGAATCCAGGATAACACAGCTAAGCCATGCCCTAGAAGATGCCAGAGCAGAAGTGCAAAGACTTAATGGAGAGCGGGAGCAGTTTGAGGGTTCAATGAAGAAAGCTTTCATGCGTGGTGTCTGCGCATTGAACATGGAGGCGATGTCGATGTTTCAAGGAAAAGAAAGCCAAATGGACCATGATCCTATACCGAGGAGAGAGGAATTTGGCCCTAGCCCTTCAGTTACATTGCAGCATCCAGCCACAACATCGGCTCACATAGCTTCATCCCAGCACTAGCCACCTTTGTCATTCCACCCTCCTTCATCAGAGCAAATTTATAGGCACCACTTTGTCCCATTAAGTGCTTCCCATTCAAAGGAAGATGGATGCACCCCAGTTGTAATGTCTGCCACAGCGTCCGGGTCCAGTATATTATCAAACACAAAAGCTGCCCCCAATAAGGGTCGTTACCTCAGGTCAGCAGAAGGCTGGAAGGACAATAACGGCGCGTGTCACAACTCAGTCAGATCTGGCACAGAAGATTAGCAAGACCGGAAGTAGTGTGAGGTCTATGGCAGTTTCCCCACCCATGGCCTCTGTTGTAGTTGGAAAAACATCATCCAGTAACTCAGCAAACTATCTCCCAAGCGACTGCTGCAAAATACCCGCGGTCCTCAGTAAAAAGCGCCAGCTCCACCAGCGGAAGAAGCACTGCTAATCCCACCAGCATCCACACTATAAAGGTTGTTGACTAATGTGCCTTGTAGTCTAATGCAGTGTAAATACTTCCTGAATTACTTGCATTACTTGTCTTCAGACATGTGGAATATAAAACAGATTGACTCTCCTTTACTAAGCATTTACTAAGCATTATATGACTTGGAGAATAGTGTGCGGTAGCTGTATTCTGTTTGAGTGACATTGTTATTTTTATATATTTTTATTCTTGTGTTTTAATATTTAAAATGTTTATTTTTTTTAAATGAAATATTTTGTAACAGTTTTAAATGTGTATACTTGTTTGTCACATTTGTTTGTTGTTTTTTTTTTTCTTCACCCCAGTCAAAACTGATCTCTGTTTTAGTAAGCATGTGTGATTAACATCACATTAATAAGGAATGTTTACGAATAGCCATATAGATGCCTGCAGTCTGAAAACGGGAAGCTGTATAGCAGAATGCCTATTGTATGATGCGTCAGTCAGGACACACACTCCTGGCATTGTAACATGCGTTCTGTACACAGCCATACAACAGCTCAGGCCATTGGCATGCTTACCAACGGTCACCTTTTTAATCTAGCCAAGGGGCCAGCTGTTCATAATTTAGAGAAGAAATTTGTGCCTTGGTTACACTGGGCCAGTCACAGATGGAAAGAGTTATTTTAATTGAAGATTTAATTAAGCAATCCTTTAAGTGTGGATTGCGCATTAGCCAGAAACTGACATCACGCTTACACAAACATAAGTACTTTGAAGCCCGAATCCCTGGTCAATAAAATGCCTGAAAATAAACTTGTTGCCTAGATTTTCCGTAATCCTAAATTATATTGCTAAGTGTTAATGTGTCCTGTGCATCCTGATCACATGTTATTAAACCAGATGTAAAATGGTGTCACAACATCATAATGCAATTCTGTGATTTTTGCTAGTTAGGATAATCCTAATAAAGGAAGACTGGTGTCTGTTTTAAAGAAAGAAAAAAAAAAAAGGTAAGATACTCCAAACAAGTTATGGCTTACTGCATACGCTGTGCTGCAAGGTTGTCCCTTATTTCTGTCCCCCTGCACACGGATGGAAAAATCACTGCAGTTATAATCCTGCTCATTGATATAAATTCAAAGACTCCACCACAGTGACAGATTCACATTAGGATATAAAACCCCTTTTTGTAAGAACCATGTGTATAATTACACCAGAAATGGATCTAGAATAATCAGTTGAAGTTACACCTCTAAGAGTTGAAACCTTTTTTTTTTAAACCAGTCTGGCTAATAAAATTATTCCTGTCAACATCCTGTTATATAATAAATTTGGCGTCTAATACAGTTCTAAACTTCCGTTTCATTACAAAGAGTCGTTTTATTTAGAGGACTACTAGGAAAAAAAAAAAATCACTAAATTTGTTTCCATAACCTCTTACAAAAATAACACCGTATAAAACACCAGAATGCCCAACTGAGCATGCTTTCAATGAGGTTCTACAGATAACTGATTCCGATCGCTGCTTCAGAGTTAACCAGCTGTTTGGAAGGGATGGCTATTAAAATAATGGAGAGAAAGGAAGAATGAAAAAAATACTGTTTACACCACAAATTGAATTAAAAGGAACACCAACTCCACTACTTTTTATCTGTAATTGATAAAAAATAATGACGTTTTAGAATCTTTCTACCATCGTCGTACGTAGAACATTACTTCTACAGAGAATGCAACATCCCATCCTGCTATTACCACTTTAAGAGTAATAGTTATAGAAGATATTACCGCTTCCTACCTGCCATCTTTTCCCTATTTTTCAATCCTAATTCCAGTATCATTATCGAAGTATGCAGGCCCAGTAAAATGAATTAGTCCTGTATCAGTAGATGACCCACAGTAAAGATCAGTTTAACTCTCTGCCCCGCGTCACAATGGGAATACAGAGTCATGTTCACAACCTGCAGCTCATCCAGTCTCTACAGGGATGGCCACTAACAAGATCCTTTCTGCTCTCCTGTCAGCACAGATAGAATGAAGGCATACAGAAGACTTAATAGCACAAGTGAATTTCTACAGTATTATTTCCATTGCTCGTTTACCTTTCCAGCTCATATTCCTTCATCCCCACTTGTGCAGCTTTCATGACCTGTGAGGCAGATGATAAAAAAATAGATTATATATATATATATAAATATTTTATTTAAACCGCTTATTGTCTCCACTGAGCAGCCACATCCAACCACCAGAAGATGAAATGTTACACTCTGTCAGTTGGATTATCGAAAAACACCCAGAGACAGATACATGGTGTCATATTTGATAAAAGGCTATCTTTATCATAAGCCGTATTCTTATGTGCACAGGTCCCAATTAACACTATGCTTGTTGTATCTATGTCTAGAGAGGTCAGTGTGTCTGCACTCAGAACATTAAAAGCAAAAGCAGCAATGGGAACACCAGACACACGGATGTTGCTAAAACAGAAAATCTATATTGAGCAGCAATGTCTAGAACCACAGCAACACACAGTTTGATCACAGCGCAGACAGCACATTACTACACTGCAGAACAAATATGGGCAACTTGCTGCAGAGACAAACTGGGTTAAAGGAACACTACACTACCCAAATGGGCAAAAAAACTGAATTCACAGTTTACTAGATATACCCCCAGTGCATACATGTACGCAGTTTTCATGCGTGTATTCACTGGGGTAGATCTTAAAAGAGCTCCCAAAAGCTAAAGTTCTTCTGAACATCAGCCATAGTACGTTATACTAACAGATGGGGAAAGTCAATGAAGCTATCTTACTGTGCAAGCAGATCAGCTTGGGCACTCACTAACAGCATTCTGAACGGAGGTCTGACATTCAAGTATGCAGAGCGAGGCAGGCACGCTCATCTAGAGGACGCCCGGCACTTCCATTAGCTCAGGAGAGCTGATAGAAGTAGGCAGCTTACCTCCATGGCTGTCTGATTGATCTCATAGAAATCGACACTTTTATAAACTGTCCCTATAATGGTCCTTCAAACACAGCCAAAGACCTTTTTTTACTTTACTATTCACAGAGGTGATATATCAGGAGACATTTATATTACGGTTTCTTTTTATGCAGAAAAAAAGAGAAGGAGCGAACAGTTCAATAATCAATACTCATATTTTACATTTTAGCCGCCATTTGACAATAAAAAAGGGGAGATGAAGGCTGGCATCTGCTGCACACAAAAGAGGGATTGGAGCAGCGCTGAACAACCGAAAATCAATAGGGGAGGCAGCACACCTGAATATGAGGGATTCCATCTAAGACCCCAAGAAGAACTTGGGAAAGTAAAACAAAAAGCCAGGTAGCGCAAAAACAAAAGATTATAAAAAAAAGTACAATAAAAATAGTCCTTATATCAGACCGACAATAATAAAGGTATCAAGAATGAGCAGATATAAGGCACAGTCTAAAAGTAATCCAATTTCCATAAAATGCGTGTGGGACCAATTTGATCAGCAGCAGCATATAAAAAGAAACACAAATAGGAAAAGGACCAATTTAATGTACTTTTGTCTTTTTTAAATGTATTTATCTGTTTTGGTGCTACCTGACTTTTTGTTTTACTTTACCGTGGCATCTACTGCAGCCCATGTAGATAGAATCTGAGCGGTGCATGCAGTTACACCCAGTGAACCTTTATTTTATTTTTTATTTAAATTTACCTCTTTGTGAGCTTCACTGGACACACGATTTGTGTATCTAAGGATCTCCAGCTCCATATCTGTCTTAAACACTCGGCTGGTGGGAGAGAAGAAAAAAATAAATATATTTAGTATTTGTTAAAGAAAAAAAAATAAAAATCTTACACTCACAAGTATCCAGTATGGTCAATTGCCATGCTGGTTAATACAGAAGAAGTCGAAAGGACTACAAGGAGTTTATAGTTCAACAAGTGACGACACCGAATCACACCACAATGTGCATACAATGTCCAGTATAATTTCTGTTAAGTAACTTTTCTTTAAATCCTGAGTATACAATGGAACCAGCGGAGTTACTTAAGGGAAAAATGCTTAGCAAGCTCTCTTATAATCTATTCTTACAGTTAAACAAGCCACCATCTGTGTTTACATTCATCCAACATGGAGCTGTCCCTTTAACGGGATGAGACGGCTCAGTGCCATCCAATTGTGTTCAGTCTCAATGAACCCTCAGTTAGCGTTTGATTAATTTCTTACCAACATTTCACTTGCCTCTTGCGATATCTTAGCCTTTAAGTAAGTGCCGCATTACATTTTTGTAGATCGTCTTTTCAGTTCCAATTATTATCTGCATTTACTGTTCCACAACCCACAGTGCATTCAATTTAGTCTCAGTGAGAGAGTTCTGTTACCCAGCAGATCCCAATCATTTAATATTTCATCTCTTGGCCCCGGCAGCTTTCTCTTTAAACAGATATACGCTGACCATAAGCCAAATACTTAAGCTTTTATGACTTCAACTACCACTGTGCTCAGGCAGCCAAATACATGAAGACACTTTGTCCACATAATGTAGAATCCTAGCAATATGAGCAGGAACAGTCTGGCTGAGCATTTTCAGAGCTTTAGTTTACAGTGATCCTTTAAAAGGCTTCTTATCCCTTAAACTATTATTATTATTAATATTTATGAGAACGCTCAGGATTTAAACAATTAACAGTTGAATGAATACAGAATTAAACATGATATAAAGCAGGCAGTCAGCAACCTATGTTCAGGTAAAGTCGCTAAGAGGAGATAGCCAGGTAGGCTACATTCATCTTCCACTTAAAAGCCCTTAAGGAGACACTACATCTTTTTCTCAAAAGCCCTTAAAGGGACACTTGCATTGCAGCACTAAGTCTGCCTTCTTGCATCCAAACAGACCTTTGGTATGCTAGCTGACGTTGGACGTAATATAGTATTCCTCTACTATGCTTTTATGGCAAACCAATTAAAATAAAATAAAATCACATCCCAATGCATTGTGTGGCCATACCGAGCAGTGGGCATAGTAGAGAACGAAAGGCTCAAACCTGGTCTCTGTCTTTCTAGTTATTAACTTTTTATTTGCTCTTTATCGTTACAACTGCATGAAAATTTAAGTTGTTCATTCTGCATAGCCAAAAAAATAGATGTCAAACTACATCGCTTCTTCAGTTTGCTACAGTATGACAAATTTCATTAGCGGACTGAAATAAAAGTTTATTTCACAGCTTTAAATGCTTCTTTGTCAATGGGGGAGACGAGATGCTGGGCACCCCTTGAATGGAGTAAAGTAAAAGAACCAGTGTTAGAAATGAGACATGACAATGAACCGGTCACCCAATTTCTCCCAGAATCCTTCATTGCGACTTGAATGAAGCAGATATTTGAGTGCCAGGACAGGCTTACAAACATATCTAGTATCCCAGTCAAGTGAGATTTTTCACAAGCAGTCTCTCCCTCCTACGCAATCTTCAAACCCACACACGTGTGAAAGGCAAGAAACCAGGTTTAGCACAAAGATGAGGAAGATTTTCTTACTTAAAATAGCAGAAAATTATATCAAGGTTCTTCGCAGGACTTGTCTTCTGACTTACCCAACTTAACTACAGTCCAACCAGGACCCCTCATTTCACTGAACCCCTTTATATACCCTTGTGACATCTGTTTTATCACTCCACTGATGGCTGAAGCTTAATGATTAGCCTTTTCCAGCAACATTTGTAGAGTGTATGCAAGGCACAGACCGTTAATTGGAAAAAATAACAACAACAAAAAAAATATAAATCCGTTATCCTTTCACTCCAGCTACTCTGGCCTTAAATTTGAAATTCACTTTTAATTTTCATTTTAGTGCAAGACCCTGTTAGTCATGTGACCAGTGTAGCTCATTCATTTTTTTTGTAAATTTCTTTTATTCAAGGAATTTTCATTTTATGCAGAAAGAGAGAGAAGAAAAAAAACAAACACATTGTCGCGGACACGCAGGTCCAATAAAGGCTTTCCCAGTTCATGTCTCAGACATGAGATAGTTATTGTGAACGACATAGTGACATGCAAGTCATCAACCAGTTTAAAGACGTATACTAGTTGGGCTCATGGGTCCTATAAACCTTTGTGTGGATGGGGTTTTCCCTCTCTCGTACGGTTGTTGTGGCTATAGTATATCACCCAGTGTGACAAAGGTGGTTGATGTCTTGTGTCTAGGCAGGTGGTGTGTTTTGACCAAGCGTATGGGGGAGAAATCGGGTGTTGTGTGTGCCTTGCGCGTTCAGTTCTCAGATCTTTGGTGACAGTGGGGTATACCCCTGTTGATCTGGCTGGGGTGGCGGTGGTTTGTAGTAGCTCATTCATTTTGATGCTTTCCTATAGGAAGCTATTAATAGGATGTGTGTGTGTGGCAGCTGTGGAGCATGTTCCTCTATGAAGAGTAATGACTCTGAGAAGAAACCAACAGAGCAATGGCTCCACAATGACGGTGCCGGAGGCAGAGTGGGTATCTGCGCCATGAGAGTCTCCAAGTTTCAAAAAAAAAGTAAGTAACACCTTACTAGTGTAACAAGCGCTTACCTTTCCCCGCCGGTCCCGCGCAGCGCCGGGTCCTCCTCCGATCCTTCCGGGGGGCGGCTCAGATATTCTGACGCCGGCCGCTCGGACACGCCCACATTTATGACGCGGCGCATGCGCGCCGACGTCAGACCGAAAATGGCGCCAAAATTCAAACGTGGCCACGCTCCTGGACTTTTTGGGGGCGTGGCTACGGAATTAAAGCCAAAGAACCCACACTATAAAAGGGCTATCATGACACTTGTCAGATGCCCTAGTGTGGTTCTTGTTTAAGTCCCTGGTGCTATCTTTTCTTATTGTCCTTCCTGGTATTTGACCCTTGGCTATCTCTCTCTGACTATTCTGTGTTCTGGTTTCCCGTATCTTGGCTTGGATAATCGTGTGCCCGTCTTCCGTATTTTCTGACCTCTGGCTATTTTTGACTATTCTCAGACGCTAGTATGGCCATTCTAAGGTAACCGTCTTTCTGTGGGTTTCACGCTGTGTGAAGGGGTCACTGTTGTGACTTTGGTCACTGTCGTGACAACTAGACCTTTACTTTTGTAGGCGAAGAGGAGTAGAGGATGCTAGATCTAAACATGCACCAGGACACTATATTGTTAGGAATACAGGTTTGTTTTCCAACCACAACAATGGTCCTTTAATAAACAGTAAGACAAGACCCCTGTTTAGAGAGAAGATCTAGAATGTTAAAACCGGGTAGATGTTGTACCTGTAGAATTACAAGCAAAGTATAATGAAAAGCGGATTCCATTACAGTTATTCATCCACCCTTGCAGCATTCCTATACACTCAGTGGCTACTTAATTAGGTCCACCGATATTGTACAGGTACTTTGGACCCCATTTGCCTTCCTAACACAGATACGCACATTTCCTACAGCAATATATTTATGAAAGGAAAGCGTCCCAAAGGATGGGCATACAGGTAACTTCTGTGTGAAAAGGAAGAATATGATGTTGGCTCACACTGGGGCCATACAGGGATGCAGAGAGGTAGGTAGCAGCAATGCTTAGGTACAATGTCGCTTTTTCAATTCTCAAATGTGTGTGCTGAAGAAACCTTTCCCAAACCATTATATATCAGCCAGTATGTAGCAGCAGGACATAATAATGCTGATAAATGTAGCAATAGCACTAATTAAGATTTGACCGACCAGTTGACATTTTCCTGACTTAAGTTTTTCCAGTTTTGGTGAACAAGGGCCACTGTAGCTCAATGTTACCATTCTTAGCGGCCAGGAGTGTAACAGTGTACAGTGGCCTATCCATATGTGCTCAAAGATGCCCTTTAGACCATCCCGGGAGATCAGCTATTTCTGCGATGATGGAATCGCCAAATTTGGCCACAACAATCTCACTATTGTCAAAATTGTCTTCATTTTAACATGAGTAACTAGTGACATCCACAGCATCACTGGTAAACCCACTGTTCAGGCTGGGATCCTCCTGCCCAAATCTTATAAAAAAATTTTTAGTGTTGGGAGTTACACTACCATTTCAGTTGAGGATTTCAAAACTGACGCTTTCCATGTCCTTCCAGTTGCAATGCAGCAAGAACCCTGGAAATCAGCTCCCTAACGATATAAGCATAAAGACAGTAACTCTGCCTTGCATGACATAGGAGGGTTGAAGGGCCATTGATGGTATTAAATGTTGAAATAAAATCACAAGATACATATTTAGACATTATAACAAAAAGTTAGAATGTGTGGTTAAATTGTTCTTTTTTCTTTTGTTAGTGCTTAACCTCTGTCCTATACATATTAAATACCGACTGCTAGCAATTTGTTATCAGCTCATTTGGCAGGAATCACAAACTATATCCTTAGCTAATCAAAAATGGAAAAATAATTACTTTTATTTTACGCAACAGCAGCAACTAGCACTCAGCCTAGCACTTGTCTGCAATGTCAGCAAGGGGTATAACCTTAAATTCTGGGAAGAGAATGCAATCTGCTAGTTTATTTATTAATGCAATCTTTTATTAATCACACTCTGGGTAAATCTAATACTCAGCCTTGCTTGTGGGCAGAGAGGAGACCTATCTGAACTCAGGTGACGAGTGGAAATAATTGAAAAGACTCGTCTTATTCCTGGCAAACAATGCTAGTGAGAACTGGGCACGTACAGACACATTCATATTTCGGAATGTTTATTATCTGTTACAAAATGTATTTAAAAAAAAATAAAAAATAAAAATCCTGTAAGATTTCACTTTGGTGGAGCAGTCATGATTTTAGGCCTGTGTGCCTCAAATTTGTCCCCAAGTGTGCAGAATGAGCACAAGAGTCAGGCCGGCTAGGTGGCAACAGTACTGTTCACTCCTAACTCGATTCATGCAACGTTCCATTTCCTTTTCAACTATTTTGTCTACAGCTCTTATATGTCAAATTCATTCAAATATTGCAAATAGTTACAGACTCATCACTAGTGATGCCGCGAACTGTTCGCGGCGAACTCCGGTCAGCTGACACATCCCTGCCAATCTCCGGCAGATCCTCCCTCCCAGACCCTCCCACCTCCTGGACAGCATCCATGTTGATGCTGTCCAGGAAGTAGGAGGGCCTGGGAGGGAGGGTCTGCCGGAGATTAGCAGGGATGTGTCAGCTGACTGGAGTTCGCCACGAACGGTTTGCGGCGAACCATTCGCAGCAAGTTCGCGAACGGTTCGCGACATCACTACTCATCACCTGACAATTCAATTCCTCTTCCATTGTTGATACTTGGCATTTTGTAGCGGTTTATCAAAAACCAATCATGTTTTTATCATTTGCCTAAAATCAGTCATCACTTGAATGTTTGGACTAACTGTTGTACAGCGCTACAGAATGCGTTGGCTCTCACTAAATAAAACGAATCAATTCTAGAGTGCAGTGATTTTGTAACTGCTGAAAAGCCTCTTGAATAAAATAAATTACAAGCTCTTAAAGGAGCACTATAGCATTAGGAATACAAATCTGTATTCTTAACGCTATAGTGAACCTGGTCCTACTTGTATTCAGGTTACCCCACATGTGCAATAAAAAAATTTTTTTTTTTTTTTACTGACAGTCACTAGGGGTGGACTTAACCTTGCGGGTTAAAGATTGCCGTTTCTCAAAAACTGCACTGTTTTACATAGCAGGGTTAAGAGGACAGGGACAGCGCACAGGGATCACTTCATTGAGAAGACGTGGTCTGGGTGTCTATAGTGTCCCTTCAAGTGAAACAGTAGCACTGCAGAGACAAACCAGTGGCGGCCAGTGAAGTTTAAAGACAGTATGGTGCTTAACCCCATAAGAAGCCGTGCCCGGTTAAAGAAAAGAAAGAATTGAAACATCATATATAATCTCTCTTGGATCACAGGGTGCAACCGGGCCTGAGGTTGGCCAATCCTCACAATGTAAATTGCAGAAAAGTAATGATGGTCCAGGTACTCAAGGTAAATCCAGTGAGCCAATGTATTGAAGCAGATGAAAAGCAATGCTTTGGTCCTCAACAGGGTCTTTGTCAAACATAACAGTGACATGAGTTAAAAACGAACATTCAGGACATTCAGAGTCAGTCCTGACTATTGTGTCCCAAACTTCTCGAAGGTCAATGACGTGCTTATCCTGCAATTTTGGGGGGGAGATTTTCTCTGGTGACACCAAAACATGGTTACCCGGGCAACACAGTCTCCCAAAATCAGACCTGTCCAGCCAGATTCAGGACACTTATAGTCTATGGACACGGTTGTAAGCTCATCACAAGCCACTGTTTAGTGAACAGAGTAAAAAAAGTGAAATGATCTTCGCATGCCACTAAAAATAATATTAAAATAAACAATCCAACTACCAACACTTAGAAGATTCACTTTCTATCTTTAAATTCTGTGAGCTACACATACAAATTGTAAGTGACCAGGGAAACCGAGCCTGGAATCTTTAAACTAATTATGCTCTTAATTATCCGATAGATTGAAAATATCTCATCATCATGACAGCCAAACGTGACACTCAGGACTTGGAAAGCCTGGTTCTTGTCATTACAGATCATGGTATAATCCGGTTTAAAAAAAAAAAATCAAAAAAAAAAATCACGTGTCTATCAGGATTTAGGGTATTATAGATATTACAATCCATTTTCTCACTGCACAGCCCTTAATCCCCTTGGCTTTCATGAATCTGACGCGGTGGATGGCCTCACATTGCAGGACTATCCCTTGAAAACGTCTCAAAGCATCAAAGGTTTCAGAGAGGATGCTAAATCCTCCTTTTTGTTTGGCAGATTCCCATTCATTTCACTGGCACATGTTTTCATTAATTTGTTTTCAAAGAGGAATTCATTAGAGAGATTATTATTATTAAACAAACCAATAATTAACTAAAAGAATAAAGAAAAGAAAAAAATAGAGGCAAGCTTTAATTTGTACTTCTACTCCATGGAATGCTGCCATACAATATAAAATAAATCAAACTCATATTTCAACATACATAATCACATAAGGACACATGTGCTTGCTCATGGAGGTGAAACCCACATACTTATGCAAGTGTCACATACACAGGCCCTATGCATTTTTATGCTGGCAATGCTAGACCCTAGAAGTGTTGAGGGTAGAGGTACCTTATATCTGCTTCCTAATTCTGCTTTAAATGAACACTAGTAGCACTGTGGATTGTGTCTTAAATAGAACATTTAGGTTATGTCATAAGGTACAAGACTTGTCAGGGTTTAGTAGCCAGAGTCCATTATTAAGTAATCACAGGAAGGATAAGGCAAAGGTAGGGTTAGGCCAACGAATGGTCAGGTCAAACAGTACAGGTTCATAAACAGAGATCAAGCCAAAGGTCACATACCAGGGTAGTCAGAGTGCGAACAATAGCAGAAAATCCAGATACTACTTGCACTCAATCACACATAAGGTGCAGGTATTTAGGTCACCTCTAAAGAGCCAAAATCAAATAGTACAAAAATACCAAAGGATACCGTAATCTAATTTAAAGGACCACAATAGGCACCCAGACCACTTCAGCTCAATTAAGTGGTCTGGGTGCCAGGTCCACCTAGGTTTAACCCTTTTTGCTGTAAACATAGCAGTTTCAGAGAAACTGCTATGTTTACATTTGGGTTAATCCAGCCTCTAGTGGGTGTCTCATTGACAGCCGCTCGAGGCGCTTCCACGCTTCTCACTGTGATTTTCACAGTGAGAAGATGCCAGCATCCATAGGAAAGCATTGAGAATGCTTTCCTATGGACTGGCTGAATGCGCCCGCAGCTCTTGCCGCGCATGCGCATTCAGCCGATGACGGAAGAAGAGGGAGGAGAGTCCCAGCCCGGTGCTGGAAAAAAGGTAAGGGATTAACCCCTTCCTCCCCCTTCACCCCGGCAGGAGGGGGGCCATGAGGGTGGGGGCACCCTCAGGGCACTATAGTGCCAGGAAAATGAGTTTGTTTTCCTGGCACAATAGTGGTCCTTTAAAGAGAAGATTATTAAATTATAATTTATTGACACAACATAGTAATACTGGATAGAGTGTTAAGCTATCCATTTAATGACTTGCCCACCATAGTTAAAGTGCAAAAGAAACCTTAAAGTGCTAAGTGCCAAATAACCATAAATACATATCTAAAATACCAAATAACACAAAACAGAGAAAGGGTGCGTCTCAGAACAAATGGTAGAAATAATAATAGTCCAAATGATTTATCATAAATCCAGAATGATGCAATCCACGCTTATAGGGAGGACTCTTGAAATACAATAGGATGGAAAAGGTCTTCACGGGTATGTACTTGAAATTCGGTGAAACATATGGGGAGAGAGAACATAAAAACAGGACTCCAATGGTACAGTATGTAGACAGAATAAGATAATAAAATAGTGGTAATCAGTACTACTCACAATCTACAGAGCTAATATCCAGCTCTGGTTTTGGGTGCGTGAAGTGGAATGATCCCCACTCAAGGATATGTGAAGTGGTGCTGGTTAACAGGTGTATAGGATGACTCAGTAGTCCAATATTGTTGCGATCCAGCCAAAAAATAGAAAGAATGAAATACAGTGCTCACTGCGTCTTTTTGGATAAAAATATATAAAATATGTGAAATGTACTCACAATATGTAGAGCAGGCTATACTGCTCAATGTAAGCGTATGAGTGGTATAATCCCCACCAACGGATTCTTTGTGCTTCTTTAATAAGCGGTGAATATCGGTGTAGCCAGGTAAAAACGTATAAAATAAAAGTAATAGTATGTCTCATGTATGTCTAAAGTGACTACAATCTAAAATATGGAATACTGCCTGCCAACTATCCTCTGTAAAAAGCAAAACCTTCGGAAAATAGAGGGCACACAAATATCAGTGAAATCAAAGTTCATGAAGAATAGTCTAGGAGTCTATCAGCCTGTCTCAATCTGGAGTATGTTACTGTAGATCCCATATAAAATAAAGAAAAAAGTTAATGAAAAGAAAAAAAGGACAATCTGAAAAAATAAAAATAGAAAAAAAAAATGCTAGAAACATTTTTTTCTGTGATAGGTTTGCAATGAGGTACAGGATCTTCAGAAAACAGGAAAGGAACTCTGTGTTTCCAATGTAGCTCTTTGAGTAGTTTCTGTGATAGCAGGAAGGAGTCAAGCAGAGCCGGGGCTGTACGCTCGGGACTTTACTTCCCTTCAAGTGGCCCTGGTGTAGAGAGTAAAATCCTTCTGTTATAAAGTTCGACGTTCCAGCCATTCATCCTAGTGGTACGTCGTGACGTCACCATCACGTGTTTACGCGATGACGTCAGTGGTGATGGTGGCCGCTAAAGTGCAAAATTGGTATTGAAAATGCTTGCGTCCTACAGCTCCACTTACTAAGGTGAGCACTGTAGTAGTGAAATAGCTAAATTGGTCTCTAAAGCCCTTAGACTAGTGAGATTAAGAGGTCGGTTTGCCTAGACTAGAGTATCCTCGGGTTGCCTAAAGCTGTCCCTCGATTTAACATCAAAAAGTGTAGAAATGGTTTTTAAAAAAATAAATAAACTGGGGCTCTCCAAGGCAAGAAGAAATCACCTTCCCGTCCTGATATTGTGGAAGTTGCCCTCCTGTATTATCAATGTGAATACTAACCAACCTGAACGGAAATGAGAGGCGGTGACCACCAAGAATAATAAACTTAGAGTGACACTAAACTATACTAATAAAAATAAATAAATCAATACCAGGACATACTTGAAAACGAGTGAAATCTCAATGTATCTTTCCTGGTAAATATTTTATAAATAAATAATTTTAAAAACACTGTTTAGTAGATATACTTAAAATGAAAACATGCATGCATTTAATTATGTACTTGTCCATTGTGGGTATATCAAAAACAGAATGCAGAAGCTGCAGATCCCTTGTCTGCAGCCTTTGCAAGTCCTCCCCTTGTAACCATGCTCAAACTTTCTGTGGCTGTGCAATCACAGACTTCCCAATGCAGATCAATGAGAAGTCTTTCTGAGGCAGATGTTCTGGGCAATTGCTGTCTTTTGAGTTTAGCTCCCAGTTGTGTCTAATGTGTTTTTAGAGAAAAGAAAAAAAAAAAAAAAAAACACATTTCAACAGGGTAATCCCTAAATCCTGGACTTGCGTGGGGTACGTGAGGACTGGGTTGGGGACCCCTGGTCTAAAGCACTAACTGAAGAAAATAGGAAAGGTAACCAATTTACTTCTAGGATTCAATAAATAGAAAAACCTTCCTTTCTATAAATTTTTGTTTTTCCCAAAGCCAATTTCTAAGAGATCTAAAAGATTATTCATTAATACACGGATTTATCCATATTTATTAAAAAATAATACGTTGGAAAACGTCAATATGCAATGTTTGAAACAAATTCAGTAGGATAAAATGAGAATTTCTGTAATTCTTTTATCCCCTTAAGGACATATGACATGTGTGACATGTCATGATTCCCTTTTATTCCAGAAGTTTGGTCCTTAAGGGGTTATTCACACGAATCACATACAAGTTTGTTTATACTTGGTATCAAACGCAAATGAAAGAAAAATAAATAAAGACTCGTATGTCATGCTAGATACAGCAATATTACTTCTACAGCTCCTCTTTGTGTCATTAAAAGTTACACAGTCATAGAATGTTTTTTGCTCTGCAGGTCAGGTATCTGAGTATTAGAATGGATTTACAGAAAATCCTTGCAGTAAATAATGACAAGCTGCTGATGGAGTCAGGGAATTAAAACACTCTTTGGTCCCATATAAAGTAATCCTTAACAGAAAATGCCATTAAGAAAGAAATTACTAAAATCAGCTACAAAGAAAGGACAAAATATTGAGACCTGTGTCGATCATAAGTCGAACTCTAAATCTCGATTTCCCGAGGCTTAAAAGAAACAAAGTACGGCTTGAATTTTTATCAATTAAACAAATCAAATGGAATTTCTGACATAAAGGGAGAGATTTAATTAACGGCTTCTGAAAGTTTATTTAAATAAAATCAGTGTTTGCAAGCAGATAGTATGGCGGTTATTTGATTCTTTAGCGTTGCTTAACCCTTGCTCGCCTTTGTGCTTCAAGCAGAGAGAATTGTAATTAATTTGTGAATTTATGAATATGTATTTGAGAGTCCCAAGAGAACAGTTTTAATTTATTAAGGTGGGTATAAGGAAATGTTTAGCATTTGCATAATAATAAAAATAGTGCAGCATTTTATGTAAATGCTTTCACTCTCGATGGAAAGAGGGAAGTGCAATTTATTACAGATACTTTTAAGCATATAGCATTTAATGAACTATTTCGAAAGCTTAAAATATTCATCGTTGGTAATATCTTGTAATCTATAGGATGCATTATTCAGATCTGTCCGTATCAAAATGCAGATGGCGCTGGGATCCTAGTGAGATTGTAAACTTAAGGCTACGTTTCAAAATGTCACCCATACTCTAAATTACATTTGCGACAGAATATTGGAAGTTTTGCATAATAAAAGAATTCTCTGTTCGGCAACTGCTCATGAAGGCAAACACAACATTAACAAGGTACAAGTGGGAAAACAGGCGAAAACTCCACACTGAAACACGGAATATGCTAAAGCACATGTTTCCAGGTGAAAGGCTATGAACCTGAGTTTCATAAAGACTGACAGCCACCCACCCACATCAGTCCATGTCAGCCTCTCACATCACTATTGTAGAGACTGATCTAAATGTTAAACACACCCTCAGCAAAACACATTACAGACTCCCCACCAACCCCCTAATCAAATCAGACAGCAATAATATTGGGACTCTAGAAATTATTACATTTATCACATTCCATCTAAGCAACTATTCTATGTAAAACATTTATAAATGTTTCTCATCTCTTTATAACAAATTCCTTAATTCCACGGATTGTGTAGCATCCCAGCAAGCTTACGGCCTTCCCATCAAAGAGGAACCAAGCGTCATTAATACATCATGCAACAATGGTCTAATCTCAACAGGACACCAGTGTAGAGTAAGTAACAAGACGGATATGATATGATGACAGAATGGGGGATCATTCCATAAGGTAGGTCTGATATTGCGTGTCATATGAAGGTGCCTTGATAGTCAACTTGTTAGTGAGAGATGTGCTTGGAAAAATGGTCATTCAGCACAGAACACAATCTCCTCTGAAGGACATACACAGAAACAAGTACATGGAATGCCAGAATTGTTATTCTGATATCCAGAAAAAGCAAAAGAGCACATGGACATGGATCCCATAATACAAGAGGCGACCCAATTTTTGGCCAAGTACAGGCAGGAAAACGGGTTTTGATTTTACAGATTCTTGACATCCCATTTCCAATAACAACCTATTTCTAAAGTAACGCATGTCGTGTCTTCTTCTGACAAAAACTTCAGGGTGAGATCAAACCTGTCAGGCTTTAAGGACAAAAATAGCAGATTTGGGAATCCAGTGCGAAGCTGTCATTTCAATGTAAAGGATGGTTAGTAAAAGTAAGAGCAGGGGAGCTTGAGACGACAAATGATTCTCCCCAGAGCCTGAAATTTGACATTCCTCTTCAATTTAGAATAATGTCTCAGCTGCCAGAAGGCCTTCACAGCTATGTTTTCTCATTCATCAGCACTAGACTCCTAACATCTGCTTTCTTCACCCTTAACAGACCGACGAGGGGAAATTAAAAGTGTAGCTCCTGCTGATAACATCTGGACAGCATGCGGGTCACACAGTGCAATAGATAAAGCTAAAAAAGGATTTGTAAGGGCCGCAGACTGATAGCTCTACACCTGTTGAGCTAGAACTTAATAAGAATACAGGCTGGCAAAGCATGATGGGTATTGTAGTTCAACAACAGCTGATTGAAGATCTTATTGTATCTGCCTCTAGGCAGTCAACCAAGGGCTCGTCCACATCACCAATATGGGGGGAGAAGCTCCGATACCATGTAACTGCACCAAGTGTTTAATTATTCCTGTGTAAACTCAAACAACTGAAATGGTTTGCTCTTCTTTTCAAAGTTTTGGCGATGGGGCCTGAAAGGTGGCTGTGGGCTGCTCTGTGTAATTACCCTTTAAGTGAAGACGCCAAACTGTTCAGCAGATCGTTTTTTCCCCCAATTATAAAGCAATAGCCTGGGTCAAGAAGTGAGGAGAAAGAGTCACAAGGTTTAAGCAAACTTTCACTGTAGCAGACATTATCTCACTGACCATTCATTTTCTCTCAGACATAAAACACCATGGCATTATAAATCTTACTTCTTACACTAAACAAAGTAAGTTATTCACCTCTGCTGAAAAAAAAAAATAATAATAAAATTATATATATGTATGTATATATGAAGGATATAGGCGCTCACTAAAAAAACAATAAATGTGAAAGGCAGCAGTGAACCTGCAGGACTTCCCAATGCCTGCTATATAGTGAAAGTGAAAAAGAAAATAGTGGTAGACCACGCCAAAAGAATAAGTGATCAGATAATCATATTATATACGGCAGAGCTCCTAGCAGCTCGGTAAAGTGTGAGTTTGCTCTTCACTCACAGTGTATTTTATCTATACATCATTATAATATTTTTAACATACTGCACTATTATTGTTTATTGTTCTTTCCTTTTGAGGTTTTCAAATGCTGTAAAATTCAAGAACTATATGTATGTATTAATATGATTATCTGATCACATATACATATATATACACACATATATATATATATATATACACACACACACACACACACACATATATATATACATACATACATACATACACACATATATACATACATACATATATATACATATATACACACACACACATATATATATATATACACACATATATATACATATATACACATATATACACATATATATATATATATATACAAAAATAGCAGATTTGGGAATCCAGTGCGATATATATATCCCAGTCTCTGACCTGCACCCGTTTGGGACTTTGAACCAAACTCTTTACTCTACAAGTGACACACAAAGGTTACATTAATACACACACAATTAGCAACTGAGGCCATCACTTGAGCAAGATATACTGAGCACCCAACAAAAAGCACCGTAAGAGACATAGAAATGTTGATTACTGGATATTACAGTTGGTATGTCAGAACTAATACTACTTCAAGTAAAAGGAGCCACAACACAAGAATAAAGGACAAAAGATTTATTCCACCTGTGTGGAACTGGCAACGTTTTGACCCAAACTTTATCAAGCCTTGAGATTGGGTCAAAACGTTGCCAGTTCCATACAGGTGGTATAAATCTCTATGTCATTTATTTTGGCATTGGTTTTTTATACTGTTTATTTGGTAATTGGAAGGAGACCTTGAAGATCTGCACCCAAATTTTGAGTGAAGTGCTGGCCCTCCCTATTAGCTTTGTACGAATACTACCTCAATTCAGGACATGGTAAACTATATGGCAAGTACTAGAGGACTAGTATACTGAATGCAAGATAAGCTAAACTCAGGATCAGGAACGTAGCACGGGTGGTACAGAATAGATCAGGATTATGACTAAACTCGAGGTCAGGAACGTAGCACGGGTGGTACAGAAGAGATCAGGATTATGACTAAACTCGAGGCCAGGAACATAGCGCAGTCATACTCTGCTCAGGGGAGGGAGCAGTCATACTCTGCTCAGGGGAGGGAGCAGTCATACTCTGCTCAGGGGAGGGAGCAGTCATACTCTGCTCAGGGGAGGGAGCAGTCATACTCTGCTCAGGGCAGGGAGCAGGGGCAGGGAGCCGTCATACTCTGCTCAGGGCAGGGAGCCGGGGCAGGGAGCCGTCATACTCTGCTCAGGGCAGGGAGCCGTCATACTCTGCTCAGGGCAGGGAGCCGGGGCAGGGAGCCGTCATACTCTGCTCAGGGCAGGGAGCCGTCATACTCTGCTCAGGGGAGGGAGCCGTCATACTCTGCTCAGGGCAGGGAGAGTCATACTCTGCTCAGGGGAGGCAGTCATACTCTGCTCAGTCATACTCTGCTCAGGGGAGGGAGCAGTCATACTCTGCTCAGGGGAGGGGCCATACTCTGCTCAGGGGAGGGAGCCGTCATACTCTGCTCAGGGAGCCGTCATACTCTGCTCAGGGCAGGGAGCCGGGGCAGGGAGCCGTCATACTCTGCTCAGGGCAGGGAGCCGTCATACTCTGCTCAGGGCAGGGAGCCGTTATACTCTCTGCTCATATACTCTGCTCAGGGCAGGGAGCAGTCATACTCTGCTCATATACTCTGCTCAGGGCAGGGAGCCGTCATACTCTGCTCAGGGCAGGGAGCCGTCATACTCTGCTCAGGGCAGGGAGCCGTCATACTCTGCTCAGGGCAGGGAGCCGTCATACTCTGCTCAGGGCAGGGAGCAGTTATACTCTGCTCAGGGCAGCGAGCCGTCATACTCTGCTCAGGGCAGGGAGCAGTTATACTCTGCTCAGGGCAGGGAGCAGTTATACTCTGCTCAGGGCAGCGAGCCGTCATACTCTGCTCAGGGCAGGGGGCAGTTATACTCTGCTCAGGGCAGGGGGCAGTTATACTCTGCTCAGGGCAGGGAGCCGTCATACTCTGCTCAGGGAAGGGAGCCGTCATACTCTGCTCAGGGGAGGGAGCAGTCATACTCTGCTCAGGGGAGGGAGCAGTCATACTCTGCTCAGGGGAGGGAGCAGTCATACTCTGCTCAGGGGAGGGAGCAGTCATACTCTGCTCAGGGCAGGGAGCCGTCATACTCTGCTCAGGGAAGGGAGCAGTCATACTCTGCTCAGGGAAGGGAGCCGTCATACTCTGCTCAGGGCAGAAAGCGGCCTCAATACTGCAGGGGCGGGGGGAACCACTTCTTACAAAAATCTCTCTGCCCAGCAACAAGGCGCAAAAGTCTGAAGTTATATAGGAAAATTCAGTTAAAACAAAATGGTGGCTGAGGTTACTGCCATTCCAAACATGCAACACACAAGATGGCTGTCACTGTCATCCTGAAATAAAGTGTAATGGGGAAAAAGAGAACTAAAATAATGAAAAAAATTCAGAACAAAAAAATAACCAGAACAAAAAACTGTGAAATTAGGATAATATTTAAAATCTGTAACATTTTCAAGTACACAATACAGAAAAACTGAAGAAAACTCTTATCTGACACAATAAAATACTTGAAACAACCAAAATAGCCAGAATAACACAGCTAAATATGGTTAATATGTAAATCGAAAACATAAATTACTCAATATATAAATACTGAGGGAAACGCTGAGGTAATAAACAATGCACAAGTAATACTCATTGAAAGCAACAAAACAGAGGAAACAAGTCAAAATATCAAAAATAAAATCGTGAAATGTTGCTAATATTTAAATCACAATACAGAAAATACACCATATAGAAATGCTGAATAAAACACCTGAGGTAAAAAGTGAGGCAATGAAACAGAAAAAAAAACTATGAAAATAACCAAAATAAAACGGTTACATATTTAAATTAAGACACATAAAACACAATATATAAATACTGAAGTAAATTCTGAGGTAATACATGGGAGCAATACTAATCTGTTTGAGCCGCGAGCTGATGTAGAGGAATTTGATCCACTCTACCCGAAAGTGCACAGAGAGCGCCGAACTACTTGGCCATGATACAAAAGGTAGATAAAATGGCACATGGGGGGATAGGAGGTAAAATTAAGGGGCTGAGGGGGAAATGACGCACATGGAGGGGCTGAGGGGGAAATGACGCACATGGAGGGGCTGAGGGGGAAATGACGCACATGGAGGGGCTGAGGGGGAAATGACGCACATGGAGGGGCTGAGGGGGAAATGACGCACATGGAGGGGCTGAGGGGGAAATGACGCACATGGAGGGGCTGAGGGGGAAATGACGCACATGGAGGGGCTGAGGTAATGAGAGACATGAGGGGAATGAGACACGTGCGGGGACTGTGGGGAATGAGTCACGTGCGGGGACTGGGGGTCGAGACACGTAAGGGACTGTGGGAATGAGACACGCGGCGGGACTGTGGGGAATGAGACGGCGGGACTGGGGAAATGAGACACGCAAGGGACTGGGAAATGAGACACGCAAGGGACTGGGGAATACACGCAAGGACTGGGGGCCGAGACGCAAGGGGACTGGGGGGAATGAGACACGCAGGGGACTGGGGGAATGAGACACGCATGGGACTGGGGGGGAATGAGACACGGCGGGACTGGGGGAATGAGACGCAAGGGACTGGGAAATGAGACACGCGGCGGGACTGGGGGAATGAGACTGACGTATGGGACTGGGGAATGAGACACGTATGGGACTGGGGAATGAGACACGCAAGGGACTGGGGAATGAGACACGCGGCGGGACTGGGGAAATGAGACACGGCGGGACTGGGGGAAATGAGACACGCGGGACTGGGGGAATGAGACGTAAGGGACTGGGGGGGAATGACACAAGGGGACTGGGGAATGAGACACGCAAGGGACTGGGGGGAATGAGACACTCTAAGGGACTGTGGAATGAGACACCGCAAGGGGACTGGGGAATGAGACACGCAAGGACTGGGGGAATGAGACACGCAAGGGGACTGGGGGGAATGAGACACGTGCGGGGACTGGGGGGAATGAGACACGTGCGGGGACTTGGGGAATGAGACACGTGCGGGGACTGGGGGAATGAGACACGTGCGGGGACTGGGGGAATGAATTTGGTTCTGTTGAATAAATTTAACTGCGGCTCTTGAATATTTCTACATTTTAACCCCTTAAGGACCAAACTTCTTGAATAAAAGGGAATCATGACATGTCACACGTCATGTGTCCTTAAGGGGTTAAAGGACCACTATAGTGCCAGGAAAACATACTCGTTTTCCTGGCACTATAGTGCCCTGAGGGTACCCCCATCCTCAGGCTGGATGGAGAGGAAAGGGGTTAAACTTAACTTTATTCCAGCGCCGGGCGGGGAGCTCTCCTCCTCCCCTCTGCCTCCGATCCTCCTCTTCGGCTGAATGCGCATGTGCGGCAGGAGCTTTACAATATGGAGCTTTCCTATGGACGCTTGCGTGTTCTCATTGTGATTTTCACAGTGAGAAGCATGCAAGCGCCTCTAGCGGCTGTCAATGAGACAGCCACTAGAGGCTTTGGAGGCTGGATTAACCCGATTATAAACATAGCAGTTTCTCAGAAACTGTAATGTTTATAAAAAAAGGGTTAATCCTAGAGGGACCTGGCACCCAGACCACTTCATTAAGCTGAAGTAGTCTGGGTGCCTAGAGTGGTCCTTTAAGCTGGTGGTTCATGTTTATATCCAATAGCACAGATAATATAGAGAATATACCGGCTTATAAAATATGCTGTTGAGCGCTAGACAAGAATATAAAGATCATTTCTTTTTTTATCCGTAATGTTAACAGAAGAGAGAGTGATCAAACTTCAGCCGAACACCAACAAAGCTACATATACACGTGATAGAACATTAATTTCTCTGGAAATTATACAAGCAACAAACAGAGCAACATTATCCCTTCTGCTTAACCCCTTAAGGACACATGACATGTGTGACATGTCATGATTCCCTTTTATTCCAGAAGTTTGGTCCTTAAGGGGTTAAACAACAAATTCCCACCGGATTTCACAGACAGAATGGAAAAGAAAATAACAATTTGGAAGCACAGTATGTTTACTTACCATTCCACTATTTCTGGATGGAGCAAGGTGTTGTTGACACTGAATCTATAATAATAAATAAAAATAAGACAAAAAAAATGAATGAATGAAAAGGCGTTGGATGAGATTAAATGTTTTATGAAATACAAAAACAAACGGCTTAACCCAACTGGTTTATAAAGCACAACATTAACTCAGCAATGGAGAGGAGAAGGCGGCAAGAGGGGAAATTCAAAGAGATCAAAAGTTGGACAAGATTCAACTAAAACTGACAGGACGTGGGGAGAAAGCTTGGAACAACATCCATAGCAATCAAGGTTCAAAAAGGAATGACGCTGTTAATGGGAAATACAACACAAAAATAACATGTGATCAGAAAGGATCTAGTTCTTTAACGGAGCAATTTAAACATACCCTATATTAAGATTCAGGTTAAGGCATTGGATCCATGCTCTATTACTTTAGAACTAGCTAAATACTCTCCCTATTCAGATCAAGATGACTTTAAGTCATTCTAAGAGGAGCAAGTGATATGATAGAATGACAGATCATATACCTTCCAATTGCCCTTATTTAGAATGGACAGTCCCACACTGGGACACAAATTCCTTCCCATTTTTTTCAATCCTGGCATACCTGTTTTTAAAACCTCAGAGGTTTCCTGTTAACAAGGGTCTGAACAATCTCCACAGTAACAGATATTTTATCCATATTAAAGGTTTATAAAGCAAGTGTAAATAATATATTATATGGCTTTGTTCTATAAGTGAGATAAACCGTAGTTACTTAAATCAGTCAGACTTGAGCGCGTCTGGGATGGCATTCATTATAATGTTACAGTGCAGGACTAAGATTGATTGGTAATTCCATGTACAGGGACTGTGCATGGCTGGTTTCTGCTTAAACAAAAAGACAGAAAAAAAGGAAAAGACGCAGACACAAAAATACTGCCCAGAAAGTATCACAGAAACACAAGGTCTAACATGTTATGTTAAAAATGTAAAACATCAAAAGGATAATGTATAAAAAAAAATAAAAAATAAAAAAAGAATGGAAAAATATAAAATATGGCTACGTTCTTAAATTTAATACAACAGTGTGAAGAACGTTTTGTTTTGTAGACACTGCATGCTTTAGAAATGGACACATGTTAATATTAAATCTAGTTATCTCTCAGTGAATTGGAACTCTTTACTGGGTTATTAACTAAAGTGTGCATTTTTGGCAATTTAAAGTTAAAGGTGAATTTCACTTTTCAGCCTATCACGGCCCGCTAACCCTAGTATGGCAGGATTGTAACTCTACCTACGCCATTTGTCACTGGGGGGGCAGGCTGCAGGGGCCCAAGCATCTCTGCTAAATAGTGAGTAAACATTTAACAGTGTTGAAGGACTAGAAACCATAACCATTTCATTAAGCAGAAATAGTTATGGTGTCTACAAAGTCTTTTAATTAAAATTATATTCATTAAAAGACTCTGTAGACACCATAACTATTTCTGTCAAACTGGGTAAAAAATAAATAAAAAAATATATCATGTCAACTATGTTTTCGGTTGAATTATTTCACCCACGAAAATGAGAAATTTACATTTAATGCAACTGCCATTTTAATTCTCTATCAGATTCTACGGATCGCCTTGCCACGTAAAAGCCGTGACCCCCTACAGATGGCTAAATCATGCAACTGGCCAAGATCCAAAAGTCAGCAAGATTCTGATGCGATTCCAACATGGTCGCCTCCACACTGAAATCTGTTGGATCTGCAAGTTGTACTTATAGCTAAATTAACTTTCGCAAGGTTAGAGGAAAATAATATCAATCTGTTTGGAATATTAAAATACCTGTATGAAAGAGAATTCTAGTGACAGCGCTGGTTAAAGTGCAATTGCAGAAAGAGAAAACACAAACAGTTTAGCTGTGCAAAAATATTCCAGAATTAGGAAGATCCATTTTAATTTGTTTGCACTTACTAGTAGTAAATAGCGAGTAAGAATGAAATAAACGGTGAAGACATTCCATTTTACAATATACTCAGACGTACGATACTGCTCAGTAATGAGTGGGTTATTTGCAACTTCAATGGCTGTAGCACACCTTGTCCCCATTTTATCTAGCTATTTACAGTTTGAATTTCGATGCATATTTATGGGACTGACAGCACACGAATGTGGTCACAAGCCTCTGTTCTATATTGAATAATCTAGCGCAGGCCTGGTGTGTGAGAGCGGTTGATGTTTTATGTATTTATTCTGACAACGTGTGAGGAATTGTTGTGGTTCCCGCTGCTTGGTTTGGCGAATGACTTTGCAGTGAGGCTGTAGATCACAATAATGGGAAGATATCTTGATACAGGAGACAGGGGTAAAATGCATTACCTCCTGCTTAATTTGACACTAGCAAATGCAGATGAGAAGCTGCTGGGAAGTAGAATATTGGGCTGCAGAGGCAAAATAAACAAGATTTTAAACTTCATCCCAATCCAGTGTGGATGCTGAAAACCTAGCCTTTGTAAAACTCGAGTGTCTGGTGACATTTGACAGAGTTAGCCATTAAAGGATTACTCCAGGCACCATCATCACATCACTATTTCAAAGTGGTTAAGGTGCAAGGAGCCTGCCAGTGGTCATTAAAGTCAACTGTGTGCAAATTCCTTGCACAGACACTTTCATTGCGTGAGAGTAACCAGGTGATGCTCTCCGCCAGTGGGTGACTGGCATGATTGGTATCCATCGTCTTCAGCTCTGCAGAACGTAAAAGGCAAATCATTTTTACAAAAGAATGGCGCCGGGGCACTCCAAACACCATAACCAACACAGCAGGATGCAGTGGTTAAGATTCTTGGAGCAACCCTTTAATGTTAGGAAACACGTAAAAAGGATGCATTACCATCATGTGCACAGTCAAATCTAAATCCCAAGCGATATACATACATTAGATTTATTTACATCAGTGTAAATAAAGAAAGATATATAGTGTGTGAAACAATTCAATGAAAGTTATATATGCACAGAGAGAAAGATAAATGTTAAAGGGTTACTCCAAGCATAATAACTATTTCAGTCCGTGTAGTGGTTAAGACGCCCGTTTCACCGATAACGCCCACTTACCTGAGTCTTTGCCGCTCACCGATGGGTTTTCTACAGGCGGAGATGAGCATCTGGCTTCAGAAAGTAACAGATGCCGATCCCGGTAGCCATTCATTGGCTGAGAGCATCACTCCCCCCTCTCAGTCAATGAGTATGACTCTTTGTATAGAAATTTGCAGAGGATTGGCATTAACAAGCCGGTGATTCATGTTCTGGACTGCTTAATGACCCTGCCACAGGTGGGGTATACCTCAGGCAGCAAAGGGGTTAAACACTGTATATGCAGTTCTCCGTAGTGAAGCTCTGCACTTACAGACACCAGGCACCATGATCACTTCAATTCATTAAAGTGGAGAGTGCATGCAAAAAACTGTGAGAAAAGAAAGTATTATAAAATTACTTTGTAACAGGT
The DNA here is from genome assembly GCA_933207985.1 of Pelobates cultripes. NCBI lineage: Eukaryota > Metazoa > Chordata > Amphibia > Anura > Pelobatidae > Pelobates > Pelobates cultripes. The sequence goes on along the minus strand of OW240923.1, from coordinate 14,048,990 downwards.
AACTGAAATTCTGTATTTCGTACACACACATATTCACTCTCTGAGGAAATTATACAATAACTACAAGTTTAGCGTGTTTATGAACTTAACAACAATTGTAGTGAATTGAAAATCTAACGGAGACACTAGGACTCACTTAGAAATTACGTTGAGACACGTAAAAATTAGGCTGTATGGGGAGTGAAGGCTGGTCGCCGATGGAGTAAGATGTGCTGTAGGGCAGCTCTGCTGTGACTGTTTCATAAACACCAAACTTACCTCACCCAGAGCATGCACCCAGCCTTCTTCACAAAGTCCTACCATATCCTGTACTAAAACCAAGAATACAGTCGCAAAACAAGCAAATTTACTAGCGATCTCCATATTTGCAGCCAAAATAAAATATTTCCTGACCAGGGATCCAAGATGATGGAGGCCTCTGACTCTGATGAATTGGACCATGCTCTCAATGTCATGGGAGCAGGGCAGCAGACGCAGACAAACTGTCCATAAAAAGGCATCTCCTAAGTCCTCTCAGACTTTAGGGACAGCTATTTGCACCGGCCCAGTTTACGCCTTTGTTATTTCATATCAGTTCACAGCTAATATACCAATAGCATATCTGGAACACTATATTTCCAGAACATTCCCTTCATTCCTGGCTATCCAAATTATTCAGTGACCTGGGAGATCTTTATAGAGTGCATACCCTTCGTTCATTTCAAGAACAAGCCCCCTTTTTTAAATAAATATCTTCAAATCAGACATTTCCTAGCCAACAATACAGTTACATGACATTCACAAAACCTACACCCACTTACTCATGACACAAATCATATTTACACTAGGCAAGGCATCATCCAATGCTAGCACACATTGGGAGACGCTTAATGGAGTAAATGTCCCAATAGAATTTGTGAATTGGAGTTTCCAGCAGACGAGGAGTGGGTCCACTCACACAAATGCCTCCGGGATGGACACATAACTCATCTTACTTGGAACTGCTGTATATTATTATCAGGTGGTACTTGGTACCTGTCCAATTGGTTCATAGTCACGCAAGTCAATCAATTGTTTTGTGAGACTTCTACTCTCTGTTGCGAATATGATTGGATTGCATTAAATTCACTTTCTGTAACTGAGAACTGGGCATTTTCTTTTAGTTTTGTGTGCATCTGTAGATGATGGAATATCAAGCTCATTTATTTCTAAGACATGATGACTTCAATTTATTCTTGTGTCCCTTTACAATCTGTTGCAATGGAACTTTACTTTTTTGGGTGGTACCCCTTTAAGAAATGATTATGCAACTTCGGTTCCTAGAATACATACGCTGTGGGTTTGTGTAATTACACTTTATATTTAAGGTACCTGGTTAACTTTCTAAATAGCTTAGAATTTCTTACTTTAAACCTTTCAGCACTTGTATCTATGATCAAACTTCCAATTACTCTTAAACATGGTATTTCATTTATTTTTAGTTTGATAAAGTACGATCATTTTATTGGAGATACAGATACTCGGATACTCCGCTTTTCTGGCGTCTATACTATTAATACTCATTCATAATGTGCAACTGTCCTAGCCTTAGCCTTTCTTCCAGAGTTGCAATGGTTAAATAATACGGTCAATGGAAAGGGCAGTCTGTTTAACTCCTACTCCGTGTGAAGGGGGCAAAGCCGGCTGAAGGATAGCAACTTACATTGGCCAACGCCGATTTGGAGCAGAGCTCCCGCGTCACTGACAACCCGAACTTACCTTTCTCCTATTGTTTCATTTCCTCCCCGTCTCTCTCAGAATCTGTTATTCTTTTCTTCCTAACTGATCTAGTTTTCTTTAAAACATAAAATAAAGTAGGGACTAATTTGTCTTATCTATTTTTCCTACACTTGACTTTCTTTGACCAAATGAAAAGCTTAAGTTTGCTCCATTTTCTGTGTCAAAGACATTTTTCACACAATGCTCACCCTCCTCCGTGTTCTTGCGATCCTTCAGTCGCCATTCCCGAACATCTTGTCCTTTAGACTAGGGTGCTGGCGAACTGACAGCATGTTATCCGAACTTAAATGTGGACAGATGGGGTATGGGGGCTATTACACTAAATGGCTAATTGTTCTAATCGATGCCCCACCAATGGGGCATGGGGGACCTTTGCTAGGCTACAAGCTGTTCGCGGTTTATTAGACATGCCTCTACTCACGACATAGGTAGTAGGGGCAGGAGGGATATTTTATTCTCTTTTATACTAATATGGCGGTCATATTGACCCCCATAGAGTGATGGGGGAATGGTGGGTTAGGAAGTGGTGGGGAGCTATTCTATTTTTACATATTACAAGGGGGGGTGAAATTCGTTCTTTGTAATTTCCATTCGTCCTTATGATGTGTGCAACTGGGTATGCACGGGAATTTCACAGTTCTATCTAGTGTGGGCAGATGACGTGTCCAACAGGGCCTTTAACGGTCCGCACTAAAGTGGTGCCGCCTAGGACCAAGATCCAGGCAAAAATTGTAAAATTGGGGACCCTAGGGATATTTCGGGGTGATTAATAGAGTCCTATTTGTATCCAATTTTATTTTTCTGTTCCAGCAGCTTGCCTATGTGAGCTAATGTATTATTCTCTATATACCTCATATCTTCACTATTATCATCGCCATTTATATAGCGCCAAAAGATTCCGTAGCGCTTTACAATATTATGAGAGGGGGATTTAACTATAAATAGGACAATTACAAAAAAAAAATTACAGGAACGATAGGTTGAAGAGGACCCTGCTCAAACGAATTTAAAGTCTATAGGTGGTGGGGTGTAAAACCCAATACTCCCATCAACCGTTATTGCTGGTCATTCAGCTTTCCACATGTAATTTAGAATGAATATTATTCTCACTTAATATTTTTTTTTAATGTAAGTCTAAATAAAAAGAAAGAGGTTTTACTCTTTTGTATAGCAGACTTAATTTCGATAGGCAATTGTTGACTACTGGACGGGGAGGGACACACACACTCACACTGTCAAACACAGCTTGAATGTAAGGGTGTTGGAGTGTGGGGTAACAGGACAAATCTACATTAAATTTGAAACACTAATATTTGAGTTCAGGGAAGTCTCCAATTAAAACAGTACCCCCTATGTACAGGTTTTATGGTGTCTTGGAGAGTTACAGGGTCAAATATAGTGCTTGCAAATTAAATTCTCTGCAATTTCTCCCTGTGTTGTCACGCATGTCAAACAAATTTTAATTAATCAAATCATATAATTATGTTAAAAGATTACTTAAATATACATGTAGAATTTTAATATATATGCATTTATAGGTATTTACATTTTACGTGTATACTAATGTAATTATATGTATTTATCTACACACACACACACACATATATATATATATATATATATATATATATATATATATATATATATATATATATATATATATATATATATATATATACACACACACACACATATACACACATATACACACACACACGGTTATTTGTATTTTATATATAGAATGTCATTCTAAGTGTATTTTACCAATATATAATTCATATTAAATTTTGTTTCAATATTTTCATTTATTGTAATTATACATACATACATACATACATACATACATACATACATACATATATATATATATATATATATATATATACACACACACACACACACACACACACACTTTATTTTACACGTCTAATTATTTATTTATTTTTTTTACACTTCCCACCAGCAGGGGGACTGTGACATTTCAGACAGTCCCCCTGCTGGCAGATCCACAGCCAGCTATAGGGGGCCATGGGATCGCTCTTTGAGAGCGATCACATGGCCCCCGGGGGCCTCATTTGCCAGGGGAGGGCTGCCTGGGCAGTCAGGCAGCCCTCCAGAAGAGGATTGCTGCGGAGGTAAGTCCACCGGACCTCCAGGGGCTGCAAGCCGTTACGCCGTTCTATGCAGCCGCAACGGCTTTAAAGCCTTTTTAATGCGGGACGGCATAGAATGCTGTAACGGCGTTAAGGTTAAAACAACTCCAGTAAACAATAACATTTGTAACTGAAATGTAAATGTTTAACCTTCTTGGCTATCAAACAGGACTCATGTGCTTGTTATTTTGTCCATACTAAAATAGGTTGTAAAAAAACTTGTATAATTAAGTTCAATCTTTCACAAGCTGGTAAGTCACATACTTACTGGATCTTAATAGTGGATCAATTTCGAGACTTCTTAGAAGATTGCCCACAATCACCGTCAAGTTCTTCACGATCCCTTTTCTTAATTTTTCTGTTATAACCAGGAGGCTCTAGGACTTTTATAAATGATCCACCACAGGTCTGCTGATGTTGGCCCCACCATGACTCCCGGGCAGAAGGGGCTCGGTTCATTGATCTTTTGATGACACGAACGCAGGGCCCGTCACAACGCCACCAGTGCATTCTGCACATCTCCACTTCGTTGTAAAAGTCATGGCAGATCGAAATATTGGCACCTGTAATTTTGTTGATTCTTTCCATGTGCTCAATAAATATTGGTCCGTGGGACTCACGTTCTTGTTGGCCAGTCAGGTAGAGCAGAGCATGGATCATTTCATGTAACAATGTCTCCACCAGGTCTTTCCTTGATCTAAATTTTAACAGTGGCTCACTTAGGTGAATTGAGCATGTGTCATTCGATTGTTTGTAACGACAGAGCCCAGCACACCTTGTCATCCTTTTACTCCATTTGACCTCTGTTCCATCTAGCACTCCCCAGAAAAACATTATGTTAAACTTTGAGAACAAAGTTTTGATGTCCGGATAGGGATCAATGGATTCCCACCTTGGGTCAACAACAGATTTTGAATCAGGTTTACCCATTCGGAATGATGGTTTTTTGGTAATTTTTTTCTGTAATTCCATTGTACAATGAATCTTTGTGTATCGAGTACAGCAGCACTACTAAGCACAAGTTCTCTGGAACGTTGATCGAAGTGACTGCACTGAGGTCATACAGCATACAACACAACATAGAAAAGTGACACAATGAACATTCCATCATGCACAGTGATGGCATAAACTGTTGTTTGCTGTTTTTTTTTTTTTTTTAATCTTTATTTAGAGACAAAAAACACACTACATAACTTTGAAATAGATAAACCAGGTAATATAGGTCTGGTATTTTTCTACATTTTAATAGGAATTCTATAGCATTAGGAATATAAACCTCTATTTGTAACACTACAGTGTTCCCCTCTTTTTTTTAGGTTCAGGGCGCCCACTAATTCTAAATAAAAAAAGTGGGGTGGGAGGGGTTTGCTAACCCTTTCTCACAACTCCAAGATAGACTTACTGAAGCCGTTCAACCTGCCTCCCGCAATGTCAGTCAAATGCTTCTAAATTTCTAATCCAATGCTCCTCAAAATGGAGAAATGGGTAGGGAAAATCACTGCTATCAGAGGTTAACTGTGATAACCAAGTATGACTCTGTTCTCACAGCAGAAGAGGAAGACAGCCACTAGAGGAGTATTTAACCCTGCAAGGTCAGCATTTCCCTAACTACTAATGGTAATGCTTTACATTGCAGGGTTAAAAGTAAAGGATCACTGTGCCCAGACAACGTAATGGAGATGAAGTGGCCAGGGTACCTGTAGTTGTCCATTATCTAGGAATTATAACTCCTTATATTAGAAGAACCATGAAAAAAATAAAATAAAAAAAATAAGCAGAACTTGATCATGCCAAGATTTTAATATTTGTAATACAGTATACTGTGTTTAACCACATATCCCATGTTTTAAAAGAAATTAATGTGGGAAGCTAATAGGCTGTTAATATGTTCATAAAGCGCTGCGGAATTTGACGGCGTTCTATAAATATCATAATAATAATAATAACAATAATAACAATAATAACAACAACAACAACCACAATCTGTGATAAAGCTTAAAGTATCTGACGGATTCTCAAACTTCATTCACCCAAGGGCTACTGGGAGTCTTCTTATATAGGGGCCACTGATCCATGTCCTAACAACACACATACAGATCTATACTCCCAAACACGTATATAAAAACACCTATAAACACTGACAGATAAACACACACACACACACACAATGTAACAATTACACACATTGCTGACTCCCAACCAGGCAGTATTGTCTGTATGGTGTTATTAAGAAATGTTTATTTGTCACTACATCCATCCTTGGAATGGGACAGCAATTAAGAATGTCTGGGCAGTTTATATGCCTTAAAAGCTAGATCCCCACTGGCACTTTATACCTGGAGACTTTCTCTGTCAGCTGGGCCCAACTTTGGTGGTTACAGGATAACAGATTAAGTTCTCCATTTAATATTTTTGGTTAAGCTTTTCAAATGATTTAATATTTCTGGATAAACTTTTAAAATTATTTAATATACTTAAAAATATATATATAAAAATATTACATCGGAGTCCATATGTATGTGACAAGTGCTGAAAGTGAGCACCATCACAACCCATTAAAGCAGTATGGCTGAATTCCCATTTTATTCCAGTCTCCCAGCTATGATATTATCAGTAATACCTCCAGGTACCAAGACACCTGGGGGGAGGGAGAGGGCAGCCAAGTCTGAAGTGACACAGATTTAGGACTGCCTGCATTCCACTTGCTTTCATGGTTCAGGCCCTACTCTTCCTGTTCTTAATTCGGCCATATTTTCCTATTCAGTTTACAATGCAATACAGTTTGGCATTTATTCACCAAATCCCCTGAATATGGAAAGGTGTGTAGATTGACGTGTATAATACAATTCACCAAAGAAATGGCAAAGACTCCAGGGTCTTTTTCATATTATTTCTTATTTGACAAATCAGTTACGTTTTATTGTAGACGACCCTACAGTACCTGCCCCTTTTTTGGGGTGAATTGTATGCAAACTGCTGGATTCAAACACCGGTGCTTCATAGATCTCTTTGGAACCCTGAGTGCAAGCCCCTTATAGAATTGTAATGTAATACATATGTGTACAAATGTGGTATGAGCAATAATAAGATTTACATAAAAACAAGTGTTGTATGTAGGATATGTACTGCAGGATTTGTGTAAAAACAAAATGGAAAAATAAATGCAACTATTGAATCAGAAAGCAGGATGTTACGGTTTGTGTTTCTGTATCTCCTATGTTTAGGACAGATAAACACTGCCGTGTCCGGGGGTGAGTTATGTGTAACATAGGATCTAATTCCCAAAGAAAGGCTAGTTTATGAAAAATATCAAATCCTTCCCGGGAGGCTTCTAACAAGGTAAATGGTCTGACTTACTGGCTAATTCCTTCAAAAGAGGCTTCCTTGCAAACACTTCCGCTGTCAGTATTAACGCCGCGCTGTAAAGAAAAGAGAAGAATTTTTTTTTAACAATTCAGGACAAACATTGCTAGAAGATTAATATCAGGACATTTAGTAAGATGCAGGGAATCCAAACTACAATGTGTTCAGTTATACAGGAACAGGATCTGCAGGTGACAGCAGCCAATCCCTTAACCCCTTAAAGACCAAACTTCTGGAATAAAAGGAAATCATGACAGGTCACACATGTCATGTGCCCTTAAGGGGTTAAAGGTTATCCTTATACCATGATAAGAGTAAGCCATCCAGCTATTTATACTGAATGTTATCACAGGTATTTAGATAAAAGCTCAGGTAATCTGCAGCATGTCACAACAGGTTACACATGAAACATTTTCCTGGCTGATATGCAGAGAGTTTAAGTCAGACACATTATACACATATATCTGAGATCAGCACCTCGGACAGCAGACTCTACAAAATGCATCTCAAAGCCAGAGACATCTAGCTCGAGCAACTCTGATGTTTCTAAACTACACATCCCAAGATCCTGTGCCAAACCCATGCAAAAAAATAAATACATTTTTTTTAAAAATTTTTAAAAAGGGGGTGGGGCTTGACCGCCAAACTGAATGGTCGAATACAACAACAGCTCCTGAAACCCTCAGACTTTAAGCTTACAAAAGCAGATCTCACACCTGATTAACGACCAGCAGCTGTGGTCCGACACACAAGGGAGCACTGGCTCCAAGCAGAGACTTGCAATTTTTGTTTTAGTCCCTCGAGAAGATAGTAGTCCTTGCTACAGGATGAGGCCTACTCAGGCCGTGAGTGGGGTGGACGGACGCTGCCCTGCTATCCTGCCCGACAGTATCATGTGGACTCCCACAGACGTGTCAACATGCCCCTCCCCCTACACCACACCCTGCAGCCCTTACCTCACCAGAGATCCCACTACTGAGACCATGAGGCCCCACTAAAATGGTGGCAAACACGAATCCACCAGTTCATAATGGGAACAACGCTACATTTCCTCCCTCGCTGGCTACAGTCCTCACAAACTCAAGGCGGATGCTACGTACCTGCATGAGGCAGCCTGACGGGCGGGATCTCCGCGACACAACACTCCCGTGCTTGCCGGGTCATATGGCGAAGTGAACGGAGAGACAGCTGGCTGACAGACGAGACACAGAACATCACCAAGCGACACACATAGGCTTATCCAAGCAGGTGGCTCACAGCTCACGACACCGCTTCCTACCCTGGATCTGGATCGCCACCCCTCCGTTATAGAGCCACGGCACCTGCAGACAGCCGGTTCACAGCAGGAGGGCACCAAACCACTAAGGGGCATTGGCTGAAATGATCTGTCACTATTAAATGCAGATTTCTCCTGCCTACAGCAGTCAAAATGTGGCCTCTTGTTAAGAAACGCCTTGCATAAATGTTTTGAGCCCATCAACTATAGTATCCCTCCAACTAATGCCTTGCTTGCTTTGGGTGTGCTTACTACTAGCGGGGGACTAATGAGTGTACTACCATTCTCTCAATCTGCTTAACTAGCATGGGTAAAACTACTATTGCCTAAAACATCCACTGCATATGTCCTGATCTCATTCTCACCTCTTTTGCAATCTCTTTGCACTGAATCACTCGGGACTTTAACTTTCCTTTAACAATTTGTGCAGTTAAATGATGAGCGTGTTCTTAACCTTATCAAAATGTGCAGTTACTCTGAAAGCCATGTCACTGTCTTATAACATTTGTTGTCATTGTGCTTGTTTGAGCGGTCATGGCTGAACAAGAGTCCCAGGATTTTCTGGGGTGCCTGAGTTAGCCAATATGAGGTAACGGTGCGTGGAGTGTCCCTTCACATTCTTATAATCCTTTCATAAGTTTATGCCACCAAAATGGTTAAAAGGGTCTTCAATACTAGTTCTGCAATGATTTTGGCGCCATAATTCTTAATTTAACTCTAAAATGACAGATTTCCCCTCAAAACATTTTTTAAGTAGAAAAATCCTTTTATCAAGTATTAACAAGGAAATATTATTTTACAAATAATGCATTAAAAAAAAAAAAAAAATCTCTTAAAACTAAACAACCACAACAAAACTTAGCCCTACCTTTCGTATATGACAGGGTCATTCAGCCACATACGTACACCTTTGGTCAAGCATTGTTTGAAAACAGACAGTCTCTATGGCCTTCCTTGTATCTGTGCAAAGATTGATGCAAGAAAAACTATAGAGCTGAACTGTCTGTTTTCAAACACTGTCTGATCAAAGGTGCATGATATAATGGGGAGGGATCTGGTCATATACCAAAAGGTAGAAATTAATTTCTTAATATTTACATATACTTCATTTTAAAAATAAAATAAATTTCTTTCAATACTTGGTGAAAGGATTATTATATTTTAAATACGTTTTGAATTAATAATGGTCCTTTGACGTATTCTATTCCCTTATTGTGATGCCTGTATGGCAAATAAAGAACATTAACTCTGCTTGCTACGTATTCTCAACAGTCCCTAGAATAGCCTAAAATATTTAGGAGAGAAGCAAATGCGTTCACACTGACTTTTCCACTTGTTCAATTAAAACTGAGCAACATGTCAAACAATTTGCAAAAAGCAATTACTTATACCAAACCTCCCGTCCTGGGAAAACAGGCAGCTGAAATATAATCTCCTCCCCTGCCCAGCATGTCTGCCGCTTCCATTAACGATCTGACTGCACGGGAGCAAAATCTTGGCAACCGATGTCTCATACCCCCAGCAGTAGCTTCATGTAACTTGTTACCAGTAAAACAGCTTTAACTAATTAAAAGTGAGATTCTCTTGAGAAATCCACATGTTTTTTTCCATATTATATATTTAGATGATTTTTAATAAGGTTCTCGCCCACTAGTTTCTAAGTTAAAGACAAGAATCGGTCTCCTCTAGCAGTCCAGCAAACACGTTCTAGGATTCCCGCAAGCCTTCTTTTTACGGATATCAGTTCCGAGGCTATTCGTATGGAGAACAGAGCATGAAGAAGATAGAAAGTTATAGCAGCGATGCATGTCCTATTTAATGACATTAATTATATTGATGTACGCATGTTACAAGGAAAACATAAAGAGGCAGATATATTTCACCTTTTTCACACCACCGAAGATTTTTGTTTTCCCAGATATTTTTTGAAATTTTTGTTGGCTTCTAAAGGTCTTCAAGTAATTTGATTTTATATCAATCTTTTTTTTTTTGTTTTGTACATTTTTTTTTTACATGCAGCAATACATCACATTATCTTCAGATTATCCACATGAGTTAGTGGCACAGTAGATGAATTAAATGTAGAATATATTTACAGCGTAACAACATGCTCACAGGTGAGTGACTGCACATATTTAAGTAAGTATGGGAAAACATCGGTAGTGCAACAATATCATGCTTAGTGGTCTGGCAGCCATAAGTATGCTAGTTGCAGAGTTGTATGAATATAAAATAAGGATGCAAATAGGCAGCCTTAATAGTGCATATTCATTTATGCTGCTGGAATGATCGTTATTTTTAATTCAACTGCAATGAAAAATAAAATGTAAAATAATATTGGTGCGATGTATATGAATATCACTGGAAGGCAGACTGTTAACCTCACCTATTTAATGCAAAAGATGGATTTCACATGAGTTCAAATTAGACATTTTTCTCTACCATGCTCGCTGCCCTATATACACTAGGGTCACCCAATTCCCAAGCTAGAAATTAGATTTCTATACAGAGACATAGGCCCAGTTACCCAGAATGACACTGTCGGCTCCAAGCCTCAGTAAGAGCCCATATGTTTCTCACTATCAGGTCAATCCTGGCACCGTGATCAATATCATGGGTGCATCTATTCATCAGTTGACTTGGGCTTCTCTCTCTTTCTTAGGGCGAATGAGTGCTGAAGCTTTTCTTTGGACAGAACCGGGCGAGGAAGGAGTTCCGCAGTGAGCCTCTACTCAGTCTTGTCAACATGAGCAGGTGCTGTCTACAGCTTAACTTCAGCCAGAAATCAAATATTTTGTCCAGTCGAGTCAAACTGGTCTCTGGCAGGCCTTGTGTGGTGGAGGTTAATGTGATGTCTGCCATCTTAGCAGGGGTGGTGTTTCAGGCCATGTGCAGCTTAGTCATTAACAGGGTCTCCATCTTTCTAGTGGTAGCTAAATGAAGCCAAAAGGCTGGTGCCAGGATAACCCTCACCAGTAGCAGGGGGGAGCAGGAGAGGGGGACGTGTACCTGTATTGCATCCACTTGCTCTAAGAGTAATACTGATGGGGAGATCGTCCGACTCTCTCTCTCACCCATACCTTCAAGTAGGCCTCTAGATCGCCTCAGGCACATCATGAGCAGAAATGCATTAAGAGTTAGCTTGTTACACTGCAGCTTGCCCCCAGTTCATAGAATGCTTGTATTCACAAGTCAATAGCCATAATAAGAGCAATATATTAAGTTATCTTACTGAGCTCTCTCAATGTGCGACCATTCAATATGGCAGTCAGGCCCCACCCCCTTATTTCAATATTCTTTCAGCTACTCATTGATATTTGACAGACTGGTTTTTAATAAACTTACCAGAGTGAGGAGTAAGGATGGAGTCTTGGAACTCAAAAAACTGGCAATCTAAAGGAAAAATACAAAATAATTAATGTGACACACCTTTTAAGTTTCAACCATTAGTAAACTGTGATTTCAGGTTTTCTGTGCCATATAATTAAATCCAGGCCTGGTTTTAAGGAAGATAACCAGATATATATTGGGTGGGGTTTAGGCTCCTACAGTATGTTTCATCAGCACAAAGGTTGACTCAAATAGGAGTAACATTGACCACAAATGCATGGCCTGGAGTAGGCTGTGCTTCATTCAGCCCAACTTCTTAAAATGTCCTATTTGGCTTTGGTGGAGCTGAAAATGTTAAAATACACATACAGAATGGAACACATAAAAGGACAGAATACATATGTGTTAACCCTCTACGAACACACATACACACACACACACAGTAAAGAGACCCTTAAAGGGACACTGTAGGCACCCAGACCACTTCATCAAAGTGGTCTGGGTGCTGTGTCCCTTTTGCACTTAGTGCTGCAATGTTAAACATTGCAGTTCCAGAGAACTGCAATGTTTACATTGCAGCTCTAAGTCTGTCCTCTGTGGCTGTCTAACAGACAGCCACTAGAGGGCTTCCTGAATCCAGACAGACTTATTGACGCTGGATGTCCTTACGGACCTCCAGCATCAGATTTTCCCCATAGGAAAGCATTGAATAATGCTTTCCTCTGGGTATATCTAATGTGCACGCGGCCATTGGCGCACATGGGCATAAGATCTCCCCTGCCGGCTGACATCAGCACTGGATTTAGGTTAGCAGCTGAAGGATTTTTAACTTAAGAAATTATGTAGAACAAAGTTATACTGATACTACCATAACCATTCTTGTTATATGGGTTATGGAGTCCCCTTTGACCCAGCCTCCTTTATAGTTGCCATGATTTCAAAACCCAACACTGTTCTAAATCCCAACCCCCTCATTGTTCTGTGACATATTAAGCGAGATAACTCCCCCAACCTATTAATTCCCAACTAATTTTTTTTTGAGTGCTCTTCATATTCTTATGACAGTGAGAACTGTATCCACACTCATGGAAACGCGACTGAAGCTGCAAAGCTATTTTATTATCTTCCATAATCACTTCATTCAAGTCTTAAGTAGTAAACTACAACTCTCTTATACCCCCCCATGGTTTTATAGAAAGGGACAATGTTTACTTTGAGAGCAATACAAGGAAACAGGCTTGCTGGAAAATATAAGACACTTTCTATTATTTCCACACTTGATTCACACTGATATTAAACATTGTATTAATGCAAGGCCTTTGACAAAGAAAGAAAGAACACACACAAATTAAAGCGCTACGGAATCTGTTGGCGCTATATAAATGGCAATAATAATAATAATAATAATAATAATAATAAATACGATCCACATACTGGTCTGTGCACGACCTGGGGACTTGCAGAAAACAATGTAAGTATTACATAAAAAAATTAGATAAGATTGATAATACTTTTAAAGGTGAATGGGGGATGTGCAAATTGTAGCTTTAGTTGAAAGTACAGTAAGTAAAGAAAAAACATTAGTTCAGCGAGTTTCGCATACATATATGTTTAAAATGTACCAACTGACTTCACAACCTGTTCAGTCCTGGCACAGCCAAGGCACACATTGCAATATTGTTTCTGTTTCTCATTCTCCACTTACTATGCTCCGTGTCAGAAAAGGGCTGACGGAGAGTAAAGATGGAGGCACTCAGTTCGAGGAAGATGTGATCTTGCAAACAAATATCTGTTAATATGTGGGATAAATAAGTTTTAAAAAAATAGTAAAAATTCTAAGAAGTGATCATTCTCCTTTAAAAGGTTCTTTTAAAGAGTCTGAGCTGAATACAGTTTGTTTTATAGATTTAACTGCCTTGCCCAAGTAGTTCGTCTAATTTGTAAGTTTTACAATCAGCCATGCCCCAATGATCTCCACATACATCTTCCCCTAGCACTTCTTCCAATATCAGGCCTGACAATATCTATTGTATTTCAAGACTCTGTCTTAAAAAATAAAAACAGATGTGATCCTGTGGTGTGAAAACCTTTTAAGATTAAAGCCAACATATTTTCAAAGTCCTGCATAAGCGTCTTTTTTTGTCGGTTCTTTTCTTCATATTACAATATTTGGAGGTCAGAATGTAGCACTGCTGGGCAAAAGGAAACAGAACATGTTGTGAAAGTATATGAAAAAAACTAAACTTGTAAAGAATAATTTCTTCACCTGTGGCCAATTCTTTTTGCATCAATGCTACAGCTGCACTGGGTGCCCACGTGTGGCATAATAAAACGACACAGATAACGAAGACGATTATATAATAAAACACAGAGGCAGATGTTAATGTTGCAGCAGTATCATCCTTTGCTTTTATTTATAGCCGTGCTCACTGGTGCATCTATTATTGATTTAAATTGCTGCAAAAAGGAGCCTTCTATCAGTCTCAAGACGACCCATGCCGGCAGTGGGTTTTATACCGATATTGTAACACGAAGAGAATGCTAACTTCCTCCACTAAAAGATCTCTGCAGACACTCACTCTGAGTATGATTGGCCGGAGAGATACCTAGCCAGGTGCTCTGTGCCAACAGCCATTTCCTTCATTAAGTTCCCTATGGAGCATTTCATTAAAGAATAAGGACCGTCCGTTCTTTTATGGAGAACATTTACAAGGAGGAATGTGGCAATGACTGGCATTCATTCAATACACTGAATGCCAAATGGTTAAGATTTCTGAACTCTGTATTTCCAAGGCTCCAGCAAACCATTCCAAGAAAAGACTGTTCAAACAGAATGCGGCAGGTTCTCTTTGTACCAGAAAATTAGTAAAGGGACCGTTCTTTCCACATACATACACACACATAACTTTATCACAGGTTTCTAAGAGGTTTTACCAATAATAAATGGCAAAATAAAGGGACCGTTCTTTGGCAACATTTAAATTCCCATTTTTATGGTACTTTCATGGCCACTTGCCGCTACACGACATCCGCTCTTCGGCAAAAGGTTTAATAAAAACATTTTTTTACAGCAATTTGTACATAATTAAAAACTACATGTAGGTCACATAAAAAGTAAATGTGAACATTGGTGGCCTTCTGTATTATTGTAATTTGCAAACATTAGGGCAACCATAATCCCATCGTTCACTCCAATACGTTATAGGAAAAAGTAATACTGACTTTGACCCTTAAAATAACTCAAACTGGGGGCGCTCCTGGCACTCAACATGGCCTGATGCACTTCTTTATAGCTCCAGCTCTCCAGTCTGAAACTACAGCTAAATCGCCCTACAGCAATGCAGAAACCATTTTGGTTCGGCTGCAGACCGACACTATAGCTCCAAGAACCGTCCTAAGCCTGAAGTGTAACGGACTGACAAGCACTCACCTTGTATGTGAGCTGTGGCCTAGCGTGCCCGGTAATTGGGGGAAGCGGACGATCACCTGATCTGGCGAGCACACCTGGCTGTGGCTTTTCTGCAGCCCCGTCACCCCCTTGTGGACCAGTGGACGTTATCCCGGTCTCTACTGGAATGCAGACTCTCTGACGACTGTTGCAGCACCAAGACCAAACTGCACAGAGTTCCATGCAGTCAAGATGGTGGACGACTTCACTTACTGTAATACGCAAAGCACTCGCACTGAGCAATCATCACACGAGTCTGCTGCACTACCCCTGTGGCGATCAACTGAAATACTCACCCGCTCTTGGGCATCTCGGGACGCACAGCCAGAAGCCTTGTTGGCTCAAGCTGGAGAGGAAGACCATGGAGAAGGGACACTGGAGCGTAGTGGAGACATTCTGGGCACTCAACTGCCTTCAGCGCAGAGACAAGCCCACCCGGGCCGAGGGCCACTAGGGGTGAGAACCCATAGCATTGGCCACACAAACAGGAGACTTGCCGCTACACAACATCCCAGCAGGGCCACCTGCCTCTCCAGATTGGAGATGGTCTTGGACTCTTCAAGCACCCAAGCCAGTGGCAACCAGATGCAGGCCTCTACACCAACATGGGGCTGGAGGGAGACCCTTCTCTGCACTCACCTTACTGCATTCCGTCAACCCAGCAGCAGATCTGCTCACAGCCTTCCGAGCTGTTAAAGGTTTTAACCCTTCAGATGTAAACATAGCAGTTTCAGAGAAACTCCAATGTTTACATTGCAGGGTTAATCCAACCTCTAGTGGCTGTCTTCCTGACAGCCGCTAGAGGCGCTTCTGCGACGCTAGATGCGAAAATCACATTCAGCTTGCAGAACGTCCATAGGAAAGCATTGAGAAATGCTTTCCTATGGACTGTTTGAATGCGCGTGCGGCTCTTGCCGCGCATGCCACTCCACTCAGGAGCGGACGTCGGCAGGAGAGGTCACCAGCGCCGAGGGAGTTTTAGCAGGTCAAAAGAGCCAACTCTCCATTCAAGTTAGAGTATGGGTTGCTCAACAACAGGTACCAAAACAAAGTTTTAATGTTTTATTAATATGCAAAAGAGAATCCAAATGAGCCAGAACTTTGGCCACTTTAGATATTTTACTGGCATCTTAACTTCCTCATTCAGAAAGGGATTGGATTTTCTCTTACACATTCCCTTAATAAGAAGATGAATATGGATTTTAAATTTTCTTTCCCAGAACCATTCCATTGTTATTAAATGTAAACTCTTAATTGAAGGGGAAAAAAAAAAAAAAACACACACAGACAAAATGTGGGCCTTGAAAAATGATTAAACTCATAGACATTAAGAAGCCATAGAGGAGAAATGATAACTTTACTGTACTTACATCAACAGTATGGAGAACTTCATCAACAGCGTACTTTCCCTTAAAATGTTCAGGTGGGTGAATTCTAGAGAAGAATTGAACACTTTCTCAGTAAATACAAATAAACATCAAGGCTATAAAATTACCATAAGTATCCACACAATAAAACCAAATAACAGATTTCAAAGTGTGTATATGTCTTAATGTTAAATAAATCATCAGTAAATATATAATTAGCAGAGAGCAAGACGAACATAAGGAGAGTGAA
The DNA here is from genome assembly GCA_933207985.1 of Pelobates cultripes. Lineage (NCBI taxonomy): Eukaryota > Metazoa > Chordata > Amphibia > Anura > Pelobatidae > Pelobates > Pelobates cultripes. The sequence continues at coordinate 14,032,045 of OW240923.1, read as the reverse complement.
ATAGAATCAAATTAAATCTAGCTTTGCTATAAGAGTTTGCTCATCCAAGATTTCCCCCTCCTCCCCCCCAATTGTCTGACAAAACTAGAAACCACTTGAAACTGGATTTTTCATTTAAATGGTCTTAATGTATGTATGTACTGCATACATTGCAAAATACTATGGTGCTCTATAATTGAAATCTGACTACAGATAAGTACAACCTGTGTGATGCAAAGTGTGAGATCAAACATATCTAAACATTATGCCTGTAAGTGAATGGGCTTTACGGATCTTTTACTTAATACAAAACTGCCTCCAAGACCGAAACACAGAATCCAGACCATTAATACCATAACTGTACGTTATAATAAAGATTCTGGAAGCTCCATATACATCAGGTTGCCTGGAGGACTTAACAACAAATTGTAAGTTGCTCAAAATCTATGGTGTGATACACACACGGGTTTTCCTTCTAGCCTGGTTTTTGTGGGGTTTTTTTTTTATTTTGGGCTCAGAAAGCAGAAATCTGATCTCCCTGTTTGAGTAAATCAACCTCAGCAGGCTCATTAAATGCTGAAAATAAAAACCTCTTCCCTTAAATCTCCTTGGTTGTTTGCACAGTTCCCAAGCAATATGAATTGCTGTGTTGTGGATTGGGGATAAAAACGGTGATATCAAGAACATGTCAATGCATTTCTGCTCTTGACATTTAAGTTTCCTGGAAGGAATGATCTGAAATATAAATACTGTTTGAACACTGTGCATAATTATATCTCAAGGGGGATTCAAGATGGTGTTTGATCTCATTCTATAAAATAGAGCATTTGGATTGGTTAAGTGACATGATGACTTTACAGACAATTAAGGACAAGTCAATTAGACAGAAAGACTTGAATACCCATAATGCCAAGCGTAAACAGACTGCTCCGACTATCTCTTCTACTGCTTTCAGTGCTCTAACCAACAAGTAAAAAGTCATTAAATATTTTATCTAAAAAGGACAAATGAATCCCCTTCTTTGCCCTATATTATAAAAATGTAGGCGCTGGTCTAGCACACTCCTTCTCCCAATGATTTGCAGTGGATGGCATTTTAGAGTGCCATGTCCATGCTCACCATTCATGACCAAAACACGTATGCCTCATGAAAACGCACGAGCAAGTGTCACTCACGGAGAAGAATGGTGAAAGTGACGCACCATAGCGCATATATATATATTATATTATATATTTATATTTTCACTGTGCTACTCCATTCCTCTTAATATGAATTAGACCAGTGTTTCCCAACCCAGTCCTCTAGGCACACCTACCAGTCCAGGATTTAGGGATTACCCAGTTGTGTCTAAGGTGTTTTTACAAAGAAGAAAAAAAAACACCTTAGACACAACTGGGTAATCCCTAAATCCTGGACTGGTAGGTGTGCCTTGAGGACTGGGTTGGGAAACACTGAATTAGACGATGGGGTGATGTTAACCTGCAAGTCTGACAATTCAGGAAGGAAGTCAAGAGGAAGAACCGTGCTAGAGACTTACAATAACAGGCATGATATTATACATTCACTTAATTATTTTACATTTAAATGGACAAAAAAAAAATATTAAAAAAGGGACACTATAGACAACTACAGTTTATTGAATTTGTTCTGGTGGGTAGAATCATTACCTTCAGGCTTTTTGCTGTAAACACTGTCTTTTCAGAGAAAATGCAGTGTTTACATTACAGCCTAGTGATAACTTCACTGGCCACTCCTCAGATGGCAGTTAGAGATCCTTCCTGGGTCATGGCTGCCTAAAATGCATCCAAACATTCAGTATCTCCTCCCTCTGCATGCAGACACTGAACTTTCCTCATAGAGATTCATTGATTCAATTCATCTCTATGAGGAGATGCTGATTGGCCAGGTCTGTGTTTGAATCATGCTGGCTCTGCCCCTGATCTGCCTCTTTGTCAGTCTCAGCCAATCCTATGGGGAAGCATTGTGATTGGATCAGGCTACCACTTCTGCTGATGTTAGCAGACAGCTTGTTTTTCTGAGACAAACAGCATGCAGAGTTACAGCTTCAGGCTTGAATACAGTAAGATGTTGCTATATTTATGGAGGCATGAGGGGCCCAGGGGGGCTAGATGGTGGTGTTAACACTATAGGGTCAGGAATACATGTTTGTGTTCCTGACCATATAGTGATCCTTTAACATCTATGTGGGAGAATCCATTGCATACACACCATGATCCCTGCACTATGCTTTACAACGCTGAGAGTATTGGGCAACAATTTTAACTGTTAATAAACCTTGAAGCCTTAATCAGGTAGCCCACTACATTAATCTGGTTGTGTGAAGAGAATACGCACGCATCTGCTAACAGTTCCACTTCTGCCAGAATTAATTTGCGACCCATGACAATCACAGATCTCACAGGGTCTTTAGAAGGCAGAGAAACTGCAGTATGTGGAGTTCCTAAACATGCTCATTACTATGAAGTGTAATTGGTGGGTTTCCTACCCAGGCAAGAGAGCTCTCACAATGCTCTGCAGGCACAGACTCTGCAAGTCAAGTGTCAGTTCACTGTACTTCCAGACAGAATTGACAGCTTAGCCTTTAGGTTTGCCTCAAACACTCCAGTAACGGGCAAGCACTGGGTGACTGGCATGACCCATCACATTCTTTCACATCTTCCAGCGTTTCGAGATTTGTCTGTCTACATACCCACGTCACCTTGTCAAAGTATATTCATGAAATGTGTGACACTTTCACGGAGCCCCAGAGAACCCATTACGACCGCTTTTCTGCAAGGTTTCCATTGCATTTATATGTAAACATTAATTCAGTTTGATATTACATTTGTTTATAGTGAGAACGATGCCTTGATTGTCTTTTAAAAGTCCTCCTGCAATAACAATCAAGCTGTGTTTAAGAGATCCAACAAACCAGGTCTTAAGCAGTCTGCTCTCTCTCTGATACAATTAAAGCGACATTAGAATCTAACTCTCTGTATTCCTTTTGGTTGTATAAGGTCTAGAAAAGCCATCGCTGTAACACCAGTAAATTACAGAGAGCAATACATTAGCCACTCGTCAGGCCGACAACACTACTTAGCAATTGCATAAATCATAATCACCTAGACATTAGTCGATTACATGTAAATACCTATTAATGATATAATTTACATGTCCTCACGTTAAATACAGGAGGCGATTCCAATCGTGTACTTTAAGATAATGATATTATGAGCCGGGGGAAGAGGTAACACAAAACATCTGTCATGCAATATGCTGCATTTACAGAATATCTTCAGTCAATGTGTGGACTCAATCTGACATTTAAAATTAATAAGAAGTAAATGGCAGGCAGGATTTTAATTAGACAGATTGAAGAAAGCATGACCAACATACTGGCTAATTTATTTCTGGAGGATTAGCGCTACAAGAGCGTGATTCTGATCTTATTTAACAGAACCACATTTAAGGTTTTCATATCAACGTAATTTGAACATGGAATTTTTAAAGGGACAGTACAGAACAACTGATATAAAATGGCATGATGGGAAATAGACCGACTAATATAAAATGGCATGATGGGATATAGACCGGCTGATGTAAAATGGCATGATGGGAAATAGACCGGCAGATGACAAACTGACAGGATGTAAAAGGCCCAGTTGTTGGAAATACAGGCTTTTAATCCCAGCAATTGATGTTAACCTCAGTAGATGGGTAATGTTAATATTGTGTAATCTGGCTTCAGGACTGAGCAGACGTGTGAAGCTCGTGCTCCTGCATCTGGGGCTGAATTTGACGGTCTCCTCCTGCAAATGATCAACTACACAAGACACAGATTGCCACCTGAGTTGGGGGTTCCCTAGAGGACTACTCATAGGCTTTATTTTGAGCTGCCCTATTCCGGAGACCCCAGACTCTCCACAAGCTGAGGACAGGCGGACGATCTCCTTGAGTGTTCGGGCCTGGCACACTTCTACACCCCCACACCTTCCAACTGTGAGGGATATCCCGGTCACCACTGGATCACCTTGGCTTTAGCGCTGCACTGATCCTGGGTTCCTGTTCACTGTTCAGCCATGATCCCACCACGTTGCACATCCAAGATGGCAACAGCCCTCCTACGTGCACAATGGGACCTGACAATACCTCCACGATCTCCCTGCAGCTCACTGTAAGGATTTCTGACCAAGCTTGATACTATCTTCCAAAACTTCTGGGCGACAATCTATGTGCACAAGCCACCAAGCTGGAGCAACAGAAAAGACAGCAAGACACATGCAGTCAGTGCAGAAGGAACCTCCTCAGGGGAATCCTGTCCTGCTAGCACCTACTCACCCCGACGTCCGCCCGCTTGGGCCGAGAGCCCCTCGAGGCACTGCTTTGTCACATCTCCCACATCAATGGAGGATTACCTGCAGATGGCAGCTTACAACACCAAGATCCCCTGAGGACTTGCCCTCCACGAGCAACAGAGTCCGTAAGCTAATGATGCTGGCCCTCATTCTGGCCTGGGGCTGAAAGAGAGCCCTGTTCCCATGCTGCCTTGCGATACCTAGCTCTGACTTTTCCGATCAAGTACCATCCCTGCTGCCAAAGGGAATCAGCTGAACTCATTTTTTTTTTTTTTTTAAACATTTATTGCCTGATAGTTAAAGAATCAGTATAGGGTCAGGAACATAAACATGTATTCCTGACCCCATAGTGTTAAATCCACCATCTAGCCCCCCCCTGGGCCCCTCATGCCTCCATAAATATAGCAAAATATTACTGTATTCAAGCCTGAAGCTGTAACTCTGCATGCTGTTTGCCTCAAAAAAAAACAAAACAAAAAAAACACATTCTGATAAATCGAGAATTATCGATTCCGACAATACACTCAAAATTAAAGAATAAATCTAATTTCTATCCTCGTATGGAAAAGAATAAATATCTAGAACTCTTTAATGAACTTGTCCAAGATTATCTAGACAAAAATCACGCATAATAAATACACTCATAATCTCTCCAAAAAAGAAAAGGAGGCAAAAAAAAATAAAAAAAACAACTGACTGACAATTTTGACTTGATCATAAAAGAAGCTGACAAGGGAGGTGGCATAGTAATAATGAGTAGAACATTTTATATGCAAGATGCCTCTAGAATTTTAGGGGTTAATATTACTTCTAAAACTTTATCTAAAGATCCTACACAATCATTTTTACAAGACCTTAAGACACTTTTAGTAGCTGGAATGGAAAAATAAATAATTACAAAGGAAGAATTAGATTACTTATTCAATACAGAATCTAAGACAGCGATATTTTATTTCCTTCCAAAAATTCATAAGGATTTAGAGAATCCCCCATTATTAGTGGGATAGACTGGTGGTCCCATTATTAGTGGGATAGACTCTTTATCCTCTAGACTGTCGGAATATGTTGATTTTTTTTTCTCCAGCCTTATGTACAAATGGTTCCTTCTTATGTTAAGGACACTAAGCATATATTATATGATCTTCAAAAAATAGAATGGAAATCAACTTATATTATGGCTACAGTTGATGTATCCTCTTTATACACTAGTATTCCCCATTGTAATGGACTGGTGACTATTAAGGACATCTTGATATCTAAACATACATCAAATAGACTTTCTGATTAATTGTATTAATTTTGTATTGACTAAGAACTATTTTTGGTTTGATTCCACTTTCGTTTTACAGTTATGTGGCGTCGCCATATATGAGATGTCCCATTTAAATTAAGCCACATCCATATTTTTCTATCTTAGTTTCTTTCTTTATTTTCACATTTTTATTTAAATTTATTTATTGTTATTATTACTTTTTTAATATATATATATATATATATATATATATATATATTTATTTTTTATCATTATTTTTATATTTATTTTTATTTATTCTTTTTCATGTTTAGTTTTATTAATTTTATACTTATTTTTTGTTTACTTAGTATTATCATTTTTTTGGTAGTTGGAGGTCTTTTTAATACATATTTATGTGTCCTTTCTGAATGGGACACCTCAATTATATATCCTGTGCTCTGATGTATTCCTCCCGGTTCGTCTTTCCTCTGCTTTTAATGTTGCGTTCCAGGCTGGAACGCATAGCATATTCTTACAATAAACCGGAACCGGAAGTGACGCCGGATGTCTGTCATGCGTTCCAGCATGACACGCACGTCGCGATCCCACTACACAGATGAATCACATCTAGCAATTCAGGCGGTTTAAAAGGAGGAAGTTCTTTGGAAGCACAGATTCCCAATCCCTTAGGCAGTCCAGTGGACGAAGCACGTTGGATTACTGGGGACTCTTTTGTTGCAATCTCCACTTCAGAGTGGATTATATGCTGTCTATTACTTGGATTTTTGTAAGTGCGTTTTTTATAATAAATCATTGTATTTTTATTCCATCTGCACTCTCTTTGGTTTCTTTATTCATTTTGCAAGTGCTAAAGAAGATCTACTTCATATCCTTCCAAAGATCATTTTCTGATTGAGGATGATGGGCCTGATATTCACTCATATTTTGTGAGTTTAACAAATTTTCCTTGCGTGTGCACACTATAATACTTTTATTACTCTATGTGTATTTTATATATCTTTTATAGATATTTTTCACCACGCTGTTATACAATCAGGTTGTATATTTTATTTACACCTTAGATGTGATTGTTTCACTAATTTTTGCATTCCTACGGTTTGGCTTTTGTTAAGATAGACTGGACAATGCAACAGGCTCTTTCTAGCAAAAAACAAGCAAACATTGGTAGGGTGGACACAGAGACAGACACAGACGGGATGGTTTATTTTTGAGATTGCCATACATCAGTTTAGCATTTATGAGAATAAACAAGAACAACAGAGCCAATGTTCCCCTGCAATAGAAATCACTGCAAAGACTGTGGGAGATAAAGTTGATCAATAATTGGATACATTTCTTAGCTTTTTCCTTTATAACAAGTGAACTACAAAAATGGCCGACATACTGCACTGTAATTCCTCTGGAGGCAAAGAGGTAATACACAATTTAAATCTTGCTCCTACCAGCAGACTGACCTTAAGTAATGATCTCAGCACATATTTCCTACGTCCATAAAATGAAAGACATTAAAATGAGCGTAAAAGACAAAAAGGTTAATAATTCTTACTTTCCCATCCAGACGGCATAGCTTTCTGGAAGCTTTGGTACAAAGAGTATTGATTTCCCAGAATCCACATCAATGGCTCCGTAACAGTCCGACTCAGTCACTCCGAACGTCCAGTGGAAAAATGATTCCTGAACAAAAAAAAAATACCCAATATATCAAACGGATTGTTTCATTCTCAGAACAAAGACAATGTGTATAATGTGTATGTGGGTATAAATATATATCTATATATTTATCATCTGGCGGTGGTAATGGATAGGGTTTAACCCCTTAAGGACCAAACTTCTGGAATAAAAGGGAATCATGACAAGTCACACAGGTCATGTGTCCTTAAGGGGTTAAGGTCCGACATACAAGTGGAAGTATTGATAAAACTAGCAAAACTATATCTCGCCGGCCAGTCGGCTGATTCTTATGATTTCAGACAGACAGACAGCAAGGAGCATGTTACAGGCCAACAATACAAATCACACACTAGAAGATATCAAATAATTATAATCAACCATGGTCAGTGACCTTCCCCCTTTAACTTTTTTCAGTTGGGTGATTGGAACCTTGCAAAAATACACACAATATATACATACATAAATATATACATATATATATATACACACACACACACACAAATTCTGCAGTAATTGAAATTTCTAGGTATCTGAAAAGTTAGTCCGCTGATACACTGAAACACACCTGTCGGAAGAGGATGTCGGTATCGGTACAGTATCTCTGGGTCTGGGCTCCTCCTTGCAGAAGGACGATAGCCCCCTTTGGAACATCTGGGTTTTTCCTAAGACGCTCGCACAAGCGACTCCTGTTGAGTGCGAACAGTGCGGCTGGCACTTTTAGGGTCTCATTACCAAGCCAAAACCACGGCCTAAAGGGAAGAAAAAAATACAAACATGCCATCGGTATAGAGAAATGACAGACTACAAATGCATCAGATAAAGCAGAAACGTCACTGCAAAACTAGTTTGTATGTAGTCAGAGGATTGTGATATACAACAACAATAATAATAAGTCTATATATCTGTGCTTAAAATAATGTCATAACGTATAAAATGCACGTGATGAAGCGCAAGAGATAAATAAATAAAGTAGAATGACTGCCTTGTTCACCAAAAGATTAGGATTATTCAACAATTACATATTAAATGCAGTCAGTGCTGGATGCTTGATTGACAGCTGTACTGGGAAGAATCAAACAATTAGTATATTCAATGCAGAGTGATCGGACAAAAATATACAGCAAAATATATGAAAACAAACACAGAAAGCTTAAACTTGGAATATATGGCCAATGTTTTCTTCTCAGAAATTGTGTGTAGTTTTTGAGAACTCCCAGCACTTCAGTGCCAAACCGTTACATGTACTAGAATACTATGAAAAAATGACTACAGCTGAACAGCCGTCCCACAAATAGCAAGTGCAGCACTTTAGGTGGCAGGTGACAGTATTTAATAATGGCATTAGCAAAGCATCACTCTCTCACCATGGAGCTGTGCTCCAGACTAAGCTTCCATTCAGACACTTTTATCAAGTAACTTAAAATCGGTTTATATCCTCAACCCTTAAAAACACCCAGCATTCGCCCCTTTCTTACGCAAGATGCTACCAAGGAGCTTGTCCATGCTCTAGTAATTTCCTGCATGGATTATTGTAACCCTCTCCTGATCTGGTCTTCCCAAAAGTCGTATAGTCCCTCTAGTGTCTGTAATGAATTCTGCTGCCAGACTGATTTTCCTTACTAGTCAGTCCTCTCACACCTCACCCCTCGGTCAGTCCTTAGATTGGATTCCTGTATCCGATAGGAGTCAATTCAAAGTGCTAAACCAATAGCCTGCCTACCGCCATCAGACTCCCCTCTAGTCTTGCATATTTTATGAAGTGCCTTAAAACCCATCTCTTTAGGAAAGCTTATAGCCTCCCAGAGTAACCTCTACCTCACGTACTTGTCTCTTGCTCTCTCCTATAGAGCAGTGCTTTACTCTCTCCTCCAGCTCTGCTTCACTCTCACCTTATTTGATTGCTATTTCCTGTCCTATTGTGTTTTACACCCCACCTCCTATAGACTGTAAGCACGTTTGAGCAGGGTCCTCTTTATCCTATCATTCCTGTAAGTTGTAATTGTCCTATTTATAGTTAAATCCCCCCTCTTATAATATTGCAAAGCGCTACGGAATCTGTTGGCGCTCTAGAAATGGCGATAATAATAATAACAACAACAACAACAACCACCCAGTAGCAATCATTAACTATGATATTTTTGTGAGCAGTCCAGCACTCCAGGTGCTGCTAAATAAACTCTTAATTATCAGTACTTTGTGTGCGCTGGGTCACAGCAATGGATTACTTTGTACTCTAACCTATGCAAAGAGTTCTGGAGGTCCCTTTAACCCACAGGGGGTCCTTGGAAATCATGTTTGTAACGGATCACCTGGCACCCCGACTGGGTACCTCCGTTGAAGGATGCTCCTAGTGCTTCCTGAGGGCTCCAAGCACTCCAGCCGACACCATAACCACTGTAGACTCCTCCAGAGAACAAGCTCTTACAAGAGCTTAGTAGTGATAAAGCAAAGGAGTATGACTAGCATAGCAATCCCTTGTAGCAGATTCCCCCAGTAACGAGACAACACTTTGTTTTGAGGGTCAATCAGAACTGACTGTACTGGCACATACAGCCTCTTTTATTCACAATCCACAAACATAGTACTGCCCACAGGGTTTTGAAATACAACCAATCAATCCGTACTATACACACAGACACTCCCACACAAAATCCTCCCCTCTGCCAGTGATATGATTACTGAACACAATGGGTAATATAATTATCACAGGCAGAGAAATACAGTTTTTACAAAATACTAATAACTTCGAAATATACATGCCATTCACATAAAACATACATTTTCAGAATCTGCATGCTTGAAATATACACACTCAAAAATCAGGGCCATCGGTTCAGGGGTTAAGAAGTTAAGGGAAAATCCTATTTGACAAAATGAAGCATGGTTTTTCTGCCCAAAACCAGTTCCACAGAGTCTTCTATACTGGAGATAATTGGGAAGTAATCCAATTATCTCCAAGGACAGAGGCAAAACTCCATTAGCCACATGGTAGCAAAATACAATAAAATATATAAAAATATATAACTGCAACGATTGCATAAAACGGGTACATTCAACATATCCCCAGATAGCTTAGATCGAAGCGCAAATTATTGAATGGCGCTCAGATCACATACATACAGTTCAATTGCCATGGAGCCAAAGGCTTTCACATAGTCTTTTGTTATACAAATGGGCTCCATGGCATAGCTATCTGGGGTAACACTGCTCACATAGGGAAAGTACCGAATGACCCGGCTTTCGGGTCTTTGCAGGGGAAAATCCAGTATTTCAACATGGGGCCATAGTCACAGGGCAGGAGGCTGGCAATCAGTCTTCTCCAATGCCCAGTGGCGAGGGTGGTTCCGCCACAATGTTTAACCCCTTAAGGACCAAACTTCTGGAATAAAAGGGAATCATGACATGTCACACATGTCATGTGTCCTTAAGGGGTTAAATACGGAACAAGCCCTTGAATCCGACCTAGGAAATCCAGTAAGATTTGGGCACCATTTATAATTGAATGACAGACAACGTCCTCCTACAGTGCATTAAAATGTAAATCCTGTTTTGTTTTTTTCTCACCAGCAAAATAAAATAAATCTTTGCAAAACTCAGCACAGAAGCATTTTATTTTCCTCTTTTTTTAATTTTTATAATCATCGTGCATTAAAATGTAATATACGGTGAGAAGAGGGTTTTTTTTCCTCAGATAGGCCAAGAGAGGCAGAGAAGATGAATCAATAAACCGATGGAGGGGAAATTTAGGAAGCCTTTTCAGGTTTTTTTTCCTGCTGTTTATATACAAGCATTCAGTTTGTAATGATCATTGAATTTCCATTCTGTCCTCACAAACCGTTGTGCCATTGGTGTAAAGATTTACAATTGCCAGCATAACAGGAGTGTACAGATATGTTCTATACAGGTCATATTTGCAAATTACATTCTTTTTAGAAGATGTAATGAACTACCAGAAAACAAACTTACTTTTTTACTTTAAGATTTTAGCTCAGGGCATCATAAACTTTAAAAGGGACCCTGTAGTAACTAAAATGACTTTAGTTTACTGAAATGGTTTTAATGAATAGATCATGCCCCTGAAGTCTCACTGCTCAATTTTCTGTCATTTAGGAGTTTAATCACTTTTGGTTTTGTTTATGCAGCCCTAGCCACACCTCCCCGGCTGTGACTGACACACCCTGCATGAAAACAAAATGGTTTCACTTTCAAAACAGATGTAGCTTACTTTTAAAGTTTTTATCTCCTGCTCTGTAAATTGATCTTTAATTAAGCGTTCTTGCATAGCAAGGCCACTAAGCGTTATCTCACATATATATATTTTTTTATTATTAATTATTATTATTATTATTGCCAAGTTTACCACCCTAACTACTCCCACAGTTTTTACACTGCATAGACAGGAATATACCGAAACGTGCAGATTGTTCCCGATTGGAATGCTATTACTTTGTGGAACGTTTCGCCGAATGGTTCACGGAATAGCGTCGTTCTTGTGGCGAAATTGGTCCCATAGGAATGAATGGCGAAATGTTCAAAACTAGAGTGGGAGCTGGCAAAAAGTTGAAAAATCAGGACATGATTTCTAAACTGCCACCACTCCCTCATTTTCAAGCCCACCTACACAAATATTATATCAAAACGTTCAGCTATCCTTGCTGCCACTAAAAACGTCCACGGCTAAGCCATAGTCCTGGTAGATTTCACAATATGACCATGTGTTTGCAACTCACGCCGTCCATTGGTAAATTTGGCTATAATAAGAATAATAATATACATGTGAGATAACATTAAGCGGTCTATCTATGCAAGAACACTTAAGAAACTGTAGTTGTTCTGGTGACTATAGTGTCCCTTTAACCCTGGAATAGAAACATTGCAATTTCTACATTGTTTTACACTGCGGGGCTAAAAAGATAGTGCCACTGCACTCAGTCCACCTCATTGAGATGATACGGTCTGGTTGCCTTTAGTTTCCCCTTAAATAAATACTTTATGCACGATAACCACTACAGCATGTAATAGCATTGCACTTGAATCCATGCTTCCTTGTGAGATATCTTTGGCGATATGAGATAGGACATCATAGCCTGTGATGGGATTTCAGCTAGGCCCAAAATTTAGTAGGCCTAAAATCTCCATGTGGCATATACAGGTACAGGTATCTGTTAGTTCCGTGTAGCTAAGAAACTGTCATCAATGTACTGAGCATGTGCTGGATTTGAAAAAAACCACATTCCATTCTCCTAGTGCCATACTGCCTATCCATATAAGGTAATGCTGTAAATACTTTTTGCTGATTAGAAACATAGAATGTGACGGCAGATAAGAACCATTCGGCCCATCTAGTCTGCCCAATTTTCTAAATACTTTCATTAGTCCCTGGCCTTAGCTTATAGTTAGGATAGCCTTATGCCTGTCCCACGCATGCTTAAACTCCTTTACTGTGTTAACCTCTACCACTTCAGCTGGAAGGCTATTCCATGCATCCACTACCCTCTCAGTAAAGTAATACTTCCTGATATTATTTTTAAACCTTTGTCCCTCTAATTTAAGACTATGTCCTCTTGTTGTGGTAGTTTTTCCTTCTTTTAAATATAGTCTCCTCCTTTACTGTGTTGATTCCCTTTATATATTTAAATGTTTCTATCATATCCCCCCGTCTCGTCTTTCCTCCAATTTATACATGCTAAGTTCCTTTAACCTTTCTTTGTAAGTTTTATCTTGCAATACATGAACCAGTTTAGTAGCCCTTCTCTGAGCCCTCTCTAAGGTATCAATATCCTTCTGGAGATACGGTCTCCAGTACTGCGTGCAATACTCCAAGTGAGGTCTCACCAGTGTTCTGTACAATGGCATGAGCACTTCCCTCTTTCTACTGCTTATACCTCTCCATATCCAACCAAGCATTCTGCTAGCATTTCCTGCTGCTCTATTACATTGTCTGCCTACCTTTAAGTCATCAGAAATAATCACCCCATAATCCCTTTCCTCAGATGTTGAGGTTAGGACTATCAAATATTCTGTACTCTGCCCTTGGGTTTTTATGTCCAAGATGCATTATCTTGCACTTATCCACATTAAATGTCAGTTGCCACAACTCTGACCATTTTTCTAAATCATTTGCCATTTGGCTTAGCCCTCCTGGAACATCAACCCTGTTACATATCTTAGTATCGTCAGCAAAAAGACAAACCTTACCATCAAGACCTGCAATATCACTAATAAAAATATTAAAGAGACCTTATGACAGATGGGAACCCAGAGAAAGATGTCCCTAGCTAACATAATCCTTCTCCCTAAGCCGGGCAGGGACCCGACGATACCAGCAAGTTACAGGCCCATCTCCCTTATTAATCAGGATGTCAAGATCCTGGCAAAAATATTAGCAGAACGCCTCAACCTCATCCTGAAATCACGGATACATCCAGACCAGGTAGGGTTTATACTAAAATCGACAACTCTTTGAAAACACCAGGAGAAACAGACATAATATGGAGACAGAAAACGGCCAGAATCCCCACCCTGGTAGTATCCATAGATGCAGAAAAAGCGTTTGATAGAGTAGAATGGCCCTATCTTTTTAATCTTTTAGCATACCTAGGTTTTCCAGCGAAATACACATCTTCCATAAAAGCGATGTATAGCAACACAACGGCCCAAGTAAAAATCGCAGGCACATGGCCCCAACCCTTTAGATTAGGAAACGGTACTCGGCAGGGCTGTCCCCTGTCTTGTTCGCACTACTACAGGCCATTAGGGAACATCCACGTATAAAAAGGAGCTCGGGTGGGGGACCAGGAATTTTTGCTGTCTGCATATGCAGATGATGTCCTCTTAACGATTACAGAGCCAAGGGAATCGATGGACGCACTAGCCGAGGTTCTTACACAATACGGAGCCTTCTCAGGATATAGAGCCAATCTAGAAAAATCCACCGCCATCCCGGTGGGAATGTCGGCGGCGGACACGGAGGCAGTAAGAGCAGCGCACAACATCCCCATAGCACACTGCTATATGAAGTACCTAGGAATATACTTGCCAGACAAGCCCGCCAACATTTATCATCACCTAAACTATACCCCCCTCTTTAAGACACTTATATCAGACATGGAAAAATGGATAGACAAGCCTATTTCCTGGATAGGTCGCATACCTGCAGTAAAGATGAATATCCTTCCCCGAATACTATTTCTTTTCCAAGCCCTCCCCATCAAACTAAGTAAATCTGACCTATCCCCATTACAAGCGATTGGAAAATTAATTTGGCAAAACAAAAGACATAGGATTTCGAGAAACATCCTTTTTCGACAAAAACAAAGAGGGGGACTGGGCCTCCCGCATTTATATTATTACTATATAGCAGCCCAACTTGCACAGGTAGCGATGTGGCACGCCCTGTTAGATATGAGGAGATGGGTAGACTTAGAGTCCCTACTCACAGGAGCGGACTTACCCCAATATCACATATGGGTACCACGGGAACATATTACTATGATGCGAACAACGTGCCCAGCGATTTTAAATTCATTGAGAATATGGGACGCCACAGCCCACAAATACAAAATTAATCTCCAACCCATCACCACTGATCCCTCTGCTCAGAAATAGAGCTTTCCCTCCGGGCATGGTAGCAAGAGACTTTGGTAACCTAGAAACAGCGGGCCTACAGAGGATACGCCACATGTATAGGAATAATAAGCCAGTCACATTCAATGACTTACAACAGACAACACACCTCGCCCCCGCTGACTTCTTTAGATTCTTACAACTTAAGGACTACATGAAAGATCCACATTTACAAAACGCAGCCAAAGGGCACATGTCCTTCTTTGAAAGGATATGCCTCCACGAAACGACACAGCCAGGTTTGATATCAAAACTATATGCACATATTAGCTCAGAAACAAAAGAATGGGGCACACTCACTTACACCAAAACATGGGAAAGGGAATTGGGAGAGGAACTCGAGGGCACAGAATGGAGGGAAATTTGGGAGGCCAACACCTCGGTGTCCATGTGTGTGTCCCTCCAGGAACAGGCAATTAAAACACTCCTCAGGTGGTATGTCACGCCAGTAAAACTGCACCAAATGGGGAAAACCCCATCGGACGACTGCTGGAGGGAATGTGACCTGAAAGGCACATACCTCCACATGTGGTAGGAATGCCCCCGGGCACAAGGCTTCTGGAAAGGGACCCAGACTCTCATAACACACATTTTCCACAGAGCACCAGACCTGAACCCATGGACATACCTCCTCAATAAATCCCTAGATAACTGGACGCGTAGAGAGCAAAAACTCATACATAAGGTGACACTGGCGGCAAGGAGAGCACTAGCTCAAGCATGGCTGAAAGTAGAAACACCTCCACTGAGTGCAGTTATAAATAACATAAAAGATGTATACCTCATGGACAGCCTAACGGCTAAGGTCCGGGGAACTGTGTCACAGTTCGAGAAAATGTGGGAACCATGGACCACCAGCGACTTGGCTTAAGAAGTAAAACACTAATAGAACAGGACCAGCACTACGCACTCATAATTGACCGATCCCTCTGGGACTGAGACGGAATACTCAGGTTGACTGGCGCCAACACACTAAGCCCTGATGACCCCAACCTACTACCTTTCCTATCCCTCTCTTCACTATTTCCACTAGTTATGAGGAATGTGGAACAGCCCCAGAGTTCCAAGTTGCAAATCACATTGTTAAAACATTATAACATTATAAAATGACAAAATGACGGCATAATGACAAACTGGACTGCCGACCACCTCACCAGTTAAGAGGAACTAAACCTGGATTAAACATTGAGTATCGTATCTTACGTAACGCAATATTGGAAATGTTTATTGTATGGTTTGCGAATGTCATATGCCTTTTCCCTCTTCTTTTTTTTTCCCCCTTTCTTTTTCTTCAAAGATAAAGTATTCAAGAAAAAAAAAAAAAGAAAAAAAAAGCTAAGTAAACACTGACAGGACAGGACAAACACTACGCACTCATAATTGACCGATCCTAGAAGGGTCCCTTTGGGACTGAGACAGAATACTTGGGTTGACTGTCGTCGACAGCCTATGCCCTGATGACCCCAATCTAATACTTTTCCTCTAGCCTCATCCTTTCCTATCTATCTATTCACTCTTTCCACTAGTTATTGGGTCTGTGGAACAGCCCCAAAGTTCAAAATTACGTTGTGAAAACATTACAAAACTAGTGATGTCCCGAACGGTTCGCCGCGGACTCATCATTGAGTAAACTTTGACCCTGTACCTCACAGTCAGCAGACATATTCCAGCCAATCAGCAGCAGACCCTCTCTCCCAGACCCTCCCACCTCCTGGACAGCTCACTAAGAATGCAGCTTCACAATGGATGCTGTCCAGGAGGTGGGAGGGTCTGCTGCTGATTGGCTGGAATGTTTCTGCTGACTGTGAGGTACAGGGTCAAAGTTTACTCAATGATGAGTCCGCGGCGAACCGTTCGGGACATCACTAATTATAACATTGTAAAATGACCAAATGAAAGGATAATGACAAACTGGACTGCCGACCAACTCACCAGTTAAAAGGAACTAAACCTGGATTAAACATTGAGTATCGTGCCCTACGTAACGCAATATTTGCAATGTCTATTGTATGCTTTGAAAATGTTATATGCTTTTTTCAAAAATAAAGTATTGAAACCCCCCCCCCCCAAAAAAAAATATATATATTAAAGCGAATGGGTCCAAGTACAGATTCCTGAGGTACCCCACTGGTGACAAGCCCATGCTTCAAATATACTCCATTGACTACAACCCTCTGTTGCCTGTCACTCAGACACTGCCTTAACCATTTAACAATATTGGAATCCAAACTTAAAGATTGCAGTTTATTGATAAGACTATGTGCAACAGTGTCAAAAGCCTTACTGAAATCTACGTAAGCAATGTCTACTGCACCACCCTGATCTATTATTTTAGTTACCCAATCAAAAAAAAATAAATAAAAAAAAAACAAGATTAGCTTGGCATGATCTCCCTGAAGTAAACCCATGTTGTCTCTGATCTTGAAATCCATGTGATTGTAGATGTTCAACAATCCTATCCTTTAGCATTGTTTCCATTACTTTCCCAACCAACTACTGAAGTAAGGCTTACTGGCCTATAGTTGCCAGACTCCTCACTACTACCTTTCTTGTGAATGGGCACAACATTCGCTAACTTCCAATCTTCTGGGACTACTCCTGTTAACAATGATTGGTTAAATAAATCTGTTCATGGTTTTGCTAGTACACCACTAAGCTCTTTTAATAACTTAGAGCCTGATGGGATACACCCAATCAACTTATTTGTATTTACTTTTGACAGTTGAAATAGAACCTCTTCCTCTGTAAACTCACATGTAACAAATGACTCATTTGTCCTTTTTCCTAACTGAGGCCCCTTTCCTTCATTTTCTTCTGTAAATACTGAACAAAAATATTAATTAAGGCAAGGGTAAAGATGGGGGATGTATAGTCTATAAAAGGCCTGTACTCCACGTGCTCAGACATTTTGAACATGAGTTCAGCGGAGACCCGATCGGTGAGAATATAGACCTTTGCTTCCTGAACTGACCTGTGTCCGGACTCTCTGTGCGTGGCTTCTTCAGTGTTCCCCTGTAACAAGCCTTCATCCAAAGACCAATGCTCTTATACAGTGATGTCCAAAAGGTAGATCCCCAGATGTTGTAGAACTACAGCTTCCATGATGCTTTTTCATTCTAAAGGCATGCAAAGCATTGTGGGATTTGTAGTTCTACAACATCTGGGGATCTACCTTTAGGGCATCTCTGCTTTTATATATTTAACCAGCAGTAAGGGAGGCAGATGGCTAAAATGTCGATGGGCTTTAAACATGGTTTCAGCTAGCTTTACCCCATTCAATGCTGCATTTATAGTTGTAGAACTTGAAGATTTGACGATAGTCTTTGGAGAGAAAGTAATGAAACAATGTACTCCATTGGGGAGGGGGCAGTGTGCACTGTGGACACAAATTTTAATTCTACCCGATAATCAGGATAATAAAGAGAAAAAAAAAAAAATCATTCAGTTTTACAAAGGAACAGTTCTACAGTAAAACAACAAGAACAAAAATCCCAACTCTTTATCGGAGAGTGAAGATCTCTTAATGCAACCACAGCAGAAAGCCTGCAATAAAAACTGTACATTGGCATTTTCCAAGTTTATCGATTTCTTCACAAGCAATTCAATTAGTTACTTATTGAAAAGAATTGTTAACACTTTGCTTTCCAGAGGAGCCTGAAATCTTGAGTCTATAAATGTATGTGATCCCTGCCGGCTGCAAAAATAAATAAAAAATGAGAAAGAATTTAAAAAAACAAACAAACAAAAAACACACCTTTGGAATATTGGTCTCTCAGTGCAGTAATGTTTATTGATGCCTTGTGGCAGGAAATATACAAGAAAATTGGGACAATTCTTTATGAAACAAAGCAATATTTGGCCTTGTGCCAGAGTTTAATTTTGTGGTGATTTTTGACCAAATAGTTAAGGGGACACTATAGTCACCAGAACAACTACAGCTTAATATAATTGTTCTGGAGAGTATAATAATTCCCTTTAGGCTTTTTCATCCAAACACTGCTTTTTCAGAGAAAAGGCCGTGTTAACAGTGCCCCCAAGGGATACCTCCTGTGACCACTTCTCAGATGACCATTGGAGGTGCTTCCTGGGGCAGTGCGGCACAGTAGGCAGCACTGCAGTTCAGCGTCACTTCGCTGTGCATGGAGACACTGAGTTTTCCTCAGAGATGAATTGATTCAATGCATCTCTATGAGGAGGTGCTGATTGGCCAAAACAGTGTTTGGCTCTGCGCCCATTCCACCTCCTTGCCGATTTCAGCCAATCCAATGATTTCCCTTTGGCAAAAAAGTCGTACATTCTGATGATGACACGAAGGAGGCAGATCTGGGCAGGGTAGAGCTTGCCCACCCGCACAGTGCAAGAAATAACTTTTAACCCTTTCTAAGAGGGTTACAGGGGGCCCAGGCCACCTAAATGGTGGTTTTAACACTTTGGGGTCAGGAATACAGGTTTGTGTTCACATACCCTATAGTGTTCCTTTAAAGGTTTGTATTTTTTTTTTTTTTTTTTTTTAATGTTATAATGTCTGATTGTGGGAAGCGTTCATTCAGCTTGGCTCATATCATATTTCTATTGAGCTGACAGGTGTGTGGACTGATTGGAAAACATTTTGCACAGTTCCAATTAAGTTCACTAATATAATATATTAGAAACAACATGGACTCTAAGTATTGCCACACTCTGTAGCCATTATTATTATTGGCAGTTATATAGCGCCGATTTATTTCATGGCGCTTTACAAATATTATAAGAATGGGTTTTACAGCAAACGAGACAAACTTTTACACGTAACTAAAGGGTATTGAGGACCCTGCAACACTGCTCGAATGAACTTACAACCTACAGGTGGTGGGGGTATAATAAACAACAGAAAGGAGCAGGGGTGTTGGGAATAATAACAACACGAGAGAATGTGAGAAAGCAGCGGAATTGGAAGGTGAGAATGGAGTGTGGACCCCCTAATTATATGGAGAGAGAAATAAATATAGTTGAGGAATGACAGTTACCCAGGAAGTCCATAGACTAGCCTGAAATGAACGGTTTTAAGGGATCCTTAAAGGCGCTGTGACCAGTTCATCTCAAGGAAGTGGTCTGGGTGCAGTGATTCTTTAGTATAAACTCAGCAATCGGAAACATTTGATTGATGCAGTAAAGAAATTTACCTCCCATGCACACTAGTCTCTCAATACTCCCTTATTAGTAAATCTCGATCGACTTCGCACAGTTTGCACAGATTGGGGGTTTACACGAGAGGAGAGGCACAGAGGGGAGCAATGTTTGCAGTCACAAATGATCGTGGCTTTCCAATGCTTCTCAGTGAGCTGTAGTACTGCTCAATAAGAAGAAGGAGGGAAGGCAGGTGTGTCCGATTGAGCTAATGGAAGTACGTTTCCTAGCTGTAAGAGTGCTGAAAAAAAATCTCCACTTTTATAAACTTTTTCTTTTTTAAATGACAAACTTCAGAAACAAAGAGCTTCAGCAAGCTGGAGTTTGCCTAGAACATGCGTTATACAATTCCCCCCTACGTGTTTACATACACAAATGCATTCGCTCAAGGTAACATCAAAAACACATTGGAAATGCCAAGCCATAAATAGCCATATTGGGCTAAAGCAGAACTGGAGAATTTTTCTACAAAGGGTACTTTGGCATTAAAGGGACACTATAGGCACCCAGACCACTTCAGCTCATTCTTTCTCCATCCATCATCTGAGGAAGGGCATTGCATGGTCTAGACCTGGTACATTGTCTGTCTGCTTACCTGAACCGTACCGCTGGCATCAGGAAAACATCTAGCCTTTTCATCATTCCTTCAGGATACAAGATGGATCAAGCTGCTTCTACTTCTTCTTTGGGCCAGTGGATAATCTCAGCCATTAGTCAGGCTTACGAAGCTTCTGGTGTTCCAGTTCCATCCGGTCTTCGGGCTCATTCCACCAGATCGTTGGCTGTTTTCATGGGCAGCTGCAGCCAATATTGCTCCTGACCGCATTGTTCAGTAGCAAACTGGTCCATTTCCATCTAGGATTAACGCTGCCTGCTGTAAACATAGCAGTTAATCCAGCCTCTAGTGGCTGTCTCATTGACAGCAGCTAGAGGCGCTTCCACGCTTCTCACTGTGATTTTCACAGTGAGAAGACGCCAGCGTCCAAAGAGAATGCTTTCCTATGGACTGGATGCATGCGCACGCGGCTCTTGCCGCGCATGCGCATTCAGCTGATGATGACCGAAGGAGGAGGAGGGAGCCCTGCGCTGGAGAAAGGTAAGTGATTAACCCCCTTCAGCCCGGCGGGAGTGGGACCCTGAGGGTGGGGGCACCCTCAGGGCACTATGGTGCCAGGAAAATGAGTTTGTTTTCCTGGCACTATAGTGGTCCTTTAACACCTTCATCCATCATGATCGGCTAGATGTGGCCAGGTCTTTTACCACTGATTTTAGTCGATTTTATTGCTGCCTTATAGTTAGTTACAGTTGTAAATAAATGGTTTTCTTTTGCATTAATCTTGGTGTTTTGTTTACCTTTCAGCTTGGGTACACCCCACTTGTAGTGCTGCGATGGATATATCCAAGAAAACAGAAAATCTATACCATACTTACCGATATTTTTGTTTCCTGTATATAGGCCATGCCAGCACTACAGCCCCGCGCTTGTTTGAATTTGTTTGTAGCTTTGGACTAACACTGGAGGGAAATGCAATTATGCAAATTACCTTTTATTTATTTATTTTTCCCCAAGAAACTCAGTTGCCCCCACAATGATGTATAACACTGGCCACGTTAGTTTTTGTCTCTAGTGTTACAAAGTTACAATGACAGTGGGTATCGGAAATAAAATGGGGTATTCAGATCCATTTCACTTGCCAAACTGTTACCATCAATCTCCTGATATGTTGTCAGAGGGTAAATCAGGATAAGCTTATGACAAAGCACTTCTAATGTATCCCAGGCATGTACACATTTTCACCCTACCCAACACCACAAAAGAGACATCTGTTAGTCAGATGTGGATATCACAAGATATATCAGCAAAGAAATACCAAAACAGAACTCAGGAAACAACAGACAGTGTTTCTGAAATCATAGGACCAAAATATAACAACCTAAACAAAAGGCAGACTTGATTGTTGCGTCTAAATTATGCTGCATGGAATTATGCTGCGTGAACAAAAGCTGTGTTCATTTATGTGCGTGTATCAAAACAAGCATTTCACAAATAACACTTAATGACGAGCCAGTAAAAGCTTCTGTATAGAATTCTATCTTTTCTTCAGGTAACACTCTCAATGATTCTTCATGTTTACCATATAAAGTATACATTCATAACTTGCTATAGACAAATTCTGACTGATCAGCAAAAGCTTAATCAGCAAGAGTGAGAGGGTGATGCCGACTTACAGGCTGAGCAAAGGTTTCAGATATTTTTAAACAAATCAGTATTTATACTATTCACTTACACCAGGATATCAGAATTATCTCTCAGAATAAGCAAGCTGTTTCTGAGATTACATTGTTGACAATTAACCTGTGCGTATATGGACAGAATTACAACCGCTTTAGGAGTAGCAATGGCTCAATAGTGCCCATATCTCTATGCTTCAATATCTACCACGATAGCACTCTGTTCTACAAGCCTGTAATGTTTCGACTGTGTATAGGAGCATAATAGAGCTCTGCAATAAAAGTTATGCAAACTTCTGGTAACACAGGAGTTGTATCCCGTAACTACAGAAAAAGAAAAAGACTTAAAAAGTGACAACTTTAGCTCAATGAAGCAGTGTTTATGTATAAAATCTAATCTCACTACTCAATTCTCTGCTGTTTAGGAGTTAAATAATTTTTGTTTCTGTCCATGCAACCCAAGCCACAGCTCCCCTGGCTGTGACTGACACAGCCTGCTTAAAAATAAAGGTTTCAATTTTAAAATCAGATGTTAACTTACTTTGGATATGTTTATCTCTTGCTCTGTAAATTGAACTTTAAATCACACACTGCAAGGTCTAGCTAGCTATTAACAGAGCATAATAAATT
The DNA here is from genome assembly GCA_933207985.1 of Pelobates cultripes. Taxonomy (NCBI): domain Eukaryota; kingdom Metazoa; phylum Chordata; class Amphibia; order Anura; family Pelobatidae; genus Pelobates; species Pelobates cultripes. The sequence continues at coordinate 14,009,131 of OW240923.1, read as the reverse complement.
CTAAGTTAAACAGAATTTGCAATAAAGGAAGTGTAAACATTAGATCTCACTTTACAGGAAGTGTTTAGGAAGACTGTGCAAGTCAGATGTGACTAGGGTGCATTCACAAAGATATTTAGCTTCTAAATGGCATTGAATTGAGCAATGAGACTGCAGGGTCATGATATATACACCAAAATGCACTAATTAGACGATCCAGAAAACATTACAATAGAAAACACAATAAAACTGTACAGCAACATGAATGGGGTCAGGATAAACATTGTATTAATTAGAAGATAATGAAGCTTATTTTTCTGTATGATTTTCTTTGAAGATTAAAGAATTACCTTTTTTCCCCAGCAGAATGGCTAATCTCTATATAGTGGTCTGTGTATCTGAGAGGTGGTCACGCTTAATAAACCAGATTTGCTGCCTCAGCTTTACAGACTATCAGCAAACAGGTCATCAGGTCATCTTCTGATTGACCAAGATTCCATCTTGTTCTCAAGCATTAAAACATTATTTCATATAAAAGTGTCAGTGTTCCCATACACAAAACATAATCCAAGTTATTCCAGACCAAAGTGCTGAATTTGGAGCACTCAGCAGGAACATTTTATAACTTTTTTCCAGAATACCTCTTTAGTGCAACACACACAAGATTTAAAGAACTTTGCACAGTACAAATACAGATAAACACTTTGTATCAGCAGAACAAGTCCAATAACATTCAGCAATCCCTGCACTCCTCTCTAACTTAATTGCCCACTGTCGTGACCCAATAAGTTCTATTTCACCAAGATGTCCTCATGCATCATTCTACCTGGTGCCCACCTATTCCGTTTTTTGTCCTGCAGCTTCCTGCACAGTTATGTCACAAGCTCAACCGTTGTATTAATCCACTCAATGCTACGACCTCACCTTTCAACTTCATCTTGTACAATCCACCTCTGCTTCCTCTTGATCCATACTCCCTCTTTCTGCTCTATTTTGCTCCCTGCCCTTCTATTTCTATTCTATTTCTGCTTTATCACATACCAACTAGCCAGCTCCATTCTGCTCCATGCCCTCACTCCTACCTGCCCCATTTCTGCTCCATGCCCTCAGTCCTACCTGCCCCATTTCTGCTCCATGCCCTCACCCCTACCTGCCCCACTGCTGCTCCATGCCCTCACCCCTACCTGCCCCACTGCTGCTCCATGCCCTCACCCCTACCTGCCCCACTGCTGCTCCATGCCCTCACCCCTACCTGCCCCACTGCTGCTCCATGCCCTCACCCCCTACATGCCCCATTGTGCTCCATGCCCCACCCCTACATGCCCCATTTCTGCTCCATGCCCTCACCCCTACATGCCCCATTTCTGCTCCATGCCTCACCCCCTACATGCCCCATTTCTGCTCCATGTCTCACCCCACATGCCCCATTTCTGCTCTCACCCCTACATGCCCCATTTCTGCCCATGTCCTCACCCCTACATGCCCCATTCCTGCTCCACGCCCTCACCACTACATGCCCCATTTCTGCTCCACGCCCTCACCCCTACATGCCCCATTTCTGCTCCACGCCCTCACCCCTACATGCCCCATTTCTGCCCACGCCCTCACCTCACATGCCCCATTTCTGCTCCACACCCCTACATGCCCCATTTCTGCTCCACGTCCTCACCCCTACATGCCCCATTTCTGCTCCATGTCCTCACCCCTACATGCCCCATTTCTGCTCCATGTCCTCACCCCTACATGCCCCATTTCTGCTCCATGCCCTCACCCCTACATGCCTCATTTCTGCTGCATGCACCATCACTCCTGCACCCCGTCCCCCTATGCCCCATTCATTATTCAGGGGGTGTACCTCTCTCTACACCCACCCAGTGTCTCCCAGCAATGTACCAGAGTACTATCTATACAGCCCCAGTCTGAGTATAATTTTGTATTGAAGTAACCTGCACTTCCCACAGCCAGCATTGCAAGCTCTGACCCCCTGCAGACACAGGATGTGCTGGCTCTCAGCCCTGACAGGGAATATCACACATTTTACATAATAAATAATAATAATAATATGGTCCTTCACACTCAGGCACTCACCCCTGGACAGAAGACATGATGCTCTGACTGTCACTGCTCGGACTTTGTCTGTCAGCTGACACTGCTCACTCTCTGAGCCTAGTGGGCGGGGCTTCGCGTTCCAAGCCTCGTTCCTGTCCAATGGCTCTCAGTGCTAGCCTAAATAGCTGTAATTCGTTACCATAGAGACCTGTTAGAGAGAGAGAGAGAGAGAGAGATATGATAGAATGATAGAGAGATACTTCCACCCACACATTCCATGTCAGCATGTTCATGTTATAATATTGCCATATATTGTGCAATACAGCAGATGTCAGCATTTATTTTAAAGACTGCAACCTGTTATTGCCGCAGAAATTATGGTCACACTCCCCAGACATAATACTGTTTACAAAATAACTAACTTCACAGAACAACCTCTACCTAATGCTTGTTTTCCCTAGAGAGTGTCTTTTATTAAATGCAATTAATAAGACACAGGAATATAAAATGTATTTCTACAGAAAAAATAAATATATATATATATATATATATATATATATATATATATATAGAAAGGTAAAGTAGATAGCACTCCTCGGTCTTCCTTGTAAGTAAAAAATAGCTTTTATTGCTCCAAATTAAAAAAATCAACGTTTCAGTCTGCTGCTGCACACTTTCATGATGAAAGTGTGCAGCAGCAGACTGAAACGTTGATTTTTTAATTTGGAGCAATAAAAGCTATTTTTTACTTACAAGGAAGACCGAGGAGTGCTATCTACTTTACCTTTCTATGTTTTTGCTGATTAGCACCAGGCCATTAGTGGAATACGCAGTGAGTGCAACAAAATTTGTATATATATATATATATATATATATATATGTGCAACAGATTAATACAAATAAATAATTAATACATTTTAAAAATAAATAATTTAAAAAAATGTAAATAATAAATAAATAAATAAATTTACAAACATAACATATTTCTGATATATAAGCAGGCCAGGTTATTAAGAAAGCTCCATATATATCTAGAATTTAAGTTAAGTAAAAATCTAAGAATTTGAAAGTTGAAAAAAAATCTAATCAAATAAAAGTGGTCCTGTAGTTCCCCTATTGGTTAGGTGAAACTAAACAACATGATCCCTCCTTTTTCCTCACATCAGAGACTTTAAATGGACACTATCGGCACCCAGACACTTCAGCTAATTGAAGTGGTCTGGGTGCAGCGTCCCTATTGCACTTAGTGCTACAATGTAAAACATTGCAGTTCCAGAGAAACTGCAATGTTTACATTGCAGCACTATGTCTGCCTCCTGTGGCTGTCACCCAGAGAGCCACTGGAGGCCCTCTCTGCATCCAAACGGACCTTTGGTCCAGTAACTGATGCTGTCCTGCATGAGGACATCCAGCGTCTTTTCCCTTATAGAAAAGCATTGATTCGGTACTTTCTTATGGGGAGGTCTTATTGCGCGCAGGACATTTGCCGCTCGTGCGCATAGGTGTCCGCTCGTCACAGGCCGTCAGAGGAGGCAGAGACGCGAACCAGCGCCGAGGGACATTGACCCTGGGGTAAGATGAGTAAATAAAGCATTTTTAACCCTTTACTCACCGACTGGGGGAGTGGGGCGTGTGGAAGGGGAAAGGCAGAGGGCGCTATCATGCCAGGAATACAGCTTTTTGATTATTTTATTATTCCTGGCACTTATAGTATCCCTTTAAGAAACGGCACAAGGGGAATTCCCTGCAGACCGGCTTGGTGTTACCCATAAATGTTTGCTGAGAATCACTGCTTTTAAATGGCAGCTCTTTGGTCTATCATTTGTTTTTGGTTTATTGCACAATCACTGTATGCCATTTTGTAGAGAATGTCAGCATTAGCATTTAAAATCTTTTCTAAATGTTTTCTAACAAAAATATAATAATTCACACAGAACAACATGATGCAAATTTTTAATTATGTTTTCAGTTATTCATAATATCATAAGATGAGAAGGAAAACAAGGAAAAATAATAAACAAATGAATAATGGCAACTTTTACAAGATGTAGCAACCATCGCAAGCATGAATCAGCCTCTGAAGACTACGGGTGGCCCACAGATCGCCTGATGTTTCAGAACTACAAGATTTAGCTTTCTGTCAAGCTGTTCCATGTGAGCAAATAGTGGAACTACTGACTGACATAAATTAACCAACCTGAGCCTGATTAACATTTAGCCTTGTTGTACTGACAGCCAGTCTGATGCATTTAAAGAGACACTATAGTCACCAAAACAACTATAGCTTAATGTTCTGGTGAGTATAGTCAGTCCCTGCAGGCTTTATAATGTAAAGAGAAAAGGCAGTGTTTTGACTAGTTAAACCTCTAGTGGCAGTCACTCAGACGCACATCAGAGGTGCTTCCTGGGTCGGTGCTGCACAGTGTTCAGCACTGGCGTTCAACGTCTCCACGCTCTGCATGGAGACACTGAATTTTCCCCATAGAGATGCATTGATTCAATGCATCTCTATGAGAAGGTGCTGATTGGTGCAGTGCTGTATTTTGCAAATATACAGGTTGATTTATGAATCTTACATTCATTTACATTAGCATTTTCTGCTCATTAACACATTTCTTACCTGTCCCTGCACCCCAGCCTCAGGGAGAGTCCCAATACATCCAGGAGTTTCTTTGTTGCCTCTCTGTATTAGACTTGGAGTTCGCTAGTAGCACCTGTTCTGTGGTATAATCATATTATGTATCTCATATTTTGTGAATGCACATTTCTATGAAGAAAAACATTTCTCATAGATTTTTTTTTTATTTCTTCGTTCATATTGCTTTTTATACCAAAAATGTAGTGTCTCTTATATGTTGTCTTTGTGCAAAATTTTAACCTCACTAGTGCTGTATTTAGCCCAAAGCAAACAAGGCATTTGCCTTGGGCAACACTATCCAGGGGGCAGCAAAAAATGCTGCCCTCTAAACGCCCGCTTGAATGTTAAGAGAAAAGGGTGGGGCATAAAGAGAAAGGGGTGGTCAGGACAGAAAGGGGTGGAGTAAATTTAGATTAGGGGGTGCCCAGGTTAACTCATGCCTAGGGCAGCACAAAACCAAAATACACCATTGAACCTCACCCCTCTAATGATTTATATCTATAACAACAAGGGTCTTCAGCTCCATTGTCAGCAATGAGTGAGGAAATGCTCACTGGGTTTCTGTATAAAATGATATTCTGTAAAGTTCTAATTATGGAACAATTGCAGGAGCGTGCTTTAATTTCCATGGTGACTGCTCCACTGTTTGATCTTTGTTCCAAAATGTCTCTTTAAACATTTGTGGTATAAAAAGTACTGGGTGCTCTTTAAGAAAAAAATCTGTCCCCACACCGGAGATATATATATATACAATAGAAGTAATAATGATCCCAAGGCACACCAAGGTTTGCACATAAAGCTTTTATTCATGCTTTGAAAAAATACTTTAATAAGTTTTGACAGAAAGAAAGTAAAAGTAGAGTAGTGCATATCCAATCTATAATACCGATACCACAATAATAATAAAGTGCTAAATGCAAACACCCATTAAAAAGGGCTTCAGAGGAAGGCTTCAGAGTCGAAACGTCTGGGTTTTCGTTTCTCCTGCTCTTGGTCAGTATACCTTTTTAATGGGTGTTTGCATTTAGCACTTTATTATTATCGTGGTATCGGTATTATAGATTGGATATGCACTACTCTACTTTTACTTTCTTTCTGTCAAAACGTATTAATGTATTTTTTCAATGCATGAATAAAATATATATTTTTTTTATTCTTTATTTTTTGGTGCAAATAATGAACAAACGCTCTTGTCATGCCACAACAGCAGTAGCAAGAGTTGTAATTCATACAGTGTAACTGGTACATGGCATATACGATTACTGCACACATTTGTAATTAAAGTTGTAAGATAACAGGCTGGTCAATCATGTCTGTGCTAGCCTTTTGCTCATATACATATACATCTGGGTTGAGAGGAACAATAAAATAACATGGGGTATAAAGACAAGTCTGGCTAAAGCATAGAAAACAATTGAACTGCTGGGTATCAGATACTAGTAGGGTGACTATACATACAGTTGTGTTCTGCTAACCAGGGTGGTAGCAGGGAGAGAGGCTACTGCAAGCCTTCACCCGGTGCCACTAGTGCGCTGGAGCAGGTAGTTAAATCTTCAACCTGTCGGTCGGTCTCGCAAAACAATGTCCTCCATAGTTAGTATGCTCAGTCTCTGGTGCCTCTCTTTTGGGAGATTTCACCTGACTCCGGTTTGCGGCAGGAACCCTTTGTGGTTGTGGGGTGTAGCGGTGTCCCCCTGCACCTTCTTGTTGGTCAGTGGCAGCTGCTGGGCTGTGTGCTTACAGGCATGTTTCAGCTGTGGTGTCTCCGATCCGGGCTGTAGTGATACTCTGCTGTTGGCTGGGTGTCTGAGGAGTAGTTGTAAGCTTCTGTCCCTCGTGTCTGATGCGTCCGGGCTAGCGGTGCAGTAGTGGAGTAATGGCTGCAGGCCCTTAGGTCGTTGCTGGTGGCGTGCTCGTTTTAGACCTTGGTAACACTTTTGGGTTGAGGTGGGTCTGTGTGAGCCTCTCATAGGTGGCGGTGCCGCCGTTGCTTAGGCTCTGCTCGTCCGCTTTGGGCAGTTGTTGCCCCTTTGTCGCACCTTCCGCGTGGCGCAGGCTGGTCGTTCCTGTGGTGTTGTTGTTGGGTTTCCGTGCCTCGGCCGCATGTGAGGGGTTGTTGGTTGCCGATCTGCATTTGCAGCTAGTTTCGGTGCTGGAGGTAAGTTCCTCCTCTCCAGTCGCTCCCAGAATTTTCGGCATACGGCTTCGAACTTAGCTTGGAAGGCCGCTGCCCATTCCTCTGCTGACTGTTGCTGCAGGTTCATGGCCCTGCTGTCGGCCATCTTAACTTGGCCTCTTGGGGCAGTTTGGTCGGAGGTGCTGTGACGAGTGTCCCAGAGGTGGGTGTTGCTTGTTAACTGGCGGACCAGGATGACCCCCGCCGGTCCAGAGGGGGGGGAACGCGGGCCCTTTTGCACAGTGGCATCTAGTTGTGGCAGGGGGAGAGTGGCCGTCTCTCCCGCGTCCGCCTGTCGAGTAGGCCTCACATGCTTGTCCGAGCGGTGCCGGTCGTTTAGTCGCTGAAGGGGTACCATAATGCTCCTCTCAGTGTCCCCTTTCCTTTCCTGGCCTTTGTGGCCTGATTGGTCGCCGTTTGGTTCGTGAAAAGTGGTGTTTTATTTATTTTGTTGCAGGAACTCTTGAGCTAGTCAACCACTTGGCTCTGCGGTCAGGCCCCGCCCCCCGAATAAAATATTTTTTATGTGCAAACCTTGGTGTGCCTTTTGTTTATTATTACTTCTTTAAACATGTCCCCTGATACGGCCGGGTGGCAGAATTTTAAATATACAACCCAGATGACAGTCTCAGTTTGTGTTCTCGGCAATCTCGGGACTCCTGGAGGCTTCTCAGGCCTATTGGTTGCCTCACATAAAGGAACAAGACCTATTAAGAGCTTGGTCTGTATCCTGACAACCCTCCTTTATTGTCACTTCACAAGAAAATATATTTTATGATTGTCACATTATCTGAGTTTGCATATCTGCTCATGGATAAAATGGGCATTGGGGAGGGGGTGGGGGGGAGGGAGAGAATTTAATTATACCTCTGACTCCATTCTTGGAAGGTGACATTTTATTTTACCAAGTAAAACGACTGAACATTCACAGACCTGTTATTCTCTATTAGGTTTTATAAAATAACCATAACATTAGCATCTCAGGAGTCAGCAATGTTTGTGGATGACCACAATGGCTTAACTTCACAGATCATTAAAGAGCCAGTATTCTACGTTCACGTCACACTCAATGCACACACCGGCACTATTCCGTTACATTAAATAAAAAGGCTGCAGTTATTCACACGGTACCGAAAATGATCACAAAATGGTTTGTGCTTCATGTTGTGTGACAATAAATCTCCGTAGTGGCAGACAGTTCAACTGTTATGTGCATTATGATGTATATCTCATCACTTTGTGCTCGTTCATAAAGAGTCTCCCGTTGTGTGAGGTTCTGATTAACAACCAGCTCTGTTCCTTTGGCTGTTTACTTGTCTAGGCACTTAAAGAGACACTTCAGGGAGGCCCTGATTCATTCTTTATGGATAATGTATATCAAATATATGCTAAACAATACATTAATAATAATAAAACAAACAAAAAACAGATTCTCTCTACTGTACTGTAGTTAATTTTGAGATCCCTAAGTTTGCATCTTATGCAGTGAGCCCTGACTAGACCAGGACGCGAGTCAGCCCATTATAATACTCAGGTAACTTTCTCTACCCCTTTCAGATTTCTCCTGTAGAAAGAAATTAGCTGAACAGCAAATCCTAGAAAACTATGTCTTGACGTGATGAAGCAGTATCATTGGACCAAAAGGAGGAGGTTGGGAGTGAAGGATAGGAAGAATAGGCAGGTTGGGAGTGAAGGAAGGATAGAGAGAAAGGATTGGGGCAGGGAGGAAAGGATGTGAGAGAAGGAACACATGTACAATGTCCCTATAGCTACAAATTTACTTTGAAGCCCTCTCCAACCTTTTGTAAATTTCACATATCTAATGTAGAATAGAAAGTTAGATTTTCTGAGAGATATTTATTAAATTGTTGCCTGTGTTTGACTGAGAGCGGCCTGTTTGTGTGTTTTAATGATAGGACTGAGCATATTTAGCCTTCAGCTGTAGCAATTTGAGACAGACAAAAGATAATTTATTTTTTTAAATCCTGTAAATCCTAATTTATTAATTCACAACCAAATGTAATCACTCCGTTGAAATATTCTTAGCCCAGCTTGGATTAAAATAATTAGAACTAATGTGTTTCCTTAGGAGCTGTGTTCCATTTAAACGTAGTTGACTCACAGACGGCTGTTTATTTTCATATGTAGTCAAGTGGATCTTTTATTAGATTACATACAGTAGTAATAATAATAATAATTATTATTATTATTATTACCTTGGAGTGTTATATTTAATCTTGTAATGTCAGCGTTCAAAGATCTTTAAGTAAACCTTGCCTCAGGCTAAAATCCATAACTAGAGATACATTTATCTCTGGTTCTTCAAAACCATTTTCCCCATGTAAGGTAATAAAACTAGCTACTGATAGAGAGTCAGAGTTATTTACTAAATAAACACTGTGTTGCGGTCGCCGGCCCGCTGCGTGGCACGGTCGTGCACGACCGACACAGCCTCGCCGACAGCATGCGCCCATTACTACCGGATGGCGCTCAGATCACATACATACAGTTCAATCGCCATGGATCCAAAGTCTTTCATACAGTCTTTCAGTATACGGCTGGGCTCCATGGCATAGCTATCTGGGGTAACACTGCTCACATAGGGAAAATAAAAAGGTTTTTAATGCAGGGCCATAGTCCAGCGGCAAGAGGTGGGCAACCAGGCTCCTCCAGTGGCCAGTGGCGAGGTTGGTTCCGCCACACCGAATATCAGTGAGGAGTAATGAAGAATCATTGAGCTGGTCTTCCTATCAGGTGAATCAGATCCTCTAGACCTTCATATTTAATTTACCAGGGCACAGCCGATTTGGTAGGGGAGAAACGGCCGACCCGCTATGTTATTACTCCTTACATTGCTGTCAGTCATGAGAGAAAACTGGAAAGATCATATTACAAGCTCCCTTCTGGTTCATAATTGGAAATATCATATGACAAGCTCCCTTTCTCTTTTGTTTCCTGTTTTATTTGGAGTTACTGACCATGACAGATCACCGGGTCACCTAGGACTGGTACGTCTCCCAACCACTACCTCCACTATGTGCATCAACTGTAGCTTAGCCCTGGGACGGTCTTCATTCTTTCTGGCCCGATAGCTGATATCACACGTCTGGCAGTATTGTTGGACATCTCGGGAAACTCCAGGCCAGAAGAAGTTCTGGGCCAGTCAATGTAATCTCCAGTGAATATCCAGATGTCCTGCCAGGAGAATATCATGCCCGATCCTCAGAAGCTCCAGCCAGTACTTTCTGGGGTTTACCAGCTGTCGCTTCAGCACTAGAGCTGCCATACTAGTCTGTGTTTCTGTCACTCGGTATTCTCTCCCCTGCTCCCACACAAGCTGCTCACCATCCAACCCCCATAACTCAGTCTCAGCTCGGGATCAGTACTTCTGGTCATTTCCAAGTAGGGACTCATGCCAGTAAGTCTCTCATGCCTGATCCTGCTCCCCAGTTCAGGTGCACTCACGCGGTGTGCAGCCGGTACACAGCTACCTGGCTTCCCGCACTGCTAACTTTCCTGGTCTTTCCACATTCCTAACCAGGTGCCGCAGTATGAGGGTCGGCATAGCGCTGATGTCCGGTAGTCTCATGGCGGTCCAGCAGTTCACGAGCATCAATTGGCAGTGGTGCTGGCTATTGTCTGAAGGATCCAACAGGATTCTTGGCCCATCCTGTCTTCTCCCTCAAAGCTCTTTGGTGGATTGGTGTACATACAGAGCACTGCTGCCTGGGGGACTGCTGGTCTGGGCCACATTCAGGTGTTGCAAGGTGGCTCCAGGGGACAGTTGTTGCGGATATCTGAAGCACCTTGGCCTGTTCTTAGCAGGTGGAGGTGCAGAAGCTGGAACCGTGCACTGGATCACCCGAAGATGTCAGCTAGAAAGGTGCCTTCGGGTAATGTGAGTGAGCATTGGTCCTGTACCCACTCTCGAACTTCTGGTGTAACTTCTGCATAAAATTGTTCCAGCAGCATGAGCTGTAATACATCCCCCACTGTGGTCACTTGGCACCAAAAAGAGGCTCAATGCAACTGGCAGGACTACTCGGTCCATCGGAACCTCCATCAGGGGTCCTCACATAACGTGCTAGCAGAGCCTCTCTTACACAATGGGTGCCTGTCACTGGATCTTGGCCATCTTGAGCTCATGGTACCGCATCCACACTGGAGTACAACCTCCTGTGAGGAGTTACGGCTGAGCAGGGCCAGATGCATTTTGGTGTCCCAGAGGTTTTCATTCTCCTCTCAGGATGCGGAGGATGCAGAGCTGGTTCGAAAATGCTCTATGAGTTCCGATATCAGAGCAGGCTTTCGACTTATTGCTGGTGTATCTTCCTTGTACCTCCAGCAGGTCATTTAGCATTGTTTGCTTCAGTAGTTTCATAGCGCTGCTCCACCCACTGCAAGCTCCACTCCGGGGGAGAGTTCCATAGCGCTGGGGTGAAAGTCCAGGTCACCAAAATAGTGGCAATTTCTTTCAGTTCATCTGGCTCCCCCAAGTCCAGGGTATCTTTGAATGACTCATCACCTCCTTTATCTCCCCCCCAAAAATGCCGGGACCAAAAGCACTCTGGTTAAAGTTTCGCGGATCACACTGGAGCCTCGATCCGCTCCAGAGTTCCAGGACGTTTGGAGGTTGCTTCCGGTCAGTCGCGCCGTGCCTCTGGAGCCTTCCTGCAGGTCTGTAGTAGTCCTGGGGCCGCTAGGAATTGCACTGATGAGGCGGTATGGCTGGGTAGGGGTATTTAATTGAAAATAGCTCCTTTCAGAGGAGGTGGAGGTTTGAGGAGTCAGGCACAGTTAGGTAATTGGACCGGGTCGGGAAAGTCATTTCAGATGAGAGAAAGGTCTCTGTGGTGAGGTCTATATTCCTTGGGCAGGAGGCTAGCTATCACGCTCCTCCCGGAGCTTGTGGCATAGGCATGTACCAGTCCTAGGTGACCGGGTGCTCTGTCGCACTGACACACTGCCTGCTTGCCCAGCCAGCAGCCAAATATTGCAGATTTTTGCAATTTAAAAAAAAAATACCATAAATCTCCAATTGCACCTCCAACCGTGTCAATTTAGAGGCAATTTGGTAATCTGGCAGTCCGTCCGAATCATGTTACAAGGAAAGGTTAAAGGATCTTAACATGTATAGCTTGGAGGAAAGACGAGACGGGGGATATGATAGAAACATTTAAATACATAAAGGGAATCAACACAGTAAAGGAGAAGACTGTATTTCTAAGAAGAAAAACTACCACAACAAGAGGACATAGTCTTAAATTAGAGGGACAAAGGTTTAAAAATAATATCAGGAAGTATTACTTTACTGAGAGGGTAGTGGATGCATGGAATAGCCTTCCAGCTGAAGTGGTAGAGGTTAACACAGTAAAGGAGTTTAAGCATGCGTGGGATAGGCATAAGGCTATCCTAACTATAAGATAAGGCAAGGGACTAATGAAAGTATTTAGAAATATTGGGCAGACTAGATGGGCCGAATGGTTCTTATCTGCCGTCACATTCTATGTTTCTACTTTTTTATGTTTCTATACATTGTTCAGCAATTTTTTTCATATAAAATCCACTTCAAATTCATTCACGCACAAAACTAAAAATTAAATTTACTTTCTTGGAGAGTGCTAAAACCATATAACCTTTTCTCCATTTTTAACAGTTAATAGTGTTTTACTAAGAGAACAATTTTGATAAATTTACACTCTAAACTCAACATCATTGCTTTCTAAATAAGGTGTTTTCACCAGTTACAGCCTCCAGAGATTTCTTTTCTCTCGGGATCTTAAACGATCTCTGTGCAAACAAATTGATATCCATTAATTTTAATGCTATTCCTGACAAAATCTTTATCAAAGAGATAGGTCATTAAGGACAAGGTAGTCGTTAGGGAAAATAATGAGAAAAATGTAATCTGTCAGTTTTTTATGAATAGACGCTCAGGAAAAGCCAATATGTTTCAATGAACCTTAACTCATTACATTACATATCCGTTCCAAACATAGGCTTGCTGAGACAAATCCAATGCAGAAAGGACATGTATTGAAGTAGGGTCAACAAAATATAGTGGAACTGATTTAAAAAAAATATTCACATGGAAATTAAATATATTACGGCATGGCTTGTCACACACAGTGAAGGTGATCCATCAAAGTCAGCTATGTATTATAATAACTATTACCCTTGACACTTAGACAACGCGGTAACCTAAATATGAACAGAATGTTTCAAGCCTAGGAAACAAGATATATGTTGGGGGAAGATGTAAAAGTGTTTTATACGTGAGAAACATATATGTGAACTGATGTAATCGGACACATCCTATTTGTTTAGAAGTGAAGAATGAGTTGCGAAGTTATGGTCTCTTTCTAAAAAGTTGTTCGTTATAAAAAAGTTGACATAAGAAACATAACATCCATAGTGTAAATATCTGCTGACACAGATGATTGACTGTCCTTGCAAGCTTACAATCTCTTTAGTTTCTAGAGAAGATACCGACATGTTATGGGGCTGAATACAAAAATTCAAATTATGAGAAAATATTATTTGGAAAGATGGGGCAGCTAAGGTGGGGGATGGAGTGATTGAAGACAATATTATTGTAACCAGAGAAAGCTAGAACCCAGAAAGAGGAATGAGAAAGCTGAAAGAGGAAGTGGCTAAACATGTCACAGTTGACAAAAAAAACATAACAAATCTAGGAAAACGAGAAGAAGGAATAGCCTTTAGTTTTAACTGCATTGATAATTTGTTATGTTGCTTAGAGCTACATTGGTTGAATGTCACAAAAATAAGATAAAGTTCATAGGGTCATGTAGAACATTAGCAGGAGAAGCAACCTAGTATAAAATATAGCCTTGCAGATATTTAGTAGGGGAGCAAGGTTTAATGGGTTACTCCATCCATTTCTGCTTTTCAAAGTGGTCATGGCGGCGGGAGCCTGTATAAAACACTTCAAACAAGGCACATCGAGAGAAATATTAACTTTTGTTCCGAGGGGTAGTGAGTGACACCCCTGGAACATGTGACTTGGGCACCCGGGAACATTAAATTCTGTGCAAAATATGTCTGTCCTCAGCGCACACAGAACTTTGGCAACTGGTGTTAAGAGCGTCAACCTGAAGTTTTGCTTTCCCTGCCTCCCTCCGTTCCAATTATTCAATAAAAATAATAAATTTAAAAATCTTCGTCCTCCTTGCCTCCCCTATCCTGCCCATAATCCACATCTGGGTCTCTTCCCCTTTAATCCACCCCCTAATAGTACACTGCTAGAGTGGACTAAAATGCAAGTTGAATTGTTAATTCCTGACCATTCACATTTTACTGGATAACAGTAACCTTCTATGCTAAAATCTTTGATTTCATTTTTTTAATATAAAATTTTCAAATGATCATAATCTGTCAGAAAAAATCGTTTATCTACAAACATTTCCATAGATTTTCCATAGTGAATTTAATTTGTTAACACACTGCAATCATTTAAAAAGCTTATCCAAAATAATTAAATCACAGCCTTCCTATCGTAAAAACAACAAAAAACAATGTATAAATAAAACTAAGGCACCGGTATGTTGTGTTATTACAGTGTATAGGCAGCGTCTTTATTCCTTATTTTTTCTCTCATTCTTTATGAATATTGAGAAATATATATTACTAGCTTGTTGAGTAATTGTGCTCTGGAAATGTGAATTTGGTTCTCCTCTTCTTCCCCCGAGGCGATACTGCTCAAATTACGACTCTTCTCGACTATTTGAATACACGCTAAGTATCTACCCATGCTAATATCTAATAATTGGGTGACATCTCACTGGATGGATATTCAGCACTTTCTATCTGAAGCAATTTTGGGGAGGGGAAATACATGTATCTCCATTTCATAAGCTAATATTAATAACGCTAGATAAATAAATTACTTAATCCTCCAACTCCTCAACTACGGCTTTATTAATGCTATTTCAGGAGCAAACGTTTGCAGAACGTCATTATAAAATACACACTGAAAATGAAGCTGCATAGAATGAGAGAGGAAAGGGCAGAAAATGTGATTAGTAGACGGTAATTCTTCAGTTGAAACATTGCTCTTTTTGAAATGGAAAATAAGATGCATTAAATCTGTACTTTCCAAGAAAAAAAATCCTTTGAAAGTCGCAGGAACCAACATTTTTTTTTTTTCAGTTGGATTTCAACTTTTGAAATGTTTGAATAAATGCAGTCTAATTTTTCTCTAGAAAAGATACAATTATTTTTTTAAATGAAACCAGAGGAATATACATAAATTAAAAAAAAAATGAGACAAAAAAAGATTTGGGATTTATTTACTACAATAAGAATTGAGGTGAACTGACAAATAGATTATGAAAAACGTTAGATGGAAAAAATAGATGAATTAAACATTTCTTTACAATTTCTCGTCTATACTGATCAGCCATAACATTAAAACCACTGACAGGTGACGTGAATAACATTTATTATATTGTTACAATGGAACCTGCCAAGAAGTGAGATATTTAGGCAGCAAGTCAGGTATCAGTTATTGATTTTCATGTGTTCGAAGCAGAAAAAATTGGGAAGTGAAAAGATCTGAGTGACGGACAAGAGCCAAATAGTGATGGCTAGATCAGAGGGCGTACCTGGAGCATTTGGCACCCAGGGCGGATCCTATATTTGGCACCCCTCTCCCCCCCATCCTCCAGCTCAAGAATGTAAAAAACACCAACAAATTTTTTAAATGTATTTAGCACCAAGCAGTGTTTGAATGTTTTTGTATTGAATATGTGTGAGTGAATGTACGGGTGTGTTTTCACGTATTGGCATTTGAATGCAGGTGTGCATTTTTCTGTAGTGTGGTTTTGAATATGGTGGTGTGGTTTTATGGATGCAGGGTTGTATTTGTGTGTAGTGTAGGCGAAATGCTGAGATGTATGCACATATACTCACATGTACACACACTGGCACACATTCACATAGGTACACACATGCAGTTACATAGAAACACAGTCATATACAGATACAGACACATACAGATAGAGACACACACATAAAGACACAATGATACAAACACAGACACACAAACATACACAGACATACAAACAGATACACAGACACATACAGATACACATATACCAACACACATACAGATACACAGACACACATGTATAAGTGTGTGTCTGTGTGTGTTTGTATAGTATATGTAGTGTGTGTGCTTGTATAGTGGATAAAGGTGTGAAGGAGTGGGTGATGGTGAGAGGGAGGGGGGTGATGATGAGAGGGAGTGGGGTGATGGTGAGAGGGAGGGGGGTGAGAGGGAGTGGGGTGATGATGTGAGGGGAGTGATGATGAGAGGGAGGGGGGTGATGTGAGAGGGAGATGGTGTGAGGGTACAATGGCGGGGCATCAGGGAACGCCTGGCACTATAATGACTATAGCGAGGTGTGGTGGTTATGGTGCTTGTAATGTTGCTTTAATTAATTTGTTCTTTGCTTCAGTATATCAATTATATGCAATGCAGAGCAGCACTTTTCAAGAACCTTCTCCAATCTTTCATCGAGACCTGACCGACACCTAAAATATTCTTCATATTTAGCAAATATATACAGTATCTCACAAGTTAGTACACCCCTCACATTTTTGTAAATATTTTATTATATCTTTTCATGTGACAACACTGAAGAAACGACACTCTGCTACAATGTAACGTAGTAAGTGTACAGCCTGTATAACGATGTAAATTTACTGTCCCCTCAAAATAACTCAACACACTGCCATTAATGTCTAAACCATTGGCAACAAAAGTGAGTACACCCCTAAGTGGAAATGTCCAAAGAGGGCCAAATTAGACATTTTCCCTCCCCGGTGTCATGTGACTCGTTAGTGATACAAGGTCTCAGATGTGAATGGGGAGCAGGTATGGTAAATTGGGCTCAATTTTGACATTTCCACTTAGGGGTGTACTCACTTTTGTTGCCAATGGTTTAGACATTAATGGGTGTGTGTTGAGTTATTTTGAGGGTTTGCAAGCGCGCTGTCTTGGCCGTCATACTTGATTCTGGCCTCACCTTTGAGCCTCACATCCAGTATGTTGCCAAATCCTGTAGATTCCATCTTAAAAACATAGCCTGCATCCGTCCCTTTCTTATGCAAGATGCTACCAAGGAGCTTGTCCATGCTCTAGTAATTTCCTGCATGGATTATTGTAACCCTCTCCTGATTGGTCTTCCCAAAAGCCGTACTGCACCGCTACAGTCCATAATGAATGCTGCCACCAGACTTATTTTCCTCTCTAGTTGGTTCTCTCACACCTCACCCCTCTGTCAGGCCTTACATTGGCTTCCTGTATGCTATACGAGTCAATTCAAGGTACTAATTCACACCTATAAAGCACTGAACAATTCTAGCACCTCTTATATCTCTTCACAGATCCATAGGTATGTCCCTTCTCGGTCTCTCCGCTCTGCCCGTGACCTCCTCCTGTCCGTTGTTCGCACCCATACGGCCAACTCATGCTTGCAGGACTACTCGCGGGCAGCTCCCTTGCTATTGAATAGCCTGCCTACTGCCATCAGACTCTCCCCTAGTCTTACATCTTTTAAGAAGTGCCTTAAAACCCATCTCTTTAGAAAAGCTTATGGCCTCCCAGAGTAACCTGGACCTCACATACCTGTCTCTTACCTAGCTCTCTCCTAAAGGGCAGCACTCTACTCTCTCCTCCAGCTCTGCCTCACTCCCACCTTGTTTGATTGCAAATTCCTGTCCTATTGTGTTTTACACCCCACCTCCTATAGAATGTAAGCTCGTTGGAGCAGGGTCCTCTTCAACCTATCGTTTCTGTAAGTTTTCTTGTAATTGTCCTATTTATAGTTAAATCCCCCCTCTCATAATATTGTAAAGCGCTACGGAATCTGTTGGTGCTATATAAGTCTCAATAATAATAAATTTGGTCTTATTGCTCTCACACTCTCATACTGGTCACTGAAAGTTCAACATGGCACCTGATGGCAAAGAACTCTATGAGGATCTAAAAAAAAAAGAATTGTTGCTCTACATAAAGATGGCCTAGGATATAAGAAGATTACCAAGACCCTGAAACTGAGTTGCAGCATGGTGGGCAAGACCCTACAGCGGTTTCACAGGACAGGCTCCACTCAGAACAGGCCTTGCCATGGTCGACCAAAGAAGTTGAGTGCATGTGCTCAGCGTCATATCCAGAGGTTGTAATAGACGTATGAGTGCTGCCAGCATTGCTGCAGAGGTTGAAAGGGTGGGGGGGTCAGCCTGTCAGTGCTCAGACCATACACCGCACTCTGCATCAAATTGGCCTGCATGACTGTCGTCCCAGAAAGAAGCCTCTTCTAAAGATGATGCACAAGAAAGCCCGCAATCCGAAAAACCCGCAAAATGTGAGGAGTGTACTCACTTTTGTGAGATACTGTATATCTGCTGTGGCAGGGTCAGAGAGGCTTTTTATGTTAGTAATAGATTGGAGCGCTCTCTATTCCCAGCATGATGGGGTTAATTGGTGGGAGTCACCCCTTGAATGTTATCAACCAGGTGAATGTAATTAACCAGCACCAGGGTTTTAAGACATCAGAGAGTCTAATAGCTGGGAGAGAGGAGACAGTTAAGCCTGAGACTCTGAGAAAAAGGTACTGTGTGACACCTGCTTAAAGTGCTGTATTTCATTTTGTTTAAAACTGGGAACCAGATTAGCTGGCCGGTTGAATAGTTAGTAACACTGTTGTTTAGTAAGTCTCCAAGTTGGAGTAGGATTTATTTTCTTTTTGTTTTATTTTTGTGGGAGAGCACATCCTTGTATATATTGTGGAAAGTGACAATAAACTGCAGTACTATTTTATCCTGACTGTTGCTTTTGAAGTTTATTGTGAAGAGCTTGGCCATCCTGCCACACTGCACTTCTTCAAAATATTGCGAATAATACTCAGTCTACGCATTTTATAGCAATTTGCCCAACACAATGTATAGTTACCGTATCAAGTGATTTTGTACAACAGGCGCACTTCAATTCTTATATTGCCTTTTTGACATTGCAAAATTTGATCATTCTAGTATTTTTGTACTGCTATAATTTGAAGCACATCTCAGCTGATTTTTTTTAAAATTCATTTATTGTTAAGTGTCTAATCAAAAGAAACCAATTTAGAGAATTGAACAGATGCTTTGCCAAAACATTCCACATATTAGATTGACAGAAATGCTGTCGATTATTGTCTCATTCCATTTTAAAACAAATTCAGAAGGCCAAGTGCAAGTTCGGTGAAAGAATCAAGTTTGGCACCTTGAAATTAATGAGCAACTAATAAGCATATTCGACATCTGTAACTAATGTGGTGTTAGAACCCAGAAACGCTATTATTGCCACTCACAACCGAGAACTAATTAGAGAAGCAGGGTAAGGGTTCACAAAAACAACTGTTCCAGGTTAACTGTCAGAAGATGCTGGAGAGAAACAGTATGTAAAATGAAAGGATAGGCTTACAGAGATACAATGTGTTTGGAAATACATAGAAAAGAGATGCAGATTGTATGGAGCACTTTGTAACAGGAATTGGGGGTTATAGTAAACAGGAATATGGGAATAAATTCTGACCGCTGTAACTCTCTGGTCCATATAGATGAGCATATACACCATGTTCTCATTATTTAACACCAGCAGCCTCTTAAAGCCAAGCTGTCATTAAAGGATCACTATGATGTTAGGAATACACTGTAGTGTCCCTATGACCAAGTGCCCCCCGCCCCCCAGTCATGTAAAGGGTTCAATGACTCAACGCTTTCCTATGGAGTTTTCCAACACGCTATACATCCTCATGCAGAGCGTGAGGACGTCCAGCATCGTTTCACGGAGTCAAACTTTGTAAAATTGCAGAAAGTCTGACAGAAAGCCACTAAAGGAAGTCTTAACACTGCATTACAGGTTTAAGGGGACAGGAACACTAATGAGATAAAGTGTTTTGAGAGCCTATAGTTTCCCTTTAAAGGAGCACTATAGTGCCAGGAAAACAAACTCGTTTTCCTGGCGCTATAGGGTTATTAAGTTCCCTCCCGCTGGGTTAAAGGGTAGACAGCCACTGGAGGCTGGATTAACCCTTAATGTAAACATAGTTTTTCTGAATGGTGCCCCTAAACTCCATTAGTCCTTTAAATAATTGTTCAGGATGGTAATAGACTGAAATTAGTAGTGCATATGTTATTTGCACACACATAGTAGTGTTACATAGCCTGATACCCAGTACATTCAAAGCTGGATTACCCATAAATCAACTTAGGTCTTGGGCCCAGGGGGCCCCTATTTGGGCCGTGAGGTCTGGCTACGGCTATAGGGATGAGGGGAGGGGGGCTTCCCTGAATAGGCAGGGAGATCAGAATATCTCACTTTAAGATTACCCTTTAGGGTCCCCCAGCAATTCTCATTGACGCATAGCACCACAAGCAGCACTCAATAGTCATTTACCGAGCAGCAGACCCCAAGCACAAAGGAGATCCCCCACCAGATGACCAAGGATCCTGCTCCGCACCTCACCTTTCCCTGGACTACCATCTTGCCAAAAGGTAAGTAGGATGGGAGCAAAAGAAAAACTTTCCACACACACTCTGACACCACATACACACACTTAGCCTTCTCCACACGCAACACTCAACCAGCACACACAGGCACACTCAGCGTTTAACCCCATGCAGTTCTCAGCCTCCTGCCCCGCCTCCCCCACTCCTACACACACAACACCATGCCTTCCAACCATCCCAGTTTCAGCGGGACAGCCCCAATTTTCAGGGTCCTCTCCCACCATCCCAGCTTTCCCATTTCCCTGCTGCCCCACTTTTGTGGACACCAGGGAGCTGTTCCCAACAAGCATAAGATGCACTCACGCTGTGTTCAGGGCACTAGAACCTGCACTCATTGGACCATCGTGAGTGATGGACAGGCAGCCTGGTGTGTACTCACAGAAGGCTATCCTACCATTAATCTCATGGAGTTGTGAGGTGATGGGAGATGGAGTTGGAGTTGGGAGGTATGCTTAACACGCAGCCACTACACACACACAGCATATATGAATAGTGCTCTCCTGCAGGAGATTCTTTTGGACTTTGACCTTCATATACCACCATTGTGCCATCACACATTAATAGCAATAGAGTTTTTTGTTTTTTTTAACATAGCAAGCAATAACGTTGTTTTACATTTCTCAGAAACTCTTTTAAGCGCAGTCAGACAGCATGTGCCTGAACTCCTTCCATGTGTAATGCTTCTTCTAAAGTAATGTATGTAAAATAAAACCTATTTTGGTTTTGTGATATGATTCACAAAGAAGAGCCACAGAGATCTCTGCTGTACAGATTCAGGATGTGTCACAACACAACTTCCACCAGATCCACAGCTGTGTCTTTAGTCCACTGAGCTTGTGATAACTATACTATATCTCCCTCATCAGGTCATTACAGTGCATTACACATACACAAATGAAAGGGACACTGTGGGCACCCAGACCACTTCAGCTCATTTTAGTGGTCTGGGTGCAGTGTCCCAGCAAACTTAACCCTGAGCATGTAATTATAGCAGTTTTTATAAACTGCAATAATTACGTGCTAGGGTTAACTCCTCCTCTCTGTCTACCAGATAGCAACTAGAGGGACTTCCGGGCCCGTAGGCGACTTTGGTCGCCTAAATGACACTGGACATCTTCACGCTATGCGTGAGGACTTCCAGTGTCACCGGGATCCCCATAGGATGCATGCGCATTAGGTCTCCCCCGCCAGCTGACATCGGCGGGTGTGTGTCTGATATATACACACACACATACAAACACTGACATATAGGCAGATTTATACACACATATACACACTGACACACACACAGATACACACATACACGCACAGATACATACTGACATATACAAAGATGAACATACAGATACACATACACAAATATACACACACTGGCAATTTACATATTTTAGCCACCTCTCCTTTGTCCGTACCTTTTTGGTAAAGAAAAGGGTGGTTTCCCTGAGGTCCAGTGGCATCTCCCCGCCCGGCTCATTGGTAAGCTGGGAAGAAAGTGACTTGTACCGGGCCCCTGATCATAGATGGCCATCGGGTGACGCTAAGTGTGTGACCCCTTTTTTACAGTGTATGTGGGTATTTTTATCCTGAACTTTGGCTTGATTTTGGGTTACAATCAGGTTATGATCATAATGTTTGGCTTTACCTAGCTACACTGTTTATTCTGTAACATCATCATCTTGAATGTTCTTGCATTAATCTCCACAATCCGTAAGGACTTCTTATATTCCTGCTGTCATTTAATCTATCCTCTGTTTAGAGTCCACCAACTGTTTTCTGAAGCCTGATTTAAGGACATATTGATAGAAAACAGTGCTATCCCATTCCCCATGGGTCCTATGGGGTAAGATTCTTTTTATATCATTAAACAATAAAGCATACATGATGAGGTTGAATCTTTTTAAATATAGAATATTTATACTTATTGTTAGTGGGTGTACTGTTAGAAGCTCTTCTTATAATCCCCTGCCTTGGAGGCATTTGAAATAACACCTTAAAATTTCAAGTCTTCAAAGTGATATGTTTTTTTTATGATTTTTTACTGACACTGTCTCTGTCACTTCTGAATTATCACAGCTTTAAATTCCCTCTCTCCCATGGCATATCTGTCTTTATGGAGTAAATAAATTTCCTCGCAAATAAAAATAAATAAGTAAACTGTAATATGTCACTTTGATCTCAGAGTCATTTTTGAAAGATTTCAACAGTTGGCTGACTTTTTATTATCATTATTTTAAGAGTTGTAAGTGGTGATATTCTGTTAGTTTTCTTTCCCTTGTGGAGACCAACTTATTAGGCAGGCAACAATTTACATAATGACACTTAAAAACAATGTAAGAAATGAAATTAGAAGTGAAGGCTTACCATTTAACTTCTCTTTCATCTCTCCTTTAAGAAATGTGCGAGACTCTCCAGTAACATAGAGCTCTATCGGAAGGTCATTATTTAGTAGGTCTCCCCCTTTTCCAACTAAGTTCCCTTTAGCACTGCTTTAACAGGAGTTAGTATATCAAAACAAACTGAACGAAAAAAAGGAAATTCCAGTAATCAGAGCAAAATTAGGTTAACAAAAACGATCCAGAAACTTTGATAATAATTTTGAAACTCAATCTAATAACAATGTCATCAAGGAAAGCCAGGAATCAGTCCAGTCCTTACAATGCTGCCAAATCGGAATCCAAAAAGTCAAAGCCAGGGGTTCAGCAACAATATATCAGTCAGGAATCTGGGTATCCTAATCGAGACGGAGAGACTATCTTTGTTAATACAGCCAAGTCTGGGTGCCAGTAAATCAGTGCTAGGTTATAGAGGGTGAACACAGTAATGAAATATCAACTGAGGAGCAAAGAAGTGATGGATTAAAGAGAAGACGCGGTAGATTGGAGGGAGGAGCTGGGACGAATGGTGGGGCCTGGTTTAGAACATCCTGAGGAATGAATAAGGTTATGAGACAGAGAGCTCTCAGTGTGCTTTTCAGACACAATAATCATGTAATTAAAGGGTTACTCAAATCCTTTTTTATTACTATAGTTTTTGGGGTCTCAATGTCCTATTGGCCATTTGTCACTTGGTCCCCCCACTTCCTGTTAAATAAAAACCTGTAAAATTGGTTAAAACTTACCTTGAATTCAGTGCCAAACCAAGTTACCCCGCACAAGACACTGATAGTTCATTTCCATGCTGTGACTCCTACTATCATTAGGCATCCAGGGGTCCCGATCTCTGGACCGTCACCCCTGACAGTATGGGCGTAGGCCCACTTGGAGTTTGTGGAGTGGGCTCTGCAGCTTTCCTGACCTGCTCTGTCTGTATTCTGTCCTGCCTGGGAATTCTGCCTGCAAGAGATCCTTTATCGACCAGGGATCCTCTCCAGCCTCCCTCCCTGCCTGTGGGTCGGTGAGGGAGATCAAAACATCTTTGATCTCCCTCACCGGCCCACGGAGGGAGGCACATAGTGCGTGCCACGGAGATTAGGGTGTGCCCAGGCACACCCGGCACACCCCATGTGCACGCCTTTGATCTGGACTAGTCTGCTGGAGATGACTTCCTCATGCCTGTCCAGTCTGTCTGATACCTGTCCTGGAGGAGGTCAATCTTCTAAGCGGTTCAGTGAGCTCTACAGGTGTTCTTTGGGATGGTTTGTTCCTGCTGGTTCCTGGTTCCGGTTCCTTGTTCTGATTCCTGTTTTGTGGCAGTGCTCCTATTCTGGAGTGGATCTCCATTCCAGGCTGGTGGATCCTCTGCAGGAGACCTCTCCAAAGGAATTAAAGTAGTTTGAGTTGGCATTGCAAGCCACGAACTAGCCTCCTGCTAATTTATCAAAGGCTAAAGACGGGGAATCCTTGCCTCCGGTAAGTCAAGTGGACTTAGTTGCAGGTTCCTAGCTCCTTTCCTGGTCTCTGCTTGAGAGCTGCTAGTCACGCCCAGAGGTCACTCCTTAGGAGGGGAGTTATGTCACGTCCTGTTACATTCTGCAGAGATTTCTGGTCTTGTTTAATTTTTCTTGTTTTTTCTGGTTTTCTATTTGATGTCTGTTTTTTTTTTTTGCTGGGTTTTCTGGGTTCATTCCTTTATTCCGTTCCTGGAATTCCCAGTCTCCTGGATTCCTTTAAATGTTAGTTTTTTTGTTGCCACACCCGTTCCTTTGCTATTTATCCCTTTTGTTTGTGTGTGTTCCTGCTAGCAGTGGTCTCATCCCTCTGCTCCTTTCCTTGCAGGTAAGTACTGTGTGTGTTTTATTATTGTACTTTTAGTCATGCATTTCTAGGCAGTTAGGACCCATCGTAATTGGAGTACTTTGGTGCAGTGGTGGGCTGCATACATCTTGGCCATTTATGTATGTCTAAATCTCCAATGTTTATTACATATATAGTACTTAGTTATGTCTCCTGTTGTTTTACCTTGTATCTCTTGTCTTGTTTTATTTTGTCTTGTATTCCCAGTTCATGTACAGTCCTGTCCTGTCCATTTCCTGTTCTTGTTTTCCTTGTGTCTTGTGTACATGTTCTGGGTTCTGCTTTCTGTCCTGCTCTGGTCCTGGGTTCTTCTAGTCTTGTCTTGTTATCTTGTTTGACGCCTATTCTACTCTTGCCTTGTTTCTAGTACTGGATACATATCTGCATATTATCAAGCTCCTGGGATCTGCAGAAGCTGCATCAGGGCCCTGGTATGTGGCCGCACAAACCCTGGTGCTCAACACCAGGGGGCGTGTGGCTACCCTGCACCAGGCTCTGGTTGTTCACCATCATCAGGCATACAGGGGTCCCGGTCTTCAGACTGCCTCCCAGGACACTTCATCATGGGCAGCACCTAAAAAAAAGTAGCTATTTTAGCAATTTACTAGGAACCCTTCCAACTTTGACTCTGTGGACGCTAACAACTTATGACCACCAGAATTCCTAGATATGGTCAGATAAGGTCTTCTCCACCTTTGGAAATATGCTTCCTTCCTGTTTGGCACCTGGACATTGAGCCCCTCTCTCCTCTCCTGCTAAATAGAACACAATGAATTAATAATTGTTACATCTCAAACTATAAACAGCAGCTGAGAAACATGCAGATTTATATAGTAATTATGCTGAAGCATTTGATGATTGTAGGCTTGGCTAATTAATTATGGTAGAACTACTTATCCCAGTGTATGACTCCTACTGTATTCGTTTGTGATAATTTTTTTGTTTGTTTTTTTGCTGCTGCAGTTGTTGTCTGTCCGTTAATAATAATGTCGCAAGCCCAAAACAGGAAAGGAGAAATAGATCATGGCAGGTTTGTCCTACGTTTCAAGGTGCTTCAAGCTGAGATTTATCTCCCACCAAAAATATGCTCGGCCCAAGATAAAAACCATATAAAAAGGATTTCTTTTAGCATTTAATGTGCTCAGAGCCTTTCTGTAAAATAACCTGTTTACATATTTATCAGAGAGGCAGACACACGTTCAGTAGGAATTAAGAAATACCCACTCACTATCTTTGTTGTCTGTTACAATGCTGATACATTGTGTTTCTCTCTGTTTATGCGGGAAACTGATCAGGACATAGACGTGATAACTGAAAATGGAGAAATGCTTGTTATCTTGCAGAGCTCTTGAAGGGCAGACAAGCATATTTTTTCTGTAAAGTAAAAAGTGTATGTATTAAGTAAAACATGGTTTATACATTGTACTTATACAGGAGTATATAAAGCAAGTATTCTCAAACTCTGTAATCAGGTTATCGCTTTAGGGAAGGGGACCAGGATCTCTTTATTTATAGTCATACAGGTGCTTTCATTTTTCTTGTAGCAATACAAAGGGCAAAGAGCAATTAAAAAGAGGTGCGTCCTGCAGCAATCAAGAATGAGTTAAATATTTCACATATCACATTGAACACCGATATCTTGATTAAGTTTCCCTCGATTATTCTATTTCAGAGTTTTCTTTGAGGCTCTGCATACATCAACACCATGCATTTGTTTGGCTGGTTGGTCTGTAAGACAAGAACCCTTCCACTGCAGTTTGGTTGATTTTGGGCAGATCCTGCACAATTCCCGAATTCCAAGTTGAAATATACCCAAATTATGGACTAACTGAAAACAAAATGCAGAATTTATTTTTTTTGTGTTTTGGGGGGAGCAGGGGGATTAATATATTAAATTCTGCCTGTTGCACACACAAAAATTGATAGCAACAGTCACTAAATGTTGATTTCATTCACAATTTAAGAGAAGCGAACAATAGATGAAAAACATTTTTTCTCACTTAATCTGTGAACCACATGGTGGGAAAATGCTCCTATCAGTGTTCTGTAAAATATATACATAACAATATATTAGGTATATATTTTGCAGTACACTAATTGGCCCATTTTCAAGCATTTTTGGCTTATTCTTTTGATCCAGTTCTCAACATACAAATCGACATCTGTCTGAATGTTGATGGTGCTGAAAAAATTATTCAACAGAACCAAAATATCTCGCCGTGCTCTAGTCTGCTTCTAATTTGTTTCCAATCCAGCCTCCAAGATGTGCTATTCACAGGATACAGAATTCCTTCTCTCAGTCCATTAGATTCTGGTACTAACATCATAAATACCAACTCTTTCTCAAACACTCAAGATCATAACAAGCCTCATTCAGCCCAATAACTCCAATCCCCTCTCAGCTTTATGTGTCAGCTAAAAAACTCCCTTCACAGGAATCTATCAATAGCTGGACATTCTTTCCATTTTATTTCATGTTTCACCATACAGCCACTTGTTTGCTACGTCATCCGATTGTACCTGTTGTGATTATATTAGCATTTAATGTATGCTCGATAAGAAATAACAACCCACTTTGAAGGACGTGTTACAAACTGTAAAGGATGAAAAGGCGATCACGCTGGTGTTAATCTGTAGAATGACGCTCACACAATGTATCGCGAATACGGAATCTTGTTGACTAAATGTAAGAAAGAAATCCAACAACACAGGAGAGTTTTATTTAAACACAAATATAATACAAATGTTTCTGGCACTTGTCCAGCTATAATAATGTTAACATCGAAGAAAGCTGTTCCCACTCGCTGCTTATCACTTAGATAAAGTTGTTCCGAGATCTTATTTCTTGTAATGTTATATATTTTGTGTGTTCTTGTTATTTTATATTGAAGATTTGATGATCTGAGTCACAGTTATTAGGGAAGCAGTAGGAGTAAAGCTTAACTTTGGTGCATTACTGGACCAGCAATCAATAGGCAATATTACAGTAATATTCAACTTGAGTGCATCGCTTGTCTACGTATAAGCACCCACTTCTATGCAATCCTTCATGTGCTGTTAATGTACACAAAAAAATAAGTAACACAATAACCTAAACATGTTTCTGCGTTACTTCAACTAAATAAAACTAAAAACCCCAAAATCCACAATCCACAATCTGCTGTTAGCAAATTGCAGCTATAAGACATCCACTCTGCACTAACAACTATGCAAAAATATATATAAATAAATATATTTGCATTAGAGTTCCCCCAATTGGCTGTTATCGACAGGCAAGGAGCATGAACCAGCCCCTAGGGACTTTGACAATGGAATGTAAGCGTCACGGTGCACCCCAAACCCTGCAGACAGCAAGGCATGGCCACCCCTTTAAGAGACCTGGCTGGATTTGAACTCACAGCTCAAGCATCCCAGTCAGGTTCTCTGAACCACTAGGGGGTTCAGTATCTGCCTGGATTCATCTGCTACCTGACTCCTTTTCCTGGATGGAGCAGTGCTGATCCACCTGTAGTTCCTTGCCAATTAGACTTTGCTGCTCCTAATCAACAGGCTGTAAAAGCCAGCTCTGCTGAGGCCTAGTATCTGGTTGTTTGTTTTTCCTGCTGGATGTGCGTTACTTTGCTTTTTCTGGACTCTGACCTCTGCTTGCTTTACCGATTACCATATTCTGCTGCCGGCCCGGACTTCAGCTTCTTGCCTGACCCTGCCTTTGGATACCCCTCATCTGTACTGCGCTTTGGTTTTTTGCGCCCGTGTGCCATCTCCTGCATCTGGGCTCCAACTCCTGGTAAACTGTGACAGTAAGTGAAGCAAAGGTATTTTTTTTGGTTTGTTTTTTTAACACTTTCATGGATGGGAGGGGAACTGTGGGGATAGAGGAACACTATAGTGTAATAGTGTTTCTTAGACAAGAACAATAATAAAGAAAGAAAACTGTGATTTTACTATGCCTACAGCTCTGCATATTGATTGCTTTTCTGCAAAGGAACACTGCTTGATACAAGACTCCTATGGGATTTACCCTCAAAATTCCCATAATGTTCCTTCAAGATTTAAAGAATTATTTATTATAACAATACAGAGCATAACAAGGCTTTGTGTCAGTATTTTAATAGATGCCGTACAGTTTGATCACCCATGTTGACACGGAGACGTGGAATTTTAAATGTATAATTGACTTTTACCTGAGCTGGTTTACGTGAACACAAAACTGAATATTACATAGAAATAACCGGAATTTATTATCCTGAAGAATTAACATTATAGAAATATAATGCCCATGTGGTTTTTTTCATATTTTTTTTTTCTTTACTCATTTAAGAATTAAGAGTTTTTTTCACATCAAGATGGCATTAATGAATCCCTCATTAAGACAACAGCCTAATACCATCAGACGTAATTACTAGAATAAACTAATAGAAAAGAATGTGTAATACAAACTGGCGCTATTATTACAGTATAAAATACCCCCCAAAAAGTGCAGCTGGTTAAAACCGTGACATCAATCACATAAATTACACCTCATTACACACAAATACAAAGAAAGTGAACAGCGCACTTCAAACTTATAAATAATGGTGAATATCAAAAAAAGGGAATAGACACAATTGATGGTATTAATTGAATATATACATATACCCCATAAATGATCCTGGTGTGTTGCTGGAAAATAAACACACTCACATAGTGCAGTACAGTAGGTGTATGTAATTTATCAGTCAGAACATCCAAAGGTATCACAATCACATTTCTTAAGTCAGCTTGAATGTGATTGTGAGATGACTTCAAATGATTCTTTAATGCAGCTTTTTTTGGGGAAAAAAGGCAACACGGGTAAGATAAAACACAAATTTTTATTCATATCCAATTATAAAAACTCTTACAGTTAAGTAAGGTGCACAACGCATTTCAACGCGGAACGTCTTCCTCAGGTGTATAATACCATAGTGGATGGTCTCCCAGCCAAAACCCACATTTCCGTGTTGGAATGCTAGGGCAGAATGCTGTCACCATTTCTTTTACTAACATTACGTGCTGTTGTTTAATTTAGCTTTTCATGCCCAACTATAATTCAGATAATCCAGATACTTCAGTGGGGATTCTAAAGAGATAGCAGATGTGCACGCCAGGCTGCTTGAATATCACAGAAGCAGCCAAACTAAGTGCGGACCATGCAGACAGCGCTGTTTTGGTGCCCTGAGCGTGGCGCAAACAGATCTAATTATGCACAACACTTTCTGGGGACAGTTTCCTGGTAGCCCCCCAGCTCTCATATTTTCAACTCCTATCATTTCCTTCTTACTATCATGCACAAGTTCCTGGTATGAATTCTGGGACAGAGAAAGAGGTGGATGTAACAATTAAAGATAAAAGGGGACATATCACACTGTAGAGAGACCAAAGATCATTTGCACAGTGCAGAAGTCAGCTTTACCTTAACTAATTTAGAGCCAGCCAGTCCACACCAGTTATGTTCCCCCGCATTCCTCCTAAATCCCTGTACTTAATTCCCTCTGCAAAAAACAAAAACATGTGAAGAATAGTTTAAAAATAAAATTCTATATTTTAATTTATTTTATCAATGGGCTTATTGCACGGGCATGGAGCTTCAGCTTCATTAGCCCCTTTGTTAATTTCATCCTGCCCAGTATACATATATAACTGCAAAAGGATCAGGCTGAAAATATGAATATTGAGAGAGGAAGAAAGAAAGTCAGATATAAGTGTATTGTATCATTCTCACTTTTTAGAGCTATGCTATCATTCCTCTCTCCCAGTGGCTCTTGAGTGTTAGACTTGTATCACCAACATTCCATACGAACTTGTCAACTCATAACAAGGGGGACAAAGCATTCCTCCTACGCATTTTACTTTAGGAGTGAAAACAGATTTATTACCTAGATCTTTCATACCACTTCTGAGAATATTTGTGCCCACATAGCTAGCGTTTGAATAAATTTACTCTGATAATATAGTGTCATCACCTTTAAGTCATATATACATCCTGCCATGTATAAATGAGAAATCATTAAAAGGATTTTATTCATTTCACATTTACTTCTAAGTTAAAAATAACTCTCACAAAAGCTGTGGGTTAATATATGTATTACTTTTCCTCTCCTTTTGCAATACATAGAATATTGGGTTTGTTCTTTTTGCGGTAATTAGATTTTTAACATTACGGCACCCCTACTAACATAATTGTAATATCAGTATTTAACTATTAAATTCCTGCTGTGCATCTGTTTGAATCACCTTCACAACCACATCTGTCACTGGATTGACATCCTACAAGTCTTTAATTCAAATTGTATTATCACAGTATCAAGTCTTTTTTCTTTTTTGCTTTTTACTTTTGACATCTATTAATGGACAATAAAAGGACACATAATTGTAATGTTGTAAGGATAACTCTACGGGATTTATCATTTAAAAGAAAAGAAATACACTAATTCAAATCTTTCATGCGGTTTGATGTACTAGTCTATTCAGGAAGCAATGCATAGCACCTCTGATAGACTGCTAAATCTTTTGTTTGATCCATAATGCCAGTGAAGGCGGCTATGTCTGTTGAGTGAATTGCAAATTTACATAGACCTATCTCTATATCTAATTCCAAGTTGGTCATTTTCCCCATAATTTATAACACAGTATCTTTACTGAGGACATTAACGCAACAAGTAAATATATATATTTTAGCATTTTTTCGCTCTGATCACGTTTTTAGGAATACAAAGTACAATAAGTAAAAACTGAAATAAAATGGCTAGCTTGGTTAAAAATACAGGTGTGCTGAAATTTTGTATAAGAATATTTAGAAATCTTAAGACCTAGAATGTCTCAACACCCTAATAGCAAAACAGATAACAACGTGAGACCCATGATATGAACTAAGTGTGCCATGGGCTGTCCCAGGTAGAGTATCACAATTTGTAGGAAAACAGGCACAAATAAGGAGTTAGTGGGGGTAATACGGCAGAACAGGTGATATATAACATAGTTTACGGAGCCAGAAGAGACAAAAGATGGAGGATGCATGTTGGAAAAACAAACAAAAGCAATACATTATAAGGTAAAACATAATTAAATTAAAAAAATGTTCAATATAGTGGACAGTTAAAATAGATAATATACTCTGGGTGAAACACACAATATTTTTAATAAACCAAAATGATGCGAGTAACACCTGTGAAATCAATCACTAAATTTCGCCTCTGTGAACAACACACTTTATAATGTAAGTATGCAAAATTAATTGAATGAAATATAGATACCATACAGACTCTTTATCATAGAGCAATATGTGTTGCAATTAAATAAATAATGCCCCAAATTATTCACATGGTATCAAACTCACATTTTATTGAGCCCTAATATATTGATATATTATATCCGCATTGGAGTAAATACCAGAATATTCCTCCAAAGTAAGGGGAGAAGACACAGTCCATTAAAATAAGGCAGCACAATTGATTAAAACAAGCATAATAATCTTACATGGAGCCAAGTATTCTGCCACACTTAAAATCCCATAAATACTCTGCACAATGTGCGTCGATGTTTTCGTCTTCCTCATGTGCATACACTGTTAGGAAACAGCCTCAGTTTAAATAGCAGATCTTGGCACTCTTTCTCAAACACTTGCACTTCTGTAGCATCCAGGGCTTAACTTATGGTGAGATCCGTGCGTTCTTACGTTTGCCGTCGCCATACAGGTCCTCCTTTGGATGTGACACATCATATGTTTTGCCGGAGGCGCTCCGGTGGCCATTTTAGAAAGGCCTTTCAACATTTAAAAAATGCACATATATCTAAACTCTAGTGTCAACTGAGGATAGATATGATAGCAGGCCGTAAACACTAATAGTAAGGGTTTCCCTCAACCCCTTATTGAAAGAGATAGAGAAAACAATATACACAAAATATAGGTTGCACTTCCTTTCTACATCTGAGTTGTGTTGTTTTAACCTTTTGTTTTTAAAGCATTAACGTATATTTGGCATTTACTACTAGTTGTGTTTGTGCATTTATTACAATTTTTATGCTTCTAGTTGTTTTATTATTTTAGCTCCTACTATTCCTGGCACTAAAATACTTTTGAAGGATCTACCCAACATTATATTCTTGGTGGGGATTTTACCGTTGGCGCCCAGAGAGTTCTGGCACCATAACACCAGTTCAAACCTGGCACAGCTAGGGCACACCTCTCTTTGGAGACATATTGTTCAATGACAGTGGAAGTGCTTCTATAAATTACTGACAGGGAGCCAAGATGGGGTCACCCAGTTCCAGGATAGAGGTACATACAGCTGTGTGGATATTTACATTTCATTCACTTACACTTCATTTTCAAACCTCACAAACACACATTTCTAAATTTAAGTGAAAAATGTACATACTTTAAAACAATTATGGAAAATGACAGTTCCCTTTAAATAAAAGTGTAAATTAATTTATCAGAAAGTCAAACCCATCCAGTGGCCATCTGATGTTTGACAATAACATCCTTGAGAATGAGGTAATGCATGTGCACGGTTTGAATGAATTATGTAATGTGAAAATTTTAAGTCACTTGCACATCATAAAAATAAAATACTGTAAATTTTCTTAGATTGACGACATTAGATTTAATGGGTGACACGGTTCATAATTGCCAAAAACACCCCATAACTCAAACGCTGCCTGATTATGTCATTCAATTAACTTAGGAAAATGAATAAACAAACATTTGTTGTTTTAATAGCTTGTTGCATCCAATAATTACCCCAAACTCTGCCATAATTCATATTCTCTCTGCCAATAAGAGCTACGATGATTATGTCATTCAATTAACTTTGAAAATTGAAAAAGAAAAATTTATAATAACAGCATGCTTAATGTAATTATTTTTGTGTTTCTTGCGATGATAATGGTGTTTGACCTTTTTAAGTAACAGAAACTGGTGCAACACAACTTCTGATGTGGATACAATTTAATACTATAAATATTTCCTATATACATTTTAGCTAAAGGATGTTATTTAAGACAGTGTAAGACTGAACTAACACTCATCTCTGCAAGAACCTTAACATCCAAGTTGGGTCGGTCCAATTCTCCTATTATATTCAATTAACGGGAGCATGGACTAAAGGAAGAATTTATTAGAATGGTGCGTTTGGGTCCTTAGAAATTTTTGCTGTTAAAAAGGGAGTAGTAAAAACAACCTATATTTATACATTATATATTCTATAAATAACACAAATATAGATAATTTGTAGAGCTCCTCTTTTCCCCCTCTTTTGGTTACTTCTTTTTTACTTGATCTGTGAACCGCATAGAGGGAAATGTGCCTGTCAGTGTACTGCATAATATATTCATAATATTGTGTAGTGCAGTACCCAGATTTGTCGAATTTCATGCATATTTGTATCATCGCAATAGTTGTCCTGAAGCATTTGAATGGAAGATATTTGGACGAGGCAGACCACCACCATGGCATTTAACATGGATTTCCATACACCATAGGGGTATTATTATGGCTGTCTAAATTGCGATGGGTTAGAAGACATGTTTTCTTGGGACAGTCTCACAGCATGAAGTCCAGAATCAAATGGACTGTAAGCATTTTGCTTGGGTGCACCTAAGATGGATCAGCACACGGGACAGTAGGCCAGAGCCACGATGTGCCAAGGTTGACCAGTCATAGCAAGAACCTGCTTCCACTTCTAAGTCAAACCCAAGATTACAACGGTCACACTTCTCGATTACCCTGGCTCAGCAAGTTCTTGCCTGTTTTGTTTTTAACTTGTAGAGCAAAAAGAAAATGTCTGTGCTTACTCTTTGAGGATAACTGTGAGAAAAAGAAAAATACTTTGCCATTTTAAACAGTCAGTCAAAGAGGTACAAGCATGTACCGATAATGCTTTGTTTTAACTTGATTTCACTATATGCTTCCACAGTAACCGTAAACACATTAGGACAAAATCTTGTACTATACTAGTTCAAAGTTCAGACAAGCTGCAGATCATTCAAACTCATTCAAAATCCTCCTGTGAACATTTAAAAATACCATTAAAAAAAACTCGGCAACCATCTATCAGGGAGTGGGTCCGGGCTGTTGTAGAATCTGAATAACTAATAGTTTCTGCCCAGTAGGGCTAAGCTAGTTTCTGTAGGTAAGACTTAGAGGAGACTCTAATTTTCAATGTTTCACATATTTTAAGCCTTTTTCATCACAGCTATTATTGTATGAATGCATGTCCCCTCTATGGGCATTTTATAAACTTTATTACGAATTTCAAATCTTCTCAGAGACAAAGAGAGTTTATCTAAGTTGATATAAGCAATGCACTGAACTAGTCATGACATTTAAATGCTAATACATAGAATTACAAATTTTAAAAAATGCTAAAGGAGACTTATTTCCTTTAAACCTTCACAACACATAGATAAACATGGTTATAAAATGACTGGATGACTTACGTATTAATTTGTGGATAGGTATTAATGTATCTTTTGGATATGACATTGGAACACAAGGCTTGTTCATATCCAAGGACTCCTTATCTAAGAGGGAATCAAGAATTATGACAAGCGAGGGAGTTCGTTTATACTGAAACCAGACTTCCAGGCCACTTATGTGTGACTTCTCACACCTTACAGAGTAGCTCTGCTGGGGTCCCAGCTTCGAAATGGAATTTGGGTTGTAAGCTCTGACCTCCCATACAGTCAAGTTTGCCCCTTTTGGAATTGACAGTGCTGCCTCTACCAGTTCAGGCAGCCAGTTCATATATGCACAAACATAACTTTTGTTTTACCGAACCGATCTGAGCGCTTTTTTTGATATGTTGTGGGGTTCCAATGCTGTTGTCATGTATGTTTGTGATATGTAAAATTTGTATGTAAGTTTTCCTATTTGAGCGAATAGGATTAGCCTAATTGGAGCTCAATTATCTCAAACATAATTATAAAGTGTACTCACCAATTGTGTTACACTCCCTCATATATATGCATATACACTTTATCATTGAGTGAAATACATTGTAGGCATGAGTAAATCAGGCTAGAAATTACAGTTTATAATATAAATAGAAAACTATGTGAAACAGATGGCGTTTTCAGGACAAATAAATAAAAAAGATACTGAAAAAATATTTTCAGTTTAACTTTGCACTTCAGTGACATCCTGCATCTCTCAACATCAAAGTGACTGGTCCCCACGAGCACCGTCCAATATGAAAGGGTTATATTATAGACAAATAGACGTGTAACTAACATTAAAGTTTACTATAACAGACAGTTATAAAGGGAGCTAAACGTGCAGCCTTACAATCTAGCAGGGGGTAAATGTGAGATGCAAATGGAAAGGGGTAAGATAAAATAACAGGATTGACTTTTAGGGGTGTTCAATGCTAGCAAGATTAAGATCAGGTCAAAAATGTCTATTAGGAAAAATTGTTTTGATTCTAAAGGTGGCACACAGCCTGTTTTACTTAGTTACTAAGTCTAGGTTGGAAAAAAAAACGAAACTAACATCAAGTTCAAACCTTGAAACCCATTATTTTATATTGTTGATCCAAAAGAAGGCAAAAACCCCCAAAAAACTATCGTAGCCATTTCCAATTATGCCACGAAAAGGAAACCAGTCCTATCTTGGCTCCTTAATGGCAATCAGATTTCTCTGTGGATCAGCAACCTGTTTACAAAAATATCAACTATATCTTTGGATGATTTTTTGCAAAAAGAAAATCTTAAATCTTTTTAAAAAAATGTAAATCTTTATTGCACACATGCCATATTGCCATGATAGATGCACACCACAAGGGACTACCTACCAGGCCACCCTCCTAAGTACACGTTGTTGTCTCACCTTCTTATCGAGCAGTCTTATTTCTATGCAGATCATTTGAACTAAAATGTGTTTTCCTACTCACTTGTGATGTTACTTTACGACCCTATTGATCTCAATTATTGACCACAAATTTAGAAACAAATATAAAACAAAACAATTATATCCAGTTATTTTATTCCTGCTGTAATGCATTCAGTTTGAACATTTACAGCATTGTGGTTTATTTACTTGTCAATCGTAATATGTTAGTATGTGGGCTGTGTATTTTTATGATGAATTAATGTTTGCAGAGCTCAGGCCAAGTGTATAAATATCTTCACAAAGGGCAAGGAAAACAGAGACAGAGAAGGAATACTCTACCTTGGGACAAGATATTAATATGTTTTATATTAATAGATGCCAAAGGGAAACTGTGGATTAAATATAATTAATTGCACTCAGCACCTTTTTCTTCCAGGATGATTATTCAATGTCCCTTCCACGTGCTTGCTACCTCTCTTGGACAAGTCACTTTGTCTTTCTAAGACATATGCCTCTCTGGAGAAGCTTAATAAATCTAAACTTTGTTGTTCTGCAAAAATGTAGTGAGGCTGATTATTGCTGGCACTAATAATAGCTGTACATGTGTAAGTGGTGTTCTTGTGGTATATTTTTATAGGCTAGGGAAATGGAAGAGAGAATGTGAGATATGCAGTGAATTAACTGAGCATCTATATCTAAAGCCAGGAAATCATATACTGCAATCAATATCTATGCTGTCCTATTCACTATATTTTATGACATGGGCCTCTCTATTGATAATTGAGTTCTCCTCATTAATGGTGGAACACTGCAACACCTGTAAATCTTTAATAGGCACGTATACAGGATTATAGGCGTTGTAGTCTAATGATATCTGTGAGTTTCGGTATGGTGATGAATGACCAGTGTACCCATTCAAAAGCCAAGGCCCAGCTCAAGTTTTTGTTTCCCAACCTACCTCTCTGCTCTGGGCACCTACCTCTCAGATTCAAATGTAATTTTAATGTTACTGAAATTCAAAACGTTAATTTCCTAATAAATCTGAATTAATTCTGCTTTTAGCCCATGCTATAGTAATAAAAACTATAAGACACTGGCTTGTTACATTCTGTGATTTTACCTTGATTTCCCTCTTTAACAATGTATACACATTAAAACATATTTTTGACATTCATACACATCTTCACACACACATACACATCTTCACACACACACACACACA
This sequence comes from Pelobates cultripes, assembly GCA_933207985.1. Taxonomy (NCBI): domain Eukaryota; kingdom Metazoa; phylum Chordata; class Amphibia; order Anura; family Pelobatidae; genus Pelobates; species Pelobates cultripes. The sequence goes on along the minus strand of OW240923.1, from coordinate 13,971,409 downwards.
CACACACACACACGTAGAACAAAAGACAATACCATTTATAGAAAGTCATTAATTTTGCAAGCCAAGTTCATCTCTCAGGGAGTAGTAAGCAGAAGTCAGCTTTGTCACAGAGACCAGACGGTGATGTTATTCGATGCACAATGCACGTGGGCTGTCTGTGTGTGGTGGTGAGCAGTGGGTCAAAGACATGACATGATTGCAAACCTGCTTTAAATTCTCAGGGCTCATAGAAAAATACTTAACCCCTTCAGGGAGAGAGGGGGGAATCCAAGTAATAATGAACTGCAGAATTGTACATGAAGGATGCCTAAGATTTAGAGGCATGAGGGGAATTAAGCATTAGAGATCTTAAAGATAATTAAGCATGAACAATATCATTGGGGACATGAATTATATCTAAAGACTAGGGACCCTAGCTCTATCTAAGCACATATCTTAGTATTAAGGGCATGGGTAAGAATTTAAGAGGACACTCCAGGCACCCAGACAACTTCTGCCCATTGAAGTGGTCTGGGTGTCAACTCCCACCACCCTTAACCCTGCAAGGTAATTATTGCAGTTTTTATAAACTGCAATAATTACCTTGCAGGGTTAAGTCCTCCTTTAGTGGCTGTCAATCTTAGAACACGAACAGTGTTTTAAACGACACTGGACGTCCTCACGCTATGTGAGGACCCCCAGTGTCGCCGAAATCCCCATAGGAAAGCATTGCCACAAATGTGCATTAGGTCTCCCCCGCCGGCTGCCGAGAGTAGGCGGAGCCTGACCCAGCGCCGAGAGACATCGGCGCTGGACTCAGGTAAGTCACTCAAGGGGTTTTAACCCCTTCAGCAACATGGGATGGTGGGTGGGAGGGGGCTACTGCCACAGTTTTCCTGGCACTGGAGAGTCTCTTTAAAGTAAATGTTACATTTAAATCCAGAGCAGCCTAACTGAAATCATAGCTGATTTAGAGAAATATTCCAATTGGGTTATTTTAATCTTCAATTTGAAATTCAGTTTGAATTCACTTTAAATGTTATAACATGACAGGAGGCTTCATATTTGCTTAAGTCTCTCTTTACTAGAACTCCACAGCAGCAAAAAAAACACAGAGAGCAACAACCAATCAGAAAGCAGTAAGGAGACCATATAACTCCCTTCTCAACATTCCATTTCCTCTTTCTTTGCTGCTCCGCATCAGTACAGGTCAGAGTACCACTGCCTCCTGCTATTATTAGTTGGTGGCTTTGGGATTTTAATTATTTTACTGTATAATTGTTTATATTATTATATTTTCCTTTATTAATTATTTTGGGACTGTTTTGTTTTATGGTGTAGGCTGCCTTCTCTTTCCCTCTGGGATAGTGGGGAGTTATTTCCCTTTTTATACTTTCTCCTGTGGGGCTCATTTCCCCTTTACCTGTCCCCTCTCCTTTTTCACCCCATTTTTCCTAACACACGGGTATTGTGCCGCTCGGGGGTTTCTGGAGGCTGGCCTGTTGTACGTCTCCAGCGGTCCCGTGTATATCTGCTCCTCCGGTCGCGGGGTGCTCGCAATCGAGCGCACTACCCGCCGACTGGAGCTTCCCCACGTGGCCGCCGGTTGCGGCCAGCTCGATCTGCGGACCGCGTGTGTCCGCTGGGTGGAGAAGGGAGAGCTACACGCACGCCCCCTCCCCTGCCGGTTAATTAGAGTAGTGACTACTCGCACGTGGTGTGCTGTCCTGCAGGAGGTTCCCAATTAATAAAGACCGCAGTCTGGGGTCTAACTGTATCGTGTCGGTCTGGGAACACCCCTTGCTTCCCTGCATTTAACCCTAACACTGCTAGTGTTGTACAGTTATCGGTTTTACAGTGGCTGGTGGATACTGTCTGCTTTATTTTATATATATAACTGGGGTTATTTGTGCTGAGGGTTATTCATTGCTGAATTTCTTCAACAGCTTTTATATGCCTTAGGGGAGTTTCACTGCGTCCCCACTGTACTATCTGTGACCTACTTTAGATTTTTTCACACGGGTCTGCCAGGATCTCCTTCTGGTTAAATAGGAGCACTCCAGTATCAGTATCCCTTTTACCGTTTTTACACCACTCACACGTGTCCTGGCCTGCTCTATCTGTGCCACATGCCCTGGCCTGCTATGTCTGTGCCCCTATGACCGGCCTGCTGTGTCTGTGCCCTTTAACTGGCCGGCTCGGTCTGTGCCCATTGGCTGGCCTGCTCTGACAGTGACCTGTTGATGAGCCTGCGCTTGCCAGTGCCTAAATCCTTACGGCCGCTGGCCTAGGATATTATCTGGGGAGAATTTTATACTGGGATCCACTGTGCCCACGTTGTAGACACTGGGAACTACGCCCCATACATTGCTCCCATATAATTGGGTGACACCTGTCATTTCTACCCCCAGGGTCACGCTACGGTCAGGATATGGACGCTCCAACCCAAGAGAGCCTGCAGGCAATGATCAACGTGGCCGTTGCCGCTTCTGTGGAGAAAGCGCTTTCACGCGCTTTACCCCAGTCATCCAATGATAGCGATATTTCGGAGACTCAGCACACACTGATAGAGTCCGGCCCTGACTCACTGGACAGAGACCACTCACGCACGTCTAAGCGCTACTGGAAGGGTGAAGGCCCTGAGCCAGCTACCTGGAAGGGTAAGGCTCCTGCAAAGTGACCCAAACGGGCGACCGCTTCATCTCTGATACGTCCAAGATACTTCCCCGAAGAGGAGGAAGAATTCACCCTCCCCGCACCACTGTCCATCCTGGATGAATGGCGGGCGGATCAGTCCCCCTCGGAGGATGAAGGCGTGTGGGGTGGAGAAGAATCGGAGGAATTGGTGTACCAACAGGACGCTGGTGACACTGCCTCACAACACCTACACCCCTCCTTTGGGGAGGATGTGTTCTTGGACACAACGGGCAAAGCCCTATTCGACCCGCACACCATCCGGCACCCTCAGTCTCCTGAGTGGTCCCTACCCGAACATCTGGCCCAGTTTGTCCATTATTGGGTTCGCAGACCCCTCAATTGGGCAGTTCGGAAGAGGTTGAAGGCAGAGTGCCCCAGACCCACCTTACCAGGTGCCTCCATCCGCTTCTGGCCTTCGAGCCACCAAGGATCCCGGACACCATCCTTTTTTCCCCATCTACTGCTCTGGGTCTTTCACCTCCTGGAGGTCGGACCATGGCAGAGGAAACCGGGCGCATGGAAGAGGCAGAATGCCCACAGGTGAGACATATTGCACCACATGTTTTTCCCAGGCCTTTACATGCCGGCAGGTTGCGTTTTTGTCTCAACAGGTGGCGGGACATTTCTTCGGACGCATGGATACTCCAAACGGTCCGAAGCTACGTTATAAATTTCCATTCCCCGCCAGTACAGGTCCTGGTGGATGCCGAAATACACTCCCTCTTCAACAAAGGGGCAGTTCAGTGGGCGCCGGACGAAGGAGGTTTCTTCAACTCCATTTTTCTAGTCAGGAAGAAAACGGGAGATTTCCGTCCGGTTATAAACCTGAGAAACCTGAATGCCTTAATTTCCTATCAACACTTAAAGATGGAGGGCATCCATCTTCTGAGAGACTTACTGCGCCCAGGAGATTGGTTCACTCGCCTAGACCTAAAGGACGCATATCTATCTGTTCTGGTGTAATACGGTTGCCGACGATTTCTACGCTTCGTTTGGAAAAGGTAGGCCATGCCAATTCACCTGCCTCCCATTCGGCCTCAGCTCGGCACCATGGTGTTTCACCAAACTGTTAAAACCGGTAACGGCATGCCTGCACTGCAGGGGCATTCGATGCCTGATATATCTGGACGATATATCTGGAGGCCCCTGGTCAAGCACAGAGGCAGGATATCACATCAACTGCCTGGAATTGATTGCGGGCTCATTCGCTATATGCAGCCTTGCGCGTCATCTGTCAGATTGCTGTATCCTGCTGAGAATGGACAATATATCAGCGGTGCAGTATATCAACCACCTGGTGGGGGCCCGCTCACGGACACTGACGGAAGTCACAAAGGAGATTTACAACTTTTGCCTTCAGCGCAATATCACTCTCCAGGCAGAGTATCTCCCAGGAGTGTCGAACCTTACGGCAGACTGGTTCTCCAGACACTGGAGGGCTGCATCGACCAGTATTCCTTCGAAGTGGCATGGCAAAGGGGCCCATTCACAGTGGATCTGTTCGCCTCCAGGACAAATTACTTCAGCTGGTTTCCGGATCCGACGTGCGCAGCAGTTGATCCTTTCCTTCAGGACTGGCCGTCGCAGGGAGCCTATGAATTTCCACCATTCACTAGGATCTCCAGGGTCCTACTCCAGTTACGGCGACAACAGGTATCGCTGGTGTTGTTGACGCCTCTTTGGCAGGCCAAGCCTGGTTCCCAGAATTGCTGGAGCTGTCATGTCGGGACCCGCTTCTTCTTCCGTCTCCACAAATACTCCTGTCGGCTCCACGAGGCAACAATCACCCCCTCGTACTGGAAGGCCACCTCCACTTGGACTCTTTCCGGGGTACCTGGAATGTCGATGAGCTATTGGGATCAGCTAGAAACCTCCTCTGGGACTCATGGGCCCCAGGAACGAGGAGATGTTATCTGTCCGCCTGGAACGTCTGGTGTCGTTGGTGCGTGGAACGGAGTATCGATCCCTTTACAGCACCTATATCCAGCGTACTGAATTTCCTTTCTCACCTCTTTGATCAAGGGAAGTTGTATCGTTCAGTTAACGTTGCCAGGTCGGCCATTTCAGCGGCTCATGTCCCTCTTCAGGGGACGCCTATTGGACAAGACCCTTTGGTTTGTAGATTATTGAGAGGGATCGGACCGTCACGTCCTCCGGCTCCTAAATATACATCGCTCTGGGACGTACACCAGGTTTTGTTCCGATGTTCGGACTTTTGATGTTAACGCGTTCACCTTTTCCCCAGATGGGGTGACCTTTTCAGTGTCGAGACGTACCAAGTCAGACTCCACTGCCATTTTCTACCCATTTTTTCGAGAGACTCCTAAGCTCTGTGTGGTTTCTACCCTGTCTCGCTATGTGACAGTTACTACCCTGCTTCGAAGTTCCCAATTGGGACAACTATTGATATCTTACATATGACCACATAAACCGGTTTCGACCACTACCTTGGCTCGCTGGATCAGATGGCTATTGTCGTTGGCCGGCGTGGAGTCTTCATTTGGTGCTCATTCAGTTAGGGGCGCGGCGGCGCCAGGAGCCCTAGTAGCGGGTGCTTCCCTGTCCGACATTCTACGTTCAGCAGACTGGTCTTGGGAGGACACCTTCCGACAGTTTTACTTCAGACCAACGGAACATGCGTCGTTTGCCCTACTGGCTGAGCGTTGAAACAGCAAATATGAAGCCTCCTGTCATGTTATAAAATTGTAGATTATGCTAGCTTTAGTGTACCTATAATCTTAATTTTATTAATGACAGGAGGCAAATATTTCCCACCCTTTTTGTTCCCGACCCTTGTTGTATTTTTATCTTGTATGTTGAGTATTAATAAAGAGTTATATCTCTGGTTAGTATTCCTTGTGATTATTTACCATCTGTATTTTTTCACTATTGCCTAGGGTGGGGAGCGGTAGAATTGATGATGTTCTCTATAAAATTGCGCTGGGTGGCTACATGTTTTTATATGTACATTTCATTGGCTAATCACAATTTTCGATTTTGTTTATCTCGTTTCAGTGTAAAGTTTCCAGGATGGGATAACGTTCAGGTCTTCATTTCGGTTGAAGAATGCTAAGAGAGTCGTTATTTCTGTTGGAGATGGACTGTTATTGTTATGTTGTGTTTTTTCTGACTGTGCTTGTTATCGCAGCTTGAAAGAGGAAATAGAATGTTGAGAAGGGAGTTACATGGTCTCCTGTTTTCTGATTGGTTGTTTACTCTCTGTGTTGTTTTGCTGCTGTGGAGTTCTAGTAAAGAGAGACTTAAGCAAGTAGTCGCCTCCTGTCATTAATAAAATTAAGATTATAGGTACACTAAAGCTAGCATAATCTACAATTCTCATTTTAGGTAATAACCCTCTAAGCAGTAAAACTGGAGAATGTCTAAGCAGTGCAGGTATCTAAGCATGAAGGTCATATAATATGAGTGTCACATGGTAGGATTGGGCCTCTAGATAAAGGACGAATATGGGCGAATCCGAAGGCAAGGTCAAAGTCCGTTCCAAGTCCACACTGAACAGAAAGTCCAAAGGGTAAAAACACAAGGGGTAAATTTAAGAAACAGTCAGGGTACGTAAGCCAAGGGTCATAACAGGAATATAGTACTAGAATATATTGACTAACTAACTGAGCGCACAGGAAGACTGAGTAATTGCTCAGGTCGTTCTGTGTTTTTAAAGTGAGTGTCTGTTCAGGCCACACGCCCTGCCAAACGTGGGCTAATAAAATATTAAAACACAAAATTGTTGCAGAACTAATACTCTCTGGTTCCCATTATAACCATTTTGGGTCATGTTGTGCAGTTTGTCATACCATTTTCAACTTGGCGTCAATCATCCCATTTGAAAGGTAAGCATCCTTCTCCCGGTATATGAATGTAACAGGCCATATCACAGATTTTGTGCAAGGTGGCTGCAATGCACAGTTACTGAAAGAGGGGTAAAAATTTAAGGCGTTGGATTTAAATACTTTTTATCTTATTTATGTCCCCAATGTGACACCAGCCTTATTGCAGGGCACTGGTGCTCTTTAAATCCAGGATAAGGCATTACGTTTCTATAAACTTATTGCAGAATAAATTTGTCTGAAACCTCACTCTTTATCCTTGTTCAGCAACAAGAAGAGAATACTTTGTGTGTCCTCCACCTAAGGAAATAGCGGAGATGATAAATGTGTTCTATATTGACAAACACAGCATCGACTAATAAGATGATTGAAAATGCTTTAAAATAATGATACCCTCCTTTACCACGCTCTTAACCATCCCTGCCAATTATTGCAAATGCCATGACGAGCGTTTTAGCAGTCAGACGGGAAGACTGAACTTCACATTTACTTACTTAATATCTTCTATTGTCTGCAACAAAATCTGCGAACCCCTGACTGTGGATCTATTAACACTGTGGAGATAAAAATAATAATTAAAATGAATAGATAAATAAGACACACAAAACTTTAATTAAAGAGAATATGCTAATTGGAAACATTTGTTGGTACTGATGGCTAATACGTGTTTAGTGGTAAACCACTTCATCCTATATTTTATAGCTGTTAATTAATCTGTTTTTTTTTTGTTTGTTTGTTTTTTTTATTCAGTATTGGGAATTGTGGTAAATTTGCAAGAAATTGACAGTTTTAGACCAAAATATCTGAATTAAAAAAATTCTCCAGTTAAGGTAATTTGGTCTAAAATGCATCTACTCAATCTATTACCCACTTTTTATTTAGTGATTAAACCACTATAAGTTCTCCAAGTTATTTCCTGTTTATAGAGAAAATGTTTTATTCATGAAACAAAAACTTAAAATTTATAGATAAAAATAACAAATTTTAATCACACTATTTTGTGTGGAGTGGTGTAATCACCATGGAAACAAGTGGAGTCAGCACACAAAATACCTTCATGACACATGCAGCCAATAGTCAAATATTGTACAACAGAATGAGTTGAAGGGTTACTTTAACACCTTTGAGAGGTGTGACTTTTCCAAGGAAGGGTTTGTTTTTTGCAAACAAGAAAACAATGTAGGAGGGAGGGGCGAGCTAGGTTCCCCTTGCAGGCACTCTGCTTGCAAGAGAAAGATTATCACATCTGTCGGTAGTACGCATTGCGCGGTGTCAAAACGTATTTGATGCACAGAATTGACATTGCCAGCCTGAAACAGAGTTCAGGACTGCCGAAGATAAGTGTCCTGAAGTGGTCATGGTGGTTGGATTAACCTATTAGGGCCCTCAGTGACAGGGGGGGTCCTATTATCACTGGGTGGGGGCCCTAATTGATAATGGAAGGACCTCCCACCAACTGGTGGCGGGTGGGTGCTAATAGTAAAAATAACTAACACCCAAAGTGACTATGGGTCTCCAAGGCCCTAGTCACCCCCCCAATAAATAAACGCCATACCTACCACTATCAACCTAATAATAATAATTATTATAGTGAGGGGGAACAATAAACTAAATCCCTGGGGAAAAAAAAGAATACTTACCATTAGATGTAAAGCAGTTTTTATCCTACTGGGTTAGAAAAGAGTAACTACGATATTTGGTCTCCAAAGAGGGAATGTTCCTCCTGGCGAGGGACCGATGGACAGTATGTAAAATATATCAGCCGTCCATACAATTACATAGAAAAGTATGGAAAAGTTGACATGTTTCATTAGGCATGCACATACATTTCTTATACAGCAAAATGCCATCGTGTACTGTCAGAGAAACAGCTAAATATATTTGTTACACGGCAGATCCAGCAGACATCATGTAATGCAATAAGACACAGATGTGATCTCTACTGCTGGATGTACCAAGACAGATGGTCTTGCAATAACATCAATGTATCTGTAATAGGCGAATACAAGGCATTTCAAGTATTCTGTCATCTTTTCTGTGATTTATTTTATTGGAGGACGGCTTTAACTCCTTTGCTCCTGAAATGTTTTATCACCTTATACACATCAGCTTATTGAATAAGGGCACCACATTGCCCCCTATCTGACTAGGGAAGGAGAGGACTGGTCAGTTATTAGACATGATGTATGGTAGACAATGACAGTGGGTAAGAAAACGATGTGCAATGAAGAAACACATGCTGTTCCAGCTGAAACGTCTGTAACCAAGGAACACGGGTTGCTAAAACCATATCCCAGGATAATATGACAACCTGTGTGTTTATCTAGATCTCATTAAGTAGAACCAATACAGAAAACTCATAGAATGGACTACCATACATATAGCTAGTGCAGCTTAGATGCCTCCAATGGACACATGTGTTACTGCAAGCAAGGAGGAAAAACTGCCAGCACACATTCTTCAAATCTGATTATCTATCCAAGGGGATATTTTAGGGTTATTCAGTAAAGTAGATATTGTCAGGAGTTAAAATAGAATTTTCTTATTTGTGGTCAAAATGAAAATCTAAAGAATGCCAGTATATTTTTCTCTTTTGAATTCAACTATTTTGGTAAAAAAAAAAAAAATGAACTGAAATGTACTCTTCAGTGAGCAACCCTGTATGTCCTTACACATGAGTGCAGATCATGTAACAGTGTCACTGGATGCACAATGTTAATCAGGGATGGACAGTAGCACACATTGTGTACACTAAGTGCTCCGCGTTATCACTCCGCTATCAGCACCTGTAGAATGGGAGTCTGCTTTTCTATACAATATAGAATTCCAGAGAAAGAGGGAGTTGTGTATGTTACTATTTGGAAACATTGCTTCACTGTGGTACAGAAAGAAGGACATCAACGCTGCTCTGACTACTAGTTTAGCATGCACACCTCCCTCAGAAACGACGGAAGGGGTTGTAGAAAACACTTCATGTTTGGTGGAACTGTCCACTCATTGTTCCATATTAGAAGTTGATCCACTCTAAAGTGACTGACATTATAAGCTCCGGTAATCCTTTTGCTCTACAGTTAATGCTTTTACACCTCTCCCCAATGCTGCTGTCTGCTTAAAAAATATAAAAAATACCTGATTGCGACAAAGTCACTTATTTTTTATACAATTCAAAAAAAATGTCAGTCCCCACCATCCTGCAAAGAATGAATTAAGTGGAATAGTCTTATATTGTTTCAATGTATTTATATGGTAAAGGATATCATGAAGCAACTGAAACACAAAGCCAACACTTGCCACCAGCATTCTAGACTGGTTGGCCACATGGTGCATTTATTTAGCAAACAGTGAGGAGTTAGGGTTTTTATTTATTTATTGTTCAATTCCTTTAATAGAAAAGATCGCTAAGACAATATTTGAATTTCTGATTTTTCTTGGAGATTTGCTCAGTAGAAAATGCTTTGTATGTTTTTGATTACGAATGACAATAAATCAAAGGCACAAAGAAGGTTAATGGCTGCGAAGATTTCCCAGAGTTTATAATTAGAGTTGCTCACTGAGTACCACACGCTTAAATTCCTTGCTGACATTGGCGCCGACAGATATTATAACGTGCGGCAATATGGACACCAGCTCTGCCAGTAACATTAAGACAGGCATTGAGTGCAGGGATATCCTGTCTTATACGGACAATGGCTGCCTGTGCGATGTGTGACTGCAAGAAAGAATACTCTGCTTAGTGCTGCTCCACCAACACTTAATACCAGGTAGATAAATAAATAGAGGGAGTCAGGTGACCAGTACAAAACCAGGTGTACAAGCATCTTAAAGGAACACTATAGCATTAGGAGTACAAAGGTAGTTTTACTTACCCTTTCTACATTGCAGTGTTGGTCTTCGCGGCTGAAATCTTTAAGATTGATGATCTCAGCCAATGAAAGTATTGGGATAGTAGTGTGCGCATGCACGTCAAAACACAGCTGTTAGACCATCTGATAGAAACAGCAGAGTTTTACTCTATTTCCTTGGAAGCGCCTCTGGGGGCTTGTCTGAGTGACAGCCACTAGAGGCATTTAAACCCTGCAACAAAAACATTAACGCACTACACAAGGGCAATGTTTTCAGCTGTAGGGTTAAAACGGGGGGACATGGCACTCAGATGTAAGGGCAAATGTAAACAAGACTTTAATATATAATATGTTCCCTATTAAGGGTTAATAAGTATATAGGGGTGTATGTAAAAAATACCCCTCTCTGTCTCATTAGAGATATCTTTGCCAGAAGCTCAAGGAAGCAGGCTGAAGGGTCAGTGTTAAGACCCGCTGAGGGGGGTCTGCCTTGATGTTGGCAGGCGGGCATTCCCTCCAATGGCCATTGGAGCAACTAAATGACCTCCGTTTGTCTAAATATACATAGGGATTAAGGAGAGAGTGCAGGTAACTTTTTTTTCCTTTGGTTTTTACTATATTCAAGTGTGTCCACCTTCATAGAGAGGAAAACCACAATCTCAGTCTCAATGTACAACTCCATTGTCTGGTCATCATTTACTATTGTTAACTTAAATACAATAGAAGACCAAGGCTAGACTAAAAGGCTGGCAATCAATGGCCAAGAAGCTTGTAGCAGCCACTAAATTCCAGTTTGCAGCGCTAATATCAGTACCTGCAACTCCTACATATAAATGCTGTCTCTTTAGCAGGAAATCCTCGATAGTTGGTCGCGTATCCTTACGAGCAGGTTAGAATTCTTTGTCCTTGGCCTCTCGGAGGTTGTGCCCAGAAAATAAAATCTGCTGATCATGTGCCTACTTAATCGTCAATTCATTGCCAAATGATAGAATGTGTAATGCAGGTCAGTGAACCAATGGGAGTATGTAGAGGGGCTCAGTTCAGCCAGGGATTATTGGCAAGGAAAGGACAACTAAACCAGCTTTCCTAATAATGCCCACATGGAAAAACAAAGAAAAGGTTTAAATGAGGTCTGTCTGTGTTGCTGAATGTGATTTACTAATTGTGTCTGTTAAACAATGTATTAATCAAATTATCAGCAGGTTAAAATTGGGGCTGTCATGTTAAGTGTGAGAGACTCTTTAAAGGGCATCTGTTAGTTCTCTGACAGTTTTGCATTCTCTCACCCCAGCAAACACTAAATAAAGTGATTCTGTGTGCAGGACCATACAGTCAATTGCTAGTAATTCTGAGAGCACATATGTTGTAGATCATTTTCATCAAAGTGCAATAATGGACATGCACCATCTCAACAAGCAGCACCATGGGACTTAAATGAATAGTACCTTATTCTGCCTCAGCCAGGACATCCAAACATGCTCAACTGGTTTCTTGACCATAGAGGAGGTTGCCAATCCCTGGCTTGGCGATCTTTATTAGGTCACCATTAAACCTCTGCAGAGGAAGGATGCAAGGTGATCCAGAATTATTGTACAAGTAAGCTATCCCGTGTACATCTCTCCACAGGAATGTAAACCAGACTGTAATTTATACAACTTCAGACAACTTGATATGCAAATTTGCCACCCAAGGAATCCATCTGAACCATCACCAAACGGCTGCCAAAAAAGGCATCACTAAACCCAGATCATCATCAACCTCCCTTCCATGGGCGGCGTTACTGAAATGGCCATCACCCACACATTTTAATCACATCTATTATCAGACCAAAGCACGATATAACAATTGCTAAGACAGGGTCATTCTATAGATCTCGAATTTGTCAATAACACTGTAGCCAGTAATTGTACAATTACTAGATGTGCAGAGGGCTTTACGCTAGGCCAACCAGATGGAAGCAGTGATCATGGGTGATGACTGTGCCAGACCCTATGGTAACAGGAGGTGTCCTAAAGGGATAGGCACTATATATTGGGCTATTTAACATCTGTATTAAACCTTCAAAATAAATTTTCATGTCTAATCCCTCATTCAACTGATAAAACATTTACGATGAGATGCATAAACAAACTCTCAGCTAAACCGCCTTCAAAAGAAACACAATTCTGTGGATCATATTCCAGACAAACTCTGTACACATTCTTTCTAACCTCTCCCCTCCACCTTCCATATATAAAACCAGAGCTAGACAGGGCAGATAAGTGTCACGTTGTAATACATGGAATAGCAGTGGAGGGGCGAGAAAGTCCTTCAATGGAAACTAATTTAACCTAAAAAAGGAACTAATCATTAATTTAGGTCACAGGTCCGACAGGTGTAAGGCCTGTAGGGAAACTCAATCCAACCCCCCCCTATAATTACAATATGTTACAAGTAGTTTAATAAGGGGGTTCCCTATGTATGACTTGGTATAAATAGTTATTCAGAAGCAAAGTTCTAAATGTGTGGAGCAGTAACCATGGAAACCAAAATAATGCTTATCCCAAATCCCCCACTTTAAATAATTTAGCGTCAAATGGCCCTTTAAACATAATTTCTATTTCCTTAATTGCCACTGTTTACATTTTATAGTCAAAATGAAGTGGTTATGATACTCTCATTTGGCATCGAAGTTGTATATTTTTTAAGGTAAATATGTGCATTTAGCAGGTAGAGAAAGAGAATTATAAATGTTGAAGGATAATGGAGAAAGACTGGTAAGGAGTATTGTGTTTATATCCATAAAGACAAGAAAAACACAAATGTTACCGGTTCCTGTGATAACAGCCATGGTCCAATTCTCACTGTGCGATATAACACTTGATGTTAAGATTTGAACACATTTATGAAGGGCATTTTATTATGAATATGATCTAATAGAGGAGCAGTCACTATGAAAACCAATGGAATGTTAATCCTGACTAATACGTTTTACATTTTGTTAAAAAAAAAAAAAATGCACAATTCTGAGACTAAGAAAATAAATTTAAGTTACATTTTGTAAAATTATTTGCAGTACAGAACTACACCATGGTGCTAGTAACCACATTGAATAATGTCATCGAATATAAACAGGGCTGTTCATCATGTGATGGATATGAATCAAGTTCTTGATTTATGGTGGAAGGGGAGTGTTAAAATTAAATTAAATCAAGTCATAGTGATTACAGCAAGCTTGATTGTTAAAGGTTGGCTGTTCTACCTAGCAATGTCAGAAAAGCTTAGAAGGTGATTTTTGTATGTAAATTAATTATGTGACAATAAGTATCTTGTTGGAGGCAACAATATCAAACAGAACATCAAGGTGGAGAGGGGCATCACAGCATTTCCAGAACCTGGGATGATAGTCTGAAGCAGTGGTTCTCAAACCAGTCCTCAAGACACACCAACGGTCCAGGTGTTGTTAGTATCTTCATTGGAATAAAACAGGGATATACATAAATCCTGGACTGTTGGTGGGCCATGAGGACTGGGTTGAGAACCACTGGTCTAAAGGCATCTCCAGAGCTTCTGTCTTACCTGCTCTTAGCTGTGAAAATTGGGCAGACTAGATGGGCCGAATGGTTCTTATCTGCCGTCACATTCTATGTTTCTATGTGACAGCCTACAGATCAGGTAAGTGAGGGATGGGGGGACAGCCTACAGATTAGATAAGTGAGGCATGGGGGGGCAGCCTACAGGAAGGGTCAGCAAGGAGCAGGAAGGGACAGAAGTAGCACAAAGGTAAAGTAGGAGAAGGAGCAGAAAGGAGAAGGAACAGAAATGAGCAGGAAGGGACATCAAGGAGCAGAAATGAGCAGGAAGGGGCAGCAAAAAGCAGGTAGGGTCTGCAAGGAGCACAAAGGTAAAGTAAGAGTGGAGCTGGAAGGGGCAGAAGGAGCGCAAAGGTAAAGTAGGAGAAGGAGCAGAAAAGAATATAAATTATCAGGAAGGGTCAGCAAGGAGCAAAAAGCATCTGCAAGGAGCAGAAAGGGGCAGCAGGAGCAGGAAGGGACAGAAGGAGCACAAAGGTAAAGTAGGAGAAGGAGCAGAAAGGAACAGCAAGGAGCAGAAAGGGCAGCAAGGAGCAGGAAGGTAAAGTAGGAGAAGGAGCAGAAATGAGCAGTAAGGGGCAGCAAGGAGCACAACAGTAGAGGAGCAGAAATAATCTGAAGGAGCACAAAGGTAAAGTAGGAGAAGGAGCAGAAAAGGTCTGCAAGGAGCAGCTACGTAAAGTAGGAGAAGGAGCAGAAATAAGAAGGAACAGAAATGAGCTGGAGGGGGCAGCAAGTAGCTGGAAGGGGCAGATGGAGCAGAAAGGGTCTGCAAGGAGCAAATCGGGATCAGAAAGAGAAAGGAGCAGAAGGGCGCAAAAGAAGCAGAAAGCAGCAGAAAGGTGCCAAGGAGGAGACAAGACCATGTCAGAAGAAAAAGAAGACTGTGTCAAATGAAGAAGAAGAAAAGGAGATTGGAACAGGAAGGAAAAGTGAAGTGATTCCTCCACTTTATTCTGGTACCTGGGCCTGGCAGGGAAACGTTGGGCCCTCTCATCTCCCCAGGCAAAAAAATATCAGTGTAATGTGTTCACTTTTATATACTGAGTGTCAGGAAGCACTGAGTGTAGGGGTGTCGCTGATTGGCCAGAGCGGTCAGCTGGCACTCTAAGCCAATCAGTAGCTTCTTATTCATAAAAAAGTAAAACATTTTTATGAACCGGGAACTAGCGATTGGCTTAGAGCGTCAGCTGACCACTCTAGCCAATCAGCGGCACCCATGCCTGATGTCAATCTGCACTTCCTGACACTCCGTTTCAGAAGCCGAATACCACTGAGCAACCTGGAGATCTGGAGTTGGAGGAAGTCTTTGGGGTTAAACCATTTGAGAGCGGTTTAACCCCTTAAAGGAAAGAGCACCCCGAAGCCTCCTGGTATTATAGCATTTTCATTTAGACCAGAATGTTCCTTTAATTAGATTTTTGCACCTGTAAGAATAATTACAGAAACAGAAATTAAAGTCTACATGTAAACTGGGATAAAGAAAAATATTATATCTGATTACAAAACATAAATAGAACAATCTAATAAAAAGTTATACTACATAATAAAATATTAATGAAAATGAATATTACATTGGGTTTTCATAAATTAATATAATTAACAGCTGTATGTGTGTCTCTCTCTCTCTCTATAGAGAGAGAGACACATCTGCTAATTCACCATAATGCAGAGCTAAATGTGGATAGACCTTTTCACCATTATATATATATATACTAATGCTAATAGCCATGAATCATATATATACACACACACACTAACAATTTGGCCAGCACAACATATAGATGAAATGTTAAAACAATAATGGCTTCCCTTGGCATTGAAGGTCATGGACTACACTTCCCATGATGCTCATGAAGTTCAAAGTCTTCATCCAAAACTGTTCCATGTCTTTATACTGATTGAACTTGTGTAATGTCTCCACTGCTGTTGTCCACACACAATGTTACACCATGGTCTCGATTTACTAGTTGGCGATGTAGGAAACAAATAAAATTAAAAAACAGGATCAACTGAGAAGTCACCCCCTCAGTTGCCCCTATTTTATTTTTTTGGCTATTTACAATCTGGCGTAACTCAGCAGGGCTTCCAGTTTTCACCGTACTCTGTGCAAAGCAAAGAAGCCATATAAAAAATATTATAGCAGGCGATGCCAATCCTTATTTACTAGTTGGTGTTACGAGGAACAACCCCAGCAAAAGGCTGCGATATTCACAACTCCCATGGTTTAACTTTATGCCACACAGAGACTCCCATTTCACACTCAAAGTAGGAGCACATGCTGCAGTAGATTTGGACCAGGATCAGCAGGACACCAATATTTAATAAATAACCCGCAAAACTAGAATACCTTTAACAAACCTCTACTATTTACAAACATCCAATACTAGGCCTAAAATACAATAACATCATAATTAGATTAGAATTATGTTTAGCCTGTTATTGATACGCAGATGAGCTTTGCATTAAAACCATTAATTCTTATTAGTATTAACAGCTATTCCATGATCTCTGCCTGGATTTAAAGTGTCCCAGGACAACGTACAGTTGAATAAACCGGCTGTCTTTAGGTGATCTCGATTTAGCATCTACTGAGATACGGAAACCAATGGTTAAATAAAGGGATTATGTGAATTCATTACTCAGTACAATGTGCCTGTTATTCAGTTCTGAAATGTAGCAATGAAACAAATGATTCTACTGCTTACCTCCACTGCTTACTGGGAGCTGTAATAGAAATGCCTGCCTCTCTGCAGTCTCTCAGCTGCCATTACCTTGGCTCTAGGCAAGAAATACTGTAACTCTGAGAGGTGATCTCAGTTATTATATATCACAGATTAGAAACAGGCTGTATAGAACTGAAGCTATCTGCCCTGATACAGCAAAGTATATAAATAAGGTATGGTGCAAACTGTGTTAGGATAGTTATTACTGTACATTCCAAAAACTACCGCAGGTTTAAACCTGCCCAACTCTGTCAGTGGGCAAGTAGTGTCCTATATTTTAAAGAGTATCACAGGAAACAAAAAAGAGCAACAACAACATAATATATTAGATATTACATTAATTCATGTTAGGATTATTCTTATCTTAAACAGCCAAAAAGGGGGCGCGCTATCATGATCGACACGAGTGAGTGTGTGGGTAATATGGTACCACCATTCCCAAGACACCACCTTCCCCAAACAGTAACCCCGAAGCTGGCAATTACTTTGAGTCCTTTATGTGCCTCAATATCCCTTAACTTCAAGGACTCTCGGTGAGGCAAATGCATTTTCTTTTAATTTTAGCATAAAAATATATAAATTTATAGCAAAGATAACAGACCTCTTTCTGCATCGGCCACAACCACACAGCAATTTTACTTACCATGTTATTCGTTATATTCGTACTGGAGGAAAAATTATTAGTTTTTTTGTTTATTTATAAAATATTTTACCAGGAAGGATACATTGAGATTTCTCTCGTTTTCAGGTATGTCCTGGGTATTTTAATTAAATCCGAATGGCAAAATTAAAGTAGCCACGCTGTGACTGTAAAACAGTTTGAGAGTTTTTCAAAATGAGCTCTTTTTACCTTGAAATTCCCATTCAGATTTCAATGCATTACAACACTGAGTTCAATTAATAACTACATTAATTTCCTCATAAGAGCATTAATTAATATTGGCACGTGAAATTAGATTTGTGTGAGGAATGCCTGCTAATTGCCATGAATCACTCTTTTAAGCAATCACACTACAAAGCAAAGGGAGAAATGATAAGATAATATAGAATATTGATTTCCTTCACATTGTACTTGAGTCACAGCCAGGTAATGGGAGACGATATAACATTATGGAATGTTTAAAAAAAAAAAAATACTTTGCATGACCATGGTGCTACAAAACCTCAAAGAGAGCTATATCATGGACACACTGACTTCCCAAAGTCGGGGAGTCCATGAAAACATTCTCTAAAGTCTGGGAGCCGTGGGAAAACTATACAGATAATTAATAGTCAAGGCCCTCAGTGTTTGAACCAAGGCTATTATAGGTCGCCATCCCTCCTCCGTCCCTCCCAAAGTCAAAAGACACTCCCCCTCGCCGACCAGAGACCCTCTGATCCTTCGCTACTATCCTTCTTTCTCGTCTTTCTCTATCTTTTCCTCTTTCTTCTTTGTCGAAACCCTTATATTTGTTTTTTTTTTCTTTTTCTCTCTCTTCCTAAAAGTGTAAAACCCTTAGGATTCAGGACAGAGCATCACATCTAACCGAAGCATGGCATTTGTCTTCACATAAACCAGTTTATCATCAAATGGCAAGTGGAGATTATCACTGATATTGCTATTTCTGAACACTCAGTTGACTTGTCACATATTTTAGAATGACATAGCCCTAACCTCAACTCTGTATTCTGTAACCCTTTTGTCATGAACAATTGGAAATGTTATATACCTCCAAATGCCTTAATCCTAACCTCATCTATAATATTTTGTACACTCCTCCCTGCCATACGACTTATTGCGGAAGGTTTTTTTTGTGTGATATTATTATTTTTGTAAACTGGTGTATCTGCCAAATTGTATACTGCATGTCTCCTGTTATTCTGAGAAAAATAAAGAATGTAAAATAAAAAATACTCTGCAAACTGTGAGGATATTTCTAGTAGGTGAGAAGCTATAGTCTGGGTCTGAATGAATAAAATGTGTCAGAGAGTGCTAGGTCCCAACCCAGCACAATCCCCAGGCAATCGATCACATGATCACGCTCCTATCTTCAGACTCCATACAGGCCAAGTGAGGGTCTACAGTATGTGTTAAACATCTGCCTCTCCAATTCACTATTGTAACAAAAAAACTGATAAAAAGGTTTATAGAAAATTTAAAGGAACCCTAGCCGACATCTATATTCCATTATAACCAAGGGACTGACATAGTATAGGGTTTGCAAGTTCTACATTGAAGTCTGTTTTCCAGGCGTGCCTGCAATCACTAGATCAGGTACCTGCTGGGGCAATTTTAGAATCTGACCTCTAGTGTGTTACATCCATTTTTTCGTGACTGAACCCGTTCATTTTCCAAATCTGTTATTTCAGGAGAAGGATGTATGACGGCAGCAGTTTACCAACTAAGCAACACTCTGACTGGAGATTGCGAGACTCTCCATGTGGTTTGAAGCTCACTCCTGGCGGAGCTGCAGACTGAAGAGAGAAGGCACCCACTGGACCACCAGGTCAGGTATTTATTACCCCCTGTCAATGCCCCTCTACCCCCTAACTCCTGTCACTGCCCCTCTACCCCCCCAACCCCTGTCACTATTCCTCTACCCCCAACCCCTGTCACTACCACTCTACCCCCTGTCACTGCCCCTCCACCCCGTACCTCCTCTCACTGCCTCTACCCACTAACACCTGTCACTGCCTCTCTACCCCCTGTCACTGTCCCTCCACCCCATACCCCTGTCACTGCCCTCTACCCCCTGTCACTGCCCCTGCACCCCTCTACCCCCCTTTCACTGCCCCTACCCCTGTCACTGCCCTTCTACCCCCTGTCACTGTCCCTCCACCCCATACCCCTGTCACTGCCCCTCTAACCCCTGTCCCTGCCCTCCACCCCTCTACCCCCTTTCACTGCCCCCTACCCTTGTCACTGCCCCCTACCCCTGTCACTGCCCCTCTCCACCCCTCTACCCCCCTTTCACTGCCCCTACCCCTGTCACTGCCCCCTACCCCATGTCACTGCCCTCTACCCTCCTAACCCCTGTCACTGCCACTCTACCATCCTAATCCCTGTCACTGCCCTCCACCCCTACCCCATGTCACTGCCCCCTCTACCACCTTTCACTGCCCCTCCACCCTCTACCCCCTGTCACTGCTCCTACCTCCTGTGACAGTCCCCCACCCCCACACCCCCAGTCAAAGCCACTCATGTGTATATATATTGACACTTGAGACAAAGACTATCCGGAATGAAGAATTTCTTGCTGAAATGACAGTTAAGTGTGATCTAAGAAGATCTTTTCGAACGACTATAGAAGGATTACTTCATCATCTCAGAAAGAGGCTTGACACACAAGGAAGCAACCAGTGACTGGTAACGTGTCGACACGATACTCATAATATGACGGAACTCCAGGTGAGAGTGTCCAACGTAATGAATATTTGTTACCATATAGAGGCTTGGACCACACGCGAACTACCTAGGATTGGTAGTTACGCACTAGAACAAGAACACCGGATAATAATCCTTTTATTATGAAGGTATAAAAACACAAACTAGAGAACCAGGGACTTACACATTCTATACCCAGCTGAGGAAGCTACGTCTGGTAGTGAAACGCGTCCTGGGACTATTTATGGACATTGTTCCCTTTTTATTTGTATGTTTTGAAATTGTATTAATAAATTCATTTGTATTTGACCTTGGTTCCCGAATCACCTTTATAAAGAGGGAGTGTAGTCCTGAACGACACAATACGATACTGCAGAGCCATAGGGGCTCTATGTTTGTAAGCATTGATTTGGCTTACAACCCTATACTACTGTTTAAGATAATACTACTCTATTTTGGCTTTATTTGCCTCCCCTAGGACTGGACATCTATCTCCTATAGGGGTGGGTCACCTTAACGGACCCGAGGTTATCCACACCGGAGCTAGGTTCTTTAGCTCCCCGTTTATGAGTGTCCTGTGCATATTCTTTCTATCTCCACTTCCATTTTATATGATCTGCACTATGTTGTATTCTTTATATTTTTAGAAGTTTGGAGATTCATATATTTGAACGCACACCGATTGTTATATTTGAGGTAATCATTACCTTACAATAAGCGCTACACCTTTAATGTTTTTTTTTGTCTATTAGTTGGTGTTATTTGGGAAAGTTACACTGGTGGTGTTTGGCTGCTCCTGATTAATATTTATTTTTGGAATTTTCCCTTAAGTATATGTATTTTTTATAAGCACTAATACCTATTTCTCTGCTTACATTTAATTTGATTTGAATGCTCTGCTTCTTGTTTAGCTATAGGGTATTCTATAGGGTATTCTGAATTGTAACCCAAACACTCACTATATTCTTGTATATTACCTAAAAAAATAAAGACACGAGAAGACACACTGAAGCTTTTCCTGATAAAATGCAGTAGAAAATATCAAGAAATTCACTACAATCCAAAATAAATGAGACTGGTATCTCTCTCCATGAAAAATAAATGAGAACAATCTTGCTTTGTTACAAACACAATTGTAAGCAGTATAGAAAAGTTATTCTGCCTCAATGTGGAAAAGAACAAGCTACTATTTAATTCTTAAACTGTCATAATAAAGGGTTACTCCAATCATTATAACAATGTGATGTAGTGGTTATGGTACCAGGAGTACCCTGATCCGGCTTCCCGATAACGAGGCAAACTGTTTAGCAATGGTTTGCCCCCTTACCTGGGTCCCCTGCCAGGCTCTGACACTCCCAAGGGATCTGCTGAGTTGCTTCTGGTTTATGCAGAGCCGCAGAAGACCCAGCCATCACTATTAACAGGCCACTTACAGCCAATGAATGCAAGTCAGTGCAACATAAATTGACACCGACCAGTATGGAACTCTAGTTCTGGGCTGGCTGATGACACCCCAATAATGCTGCCAAACATAGTTACACCCTCTGGCAGCAGAGGGGTTAAACACTGTGTTTGAAAAGTTTCATAGTGAAACACTGTAAATATAGACTGCAGGCACCATATCCAGTTCAAATCACTGACATGTAGGGGGCGGGGCTGGCCCGCCATGCTGACCGGTCGCATGCAGGAGAGGCTCCAGAGAAATCTGGCCTCTCAGGCTGCAAATGTAAGCGTTTAAACCAAAAACAACCTACGAGATACTCACACGGATGAAGCAGAGATTGCAGACCCTGAGATCGGGAGTTTCAAGACCCCCGGAGGGAGTATGAGGCTTTGGAGGCTGCGGCCTACCCAGGAGATGAGCAGGGTGGATGGCTGCCACCATGATTCCCTTCCCAACTGCCACACGCCGACTTCATGAGTCGCCTGCAGGTCCCGTTCCCCCCCCTCTGGGCCGGAGGGGTCATCCCGGTCCCCATTGGGGAGAGCTCAAACTAAGAGGAGCCTAAGGCGCACAGACCACCCAAGGCCTACGAGGTAAAATGGCGGCGACTCATGGCACTACACAAGCTGCTCCTGCACCACGGAGCCTATGCGAGCTCTTGTTCCGTCTCCGGCCCCGGCGGAGAACCTCACCGCGTGTCCAACGATAAAGCGAGAGGACCCGTGAGAGTCATCTAACCTACCCATGACAGACGTCCCCCTGGCGGGGTTGGGCGCCAGGCGGGAGCTGATAAACCGTGCCGCAACACAGACTTGCCAGGCGGACTCACACCATTATCCACAAGCCTGCCAAGCACTGAATATCAAGCCTGATAAGGGGCTATCACCCACACACGGATGAGTACCTGTAACCCTTGGAAGCACAGGGGGTCCCCATTATGCTGAACTGCTGTGGTGCCTGTCTCCTCACAATGAAGATCGTCATTTCTGAGCATGCACAGCGCAGATAACAGCCAACCGGACAAGAATCTCCTGGGGACAGCAGCCTCACCTGAGGTGATACAACAGCCAGCATGCCATCCTTAAACATCTCTCTTCATTTGACCTCATACAGAGACATATAATAACACAATGGTCAGCTCAGCTCCAGTGGTCTATAAGCTTCATTAGTCTTATCTTGCTGTAACTTCTGTATATTAATAATTGTGCATTTAACTACAGGTCTATGCTACCTCTTACATGTCTAGCAGACTTCACTGTTTCATAGATAACTACCTGCTCTTTGTCTAGCTGGATATACCTAACCCAACGCGGAGCCTTAATTCTATACCCTTACCTGTCTAGACACGGATATTAAGCTAATATATCTCCGGTGGAACGACCTCCTAGTCACGTTAGGCTAGCATGATGTTACTGTAAAACTGTACAGAGAGCTGGTTTCTTTTCTCATGTTTTCTTTACTATATCACAAATGTGCAATGTCGTATGCCATACCACTGTTTCACTATGTTTACTGAACTGTCTGCATCAGCTGTTGTGGCAATGCAAGGCTCCCTGTTTATCTATGCACGACCAAAATAAAGAATTTAAAAAATCACTGACATGCTCATGGAGCTTGAATTAATACTTTAATTAATCAAACAGTTTGTTACAGCATAGCGGTTACATTAAGAAGTTACGATTGACCTACACAGTTGCTAACACTGTACACGTGAAATTCTATTCTCTGTAAAGTGACAGTGTTGCAGTCTGGTACATTCTTTATGCTTTTAGATAGTTCTAAAGAACATATTCAGTGCACGATGACTGTAAAATAGCCAATATATATAATTGGATAAGGAATGGAAAATAGATCAATAACTTGGAACCCAGCCATCGTGTCGTTAATAGGATTCCTATCTTTCATGTGATGTTCATTCTCTTTGATCTAAACCCATTTCTATTGTCTGTCCAGTCAATCCTTCTTAAATTGCACAAATCAAATAAACAAATGTCACAATTCATGGAAATCCTGCATTTGCTGAGTGTGTCTTGTTTGTATCATACAAAAAATAACAGTAAAACACATATACCACACCAAGCCATAACACATTAACATGCTGACAATATCTTGCAGTACAATGAATACCAATTCCAAGACTGCCCTCTTGTGAACAAACTGACAAAGTGAAAAAAAAAAACAAGACATCTTAAATGCAGATAGCAGACAAAGAGTTAAATAGTTGCTTGTTGAAGTATGTTATCTGTGGGTAAAATAAGCTTATTGTAATGTGTTATCCCTGAGAATATTAAACGAATCTAATGAAACTTCCCAGTGGATGTAAAGTGTTCCTACATAATGTACACACAGTGTGGAAGCCAAGAACTTACTGGAATGTATCGGACTATCTGTAAAAAGGGTTTCTATGATGTTCCGAGTTGCACAATTTGAACAGAACCACAGAACTGGGTTAACAAAAACAAATATAGGAATTAGAACATTTGAGCTGTCTCCGGTACCTGGGGCATATTCTCACAGTTCATTCAAGTGTTAATTATTGGAAAATAAAATATAATTTCACATTAAAATAGCTAAACATGAAAAATTCTGCCAATTTGCCTTAAAACGTGATATTTCACTTTGAATTCCAGACAAATCACACTTTACTTAATGACTAGTCATCAAACCGAACTCGCGTCTAAATAACTGGATTCACTGGCTGACTAGGCCGGCAATGGATACAGTGTTATAATTATGGTCAGATACATAACATACAACTAGCTGGAGTCCCTAAGGCAATTCAATAAGCAGATAATCTTACAGCTTGTCTCATTCTCTTCCTTCAACCTATGAGCATGATAATGATGCGTGCCCAGGACCCTCGCTGCATCTGAAAAAATCCCAGGGTTTCCTCATTATTTTCTGAGATCGTGTTCTCTGCTCGTTCTTTATTAGTTAAATACTGTGCTGACTGACAGCTTACACAGCCAATCGTCTCATTTAGAAATTACTATGAAAATTGCAGTACCTCCACCGATTTTGGGGTTTTATGCCTCGCTTTGTCACATATGTGAGCACGCTTCACATTTACCAATACATTCTAGAATGAAAAGAGTTATGAAAATTACATACATTAACAATATATACTTTTAAAGACTCTGTTTATTTTCCAATGCTTTTTCCATTGCAGGTAGAGGTATATATGTAAAAAATACAAAAATAGGATATGTGCTAAGGTATCAGCTAAGTATAGGTATGATCACTGGCAGCAAACATTAATAGTAAGGGATTACCTCAAAACCTTATTGTAGAATATAGAAGGAACAATACAAAAAACAGATGTAGGTTGCACCAAAATATAAAGTCCAATTAGTCCAGAAATGCTTCAGTATGTTCTTAGCTGGTAACAGTCCAGACTTCAAATATTGGGAGTATATAAAATAAAACAGAAAACAACCGGTGATAGTGTAGAGCTCTCAGAGCTGGTTTCCTAGCTCTCTTAAATGTGAGTGATATACCCAGGGCTGCCATCAGAAATGTGGGGGCCCCTCACACAGCTCAAGGCTTGGGCCCCCTGGGGCCACCCCAGTGACTGCCCATAATGCCAAGCAATGAGTCCACCTACTGTCACGGCTCCTGTAGGCGAGCGGCATCCCCTCTGCGCTGCACGCCGCTCGCGTCCTCCTCCTCGCCTCCCAACGGGATAATTAAGTACTGCTGTTATATACTTACCTTTCCTGTCTCTCAGTGCCCTATTGTGGTCTTGTGATACCTGTATTGCAGTTTGCTCGTGTTTCTCTCTGGTTACCGATTATTTGGCTTGTTATTTCGATTCTCCTGTATTCTCCATTCCTTTGACCCCCGCCGATCATGTGACTGTTCTATCTAAATATAATATGTAAGGTATTGTGAGTATAAAACCAAGTTTTTAATTTTAAACTATCACATGTTTCACATATAGGTATGTACTCACTTACACATATAAAATTTAGCACTTTAAAAAAAAAAAAGATGGAATTATGACATAATTTTGGGTCCATTTTCTAATATGTTCACTGCCTATATAAACCTGTATGTAACAGGATGTACTTTCTGATCTCCACTTGATAAAGCCTAAGGGCGAAACGCGTTGTGGTTTTTTAAACTATGTTGTTTTAAATAAAGGTATTTTGGCCACTTTCTTACGGTGAGTTAGCCATCTTACTTTTTATTACTATTATCATTTTACTTTTTTACTACTACCATCCTTTTATCCGGCACCAGAAGTGGTTTTACTTTCCAGTGAGGATATTACTCCCAAGAATCCTAGGTGGGGATTATACCACTCAAGCTGTATTCATTGAACAGTTAGTCTGTTCAACTAAATGTGAGTAACCACTTGGTTTTTTATCTTCTCACCTCTGGCATTTTATACTTTGAGCACCATTGCTGTTCCCGCTTTTATTTCCACATATGGTTCCCTAATCAAGAAAGAATACTAAGACCTCACGTATCCCATAAGTGGGGATTATACCACTGTACGTTATCAACACTAGAGCTAAGTCTATAGCTCTTGAAAACGTGAGTAGGACCATATACTCTTTTATTGCTTCTACCCCCTTCTGGACATACTATACCATCAGTTGTTATTTTCTCATTTCATATGATGTACAAAGACGCATCTACACCACTCTGAAGAATCCCCCACTACAAAAGACTGTATTCACCCACTACAAAAGACTGTATTCACCTCTACTATTTATTCTGGACTTCTATTTGCTTATTATCTATTATATATATTGCATTCTAGTCTGCCTATTCTATGCTCTTTTAATTTATGTGGTTTGTAGTGGCGCTGCCTTCCTTTCTTTCTTTTTTCTATGCAGTGTGTGTGTAGGGATGCATTGTGTTTGTGTAGAGATGCATTGTGTGTGTGTGTGTGTGTGCGCATGTAGGGATGCATTGTGTGTGTGTGTGTGTGTGTGTGTGTATGTAGGGATGCATTGTGTGCGTCTGTGTATATGTTGGAATACATCGTGTGTGTGTGTGTATGTATGTAGGACTACCTTGTGTATGTAGGCATGCAGTGTGTGTGTGTGTAGGGATGCATTGTGTTTGTGTAGGGATGCATTGTGTGTGTGTGTGTGTGTGTGTGTGCGTGTGCGCATGTAGGGATGCATTGTGTGTGCGTGTGTGCATGTAGGGATGCATTGTGTGCAAAGGGATCCATTGTGTGTATGTGTGAAAGTGTTTGTTGAGTAGTGTAGGGGCTGAGTTTTGTGGGGGCTGAGGTTGCCTTGGCAACGCTCTGAAAGCTGGGACTCGGCTAGCCACAGAGGTAAAGGCTACTGCCCCGTTCCTTCTGCACAAACTCTGCAAAAACCCGTGGAGGGAGATATTTAATCTCCCTGACTGGGTCTGTGTGCATGTAAGGGGTCCAGGCTTTTGGGGCCTCCTGGTGGTCTTGGCCCCTTAAAAAGTAAAAGGGTTGTACTCCCCTGACAGAATCCCTTGTCCAGGCCCCCCAGGGCTGCTGGGCCCATGACAACTGTCACAGCTGTCATGCCCTGATGGGGGCCCTGGATATACTATATGCATTTATGTTATGTTTCCTGTACCCAGTTCCAAACACTCTGCACCATCACCTTTTATTTTCTGTTTTATTCTATATGAAGTCTGGACAGGAACCAGCTAAGAACATACTCATGCATTTGTGGACTAATTGGACTTTATATTTTGGTGCAACCTACATCTGTTTTTTTTAGGTGTGTATATATGTGTGTAGTATCAGCGAATGCAGGTGTATTTATGTTGAGATTCTGTTTCTGAAAATGTCAGTGTGTGTAAAGGGACTGTCGTAACACCCTGATTGCACAGTCTTAAAGACAGAGGGATGTATAGTGTCAATGCAGGTCAATTAGGGTGTATGCATAGGCAACATGGTAACTTCACTCCAGCATTGTATCCTTCATATAGACAATACTAAAAAACAATTATTTAAAATCTGTAACAGAGCCCAATGGGCCAGGCTGCTGTAGATTTCTGGCAATTTCTGTTCTCTAGGCAGACTTTTCCCAAATCCCTACTTGAGATATTAAGATTATGCACATTTCAAGTTTGCAGTAAGATTTATTTTTCTTTCACCACAATTTATTTGGAACTTGGCTATACGCTAACTGAAAGACTCCTAAACCAGAACCAGCACTATGCTGACGAGACCCAAAAGGGTTGACACTGTAACGTCCATGGTTGGTTTCTGGTCAATGATGCTTTTGGATCACAAGCCATGCTTTAGTTTAAAAAGCCATGTTTAAAACAGAGTGCCGTTGCTAAGGGTATCTCCTTAAACTGCAGCCGTCGGACTGTCGTTGCCAGCTGCTGAGCTGGCGGTTGCAGAGATCTCTCCTATAGGCTGTCCGGAGATCTTGCTTCTGTGTTTTCTTTCAGTATGGCTGGTTGGTTAAGTTTCTGTAAGAAAGACAGTTGATCGTCAGCAGAGGACAGGGTCAGCGGCTCATCCTCTCTTGGTACCACAATGGTGCCCTGCGTCCCCCAGCAGTACTTGACCAAGTGATCTCTCAGTCTTTTGCAATTGGAGACAATTTTTGTTTCTTCAGCAAGACAGCAAACGGGAGGTTCCAAGCTACCAGGCTCCCCTCAAATTCCACAGTGCCTAGGCCTCTGGAGCGGGGCATGATAGCGGAACGTGCCGCAATTTCCCTGGTCACAACTATTGTGTCTCTTGGGGCCCCAGCTGGGGTTGCGGTTGATTTGCGCATTTGGAACACTGATATCACTGGCGATGGGTCAGAAATCCCATAGAGGCCCATAGAAGCAATCAGGGGGGTTGTAAATGGCATCAGCTCTGCTCCTCCAACCGTTTCCGAGATACCTCTAAGAGAGATGTTCTTTTGCCTGTGTCTTGTTTCCAGCGCAGTGACAGTTTTGGTCAGCCTCTGTAGCTGCTGTGTAAGGCCTTCCACTTAGTCTCCTGTATCAGAGTATCTCTAGCTGATTCTCGGGCCTCCACTGCTGCCAGTTTCTTCTATAAGATGCCTGAAGGTCGGTCTTCTATACCTTCCTCAGGTCCAGCAGTAGTCTTTTGATATCTCCCTTCGTGAAGGGAGACAAATCCTCAACTGAGTCAGATTCTTTGTACAAGAAAGCTGAAGTGTGTTTGGGTTGTGGAGTGGTCCTTCAATTCTTTCTCTGTATATAGACATGTATCTGTGTGCATATGTGTGTGTGTATATATATATATAGTCATGCAAATACCTTCATATGGTTACTTGGGCAAATATATTCCTTCATATATTTGCAAAAATCCATATAGATATTTGCACGCATATGTTCCATTTAAATACATGCTCAAATATAGTTATACTTTCATGCATATTCTTCTGAGCTATATATATATATATATGTGTGTATGCGCAATATTTGCATACATACATTCATCTATGTCAGCATATGTTTTACAAATTACATTTCCTTTTTAGCTAAAAATATATTTATTATGATATTCAAACATATTCACATATATTCAAAATATGTTCCTATAAATATTTGCATATACATTTTAATACACGCCAGCACATTTGTTCCAATGTATATTTGCATATGAATTCCAGTAGGTTTCTGCTTATGCAGAGTATGATGTTCAGACAATGAAACACGTTTTGCCGGTATGAGTCGGTCCGCCAGCGCATCGAATATGAAACAAAGCAGTGATGATACAGTGACAGATATGCAGATTTAATATCAGACAATTCATATATAGAAATGTGAATCATGAAGGAATAAGCATCTTTTTTATACAAAGTTCCTCAAGTTTTGATAACAAGACTACACGGAGCTTTAAAATAATTGTTAATTTCTCACACTTTGTAATTGATTTCAAATTCTATGAGACATCATCAGACCACTGGTCTGGCCACTGTAGACACCTTCAGTTCCTTTTCAGTTCTAAACAATGATTCCTCACTTCATGGAATGCACAGTAAACTGGTTGTGGATCAAGTGATATCCTCGGTTTGTCAAGAACATTCGACTTTTGTTAATTTTCCATCTACTGAGCTGGATTGGAGTACAGTGGGAAACCAACACAACAAAAAACATGCAGAATATAGAATGCCTAGGCAGGCTTGTGAACATGTAAGCAAAGTATACAATGTTTAGGCAGGGTGTAGAACATGCAGAGTACAGAATGTCTAGGCAGCCTGGAGAACATGCAGAATGTAGAATGGGTAGGCAGTGTTGAGAACATGCAAAATATGGAATGTCTAGGCAGGGTGTAGAACATGCAGAGTACAGAATGTCTAGGCAGCCTGAAAACCATGCAGATTATAGAATGTGTAGGCAGTGTTGAGAACATGCAAAATATAGAATGTCTAGTCTGGGTGGAGAACATGTAGAGTGTAGAATGTCTAGGCAGGGTGGAGAACATGCAGAGTGTAGAATGTCTAGGCAGGGTGGAAAACATGCAGAGTATAGAATGTCTAGGCAGGGTGGAGAACATGCAGAGTGTAGAATGTCTAAGCAGGTTGGAGGACATGTAGAGTATAGAATGTCTAGGCAGGGTGGAGAACATGCAGAGTGTAGAATATCTAGGCAGGGTGGAGAACATGCAGAGTATAGAATATCTAGTCAGGGTGGAGAACACAGAGTGTATAATGCTTGGTTGGAGAACATGCAACGTATAGAAACTCTCTAAATGTTTGTAAGTATGTACTGCATGATTATAAGTATGATATTTATAAATATCATTACAGATACTGACAGACAGATAATATTTCATAGTAAACATCATATAAAATTGTATCACACCTGTAGCTGAAATGGAATATTACAAATATTTAATCAACACATTTGGAAAAAACATAGAAAAACTATTGATATTACGTGTCCCTTTAATTCAAGGTGCAGCAAGTAGAATGGTCTATTTAATTTAACTAAGCATCTCTCTAAGCAGGCAATCTATGCAGACACGTATACTGATACAGATTTAATAGTGCAATTTTAGCAGTGATACAAAGACAATTCAGAGAAAGCACTGCCAGAGATTTCATGTTAAGAGATGTGCTGCTTAGTGACAACAGAACATTGTGAAAGTCAATGTCACTCTAGGTTTCAGTGTGACCCATGATGCCAAGATACTGTCTTAGAAAATGTCATGCAGACCAGATGTCCTCAATATGAGAGAGCCAAATGCTCTTCTTAGCTTTTACTCCAGGACACAAGGGCAGTGAGAGGCACTAATGAATATACATTGGATATCTACACAAAACTGCCAAGACAAGAGATAGAACGGGGAGAAAAATCTGGGCTCAGAATCAAGTTTTATGTATTTTGCCTGTGATAATAAATCTGACTTCTCAATCACAACCAACACACAAATAACTTATGGTTTTCAAAATACACAATGAGAAACGGGTTATAGATTGAGTAAGCGGGCATGGAGCAAATTATAAAGGAGAACGTGGAAGAATTAGAGGGAGTGTATAGAGTGTGGATTTGGGGGATAAGTAATCAATAGAGCAAGAGCAGTGTTTTGCGCAGAAGAATGCTGGAATGTGAGAGGGAGAGAGTGAGTGGTGGTGGGATTGGGATCCACAGATGGAGGGAGAATCGAAGAGGGGACATGCACCAAGGGAGGAAGAAGGTGAGAAATGCACCAGAAGGAGGGCAGTTAGACTCATCGTGGAGAGGGGAAGATGTCTCCTTTGGGATGGTTCTCCTCTAAAGGAGGGAGGAATGATTTGCACAAAGGATGGATATGTACAAAGTGCCAGAGGGCACTAAGGGAGCAGGGGGGAGATGCACAAAAGGTTAAGTTATGGCTTAGGTAGGTAGATAGTAAAAAGATATCCCTTCCTATGTAGATGGGTGTTCTCCAAGTGAATATTTAAAAGTTTAGAATGTGTGGTAAGAATCCAGGGGAAAGCTAGTGATAGGACGATCAGTGACCAGAGATAGAGTGAAAACATACAGACAAGTATCTTAAATCCTAATACATCATATCCTTTAGCAATGTATTCGGTAGCTACATACAGTGAGGGAAAAAAAGTATTTGATCCCGTGCTGATTTTGAACGTTTGCCCACTGGCAAAGAAATGATCAGTCTATAATTTTAATGGTAGGTATATTTTTACAGTGAAAGACAGAATAACAACAACAAAAATCCAGAAAAACGCATGTCAAAAAAGTTATAAATTGATTTGCATGTCAAATCTTTTTTTCCCTCACTGTAGGTGTTAGCGCTATAAATATACATTGCAATGATGAAAAAAGAAGATTATTAGAGGCTCAATTAGAGTGGTGGTCCTGCTACATGTAGGCACTGTCAATGTAAGTTTGCAAACAATGTAAAGCTTGTATAAGATACAAACTACATCACTCACACTTTTACACTGAACTCAGAACTCTCAAACGAATGTCTTCTACTGATTGAGAAATTGAATTATTAGTAATGTCACTCTGGTTTTCCTCTATATTAGAAGCTGTGGGTGTCTTGTATTGTGTGATTGTCTCTGTGGCACAGATATATTCAAAGAGAGTCATTTATCAAAGTGTTCTGTTCTAAAAAGTGGTCTGAAGTAACAGAAGTAGAGTTATCACCATGAGAACCAGGGGAACCAGCCGCCACATTCCTATAGTGATTCCACTCCTTTTTCATCACTTTGTAGAAGAGAACACTTTTATAAAAAAAAAACTCTATCTTTTTAATACATTTTATGTTGTTCTGTTTTGTGTTAACCCCATAAAGACGGAGACAATTGTACAAGTTCTGAACCAAAATAGCACCTGGAATTTGCGCTATATGTCTGTTCAACCATAATGTATCTCTTTCATATTAAGTG
The DNA here is from genome assembly GCA_933207985.1 of Pelobates cultripes. Taxonomy (NCBI): domain Eukaryota; kingdom Metazoa; phylum Chordata; class Amphibia; order Anura; family Pelobatidae; genus Pelobates; species Pelobates cultripes. The sequence goes on along the minus strand of OW240923.1, from coordinate 13,939,126 downwards.
CACCCACACTTATTATATATCATTTTGTTCAGGAGAAACAGGGCTTTCATTTCATATCAAATATTTATATATGAAACATAATTTAATATGAATAAAATATTTTTTTAAAAAGTGTGAGAAATCAGTTTAACTGTGAATGTCATAATACTGTTGGCTTTTACTGCAACAAAACGCACATATTTGGATACTCTAATGTTGCACAAGTACAACAGTACTCCCCATGTACATGCTTTTTATGGAGTTTTTAAAAGTTACAGGGTCAAATAAAGAGCATGCCCATTCCACATTGAAATTTGCCAGATTGCTTTGCTGGAATCATGTTGCCTTTGAGACTGTATGGCAGCCCATAAATGAAAATGACCCCCATTATGGCATACCATCGACAAAAGTAGACAACTCAGGGTATTCAATCTGTCAATCACGGCGATCATGTGATTGCAGTGTCATCGGAATCACGTGACTCCAATTGGCGGGATTGGCTGTAGGGGCACTGCCTCGGTTTTCAGGCAGTCCCTCCAATCAGATCCTTTTGTAGGACGGCATAGCATGCCATAACGCTGGGAAGGAGTTAATGATTATAGCCCTTCGCTTGCTACTTGCCTCTATTTACATTTATTATCTTCTCTTTCTTGTGCCAGATCTCAATATCTGGGTGCAGCCATTTTATTCTCCTCTACCAATCAGTGTCAAACAGCACTTACCTTGCATGTGCTTTTAGTTTCCAATGCTTCTCTGCAAGAAGCTCTGGAAAGAACGATGGAAGATGTCAACGAGATGTTGACAAAAAAGGAGGTGAAGTAGATGGCTGCAATGATGGTGTCTTGTCACTGGAAACCAGGTAAGTAAAAAAAGAGGGGAGAGGGAGGTTGTGGTAATAGCAGGGAACTTGTATTCTCAAAAAAGCATTTTTTTTTAAAGTTCTGCCAATTTGGCTGCTATACGTAGGGTAAAGTGTTCCTTACTTTTCATTAAATATTTTATGAAAACAAGAGCGCTCAGAAAAAAAATAAAATAAAATGATATTGAGACTCAGGGAGCAATATAGAAGCAGATTAGATAAAGTTTAGTATTGGTGACAGAGTACTTTAATCTTTTTATTTAGGGTGAAGGTTCCTTAGTTTTGTAGCAGCTGCCTAATTGGTTTAATTCACTTATACCTCACCGTTCTAAAATTTCTGTTTAGTAACCAATTACTGGAATACTGCTACACAGTTTGGAACAAGGCTTAAGAAGTGTGGTTCATTTTCATGTCTGAGCAAATGGCAACAAAAAAAATTACAATATTCATATTTTATATGTTTAGAAAGATAAATATATAAAGATAAACAAATGTATATATATATATAAGTGAAACAAAATTGACCCGGGTTCCATGTTGGACGCTTACATCGCAATGCACACATTCAAATAAAAGTTTTCAGTAATCTCATTACAGGCTGCAGGCTCCGACGCCTGCCAAAAATAGCTGGCTCATTGCAAATAAAGGCCTTTTCCAAGCACATTTGTCAAAAGCAATAAAAAGTCTGTGACCCGCTGCTTACAACACAAAGCAGCAAACAATGACGCCCTCCGAACAGTGTGCGGCTTCACTAACATTTTCATAAACTGTAAATACATTGAGTCATCGTACTGACTGGGATAACGCAGCTGCAGTGGACTACATTTCCCACAATCCTCTGCCCTTCAATAAAGCTAAATCCTGAATAGGTTCAATGCCAGAGATTGTCCACAATGGCCAATGACCAGAGCTTTGTGCACATAATGTGATCAAAGTTTATTTTCTGAGAGAACACAATCAATTTCAATAAACCAGCTGGAATATAGGATCCTACTCGCACATGTAAATCATGGAGCTCTATATGTTTTCTTTATGATTGCGCTCTCCAGCTTTAATCTTCTTTATGAACAATTTCAAACAGGACATGGCCTGTAGGTAATGTCAGAGCTGTATGTCAGGACAGGGAGGACCGTTTTCCTCAATGGGATTTCTGCCATTACCTTGAATAAGATTTATATCACTAGCTGTTACGGATTTATTCTGTGATTGACAAAGGGATGAAGGCAGGGCATTGCTAGGAGTGGATACACAGGGCTGGAGCCCCAAGTCTCTTTTTTTGCCAGTCTTTAAAAATTCTGAATTTTAATAGAGAATAGGCAACATTGGAAGATGATTGCTGTGATCAGGAACTATCTAGAAATATGGAATGGTGTTTTTTTGTGGTTTTTTTTTACAAATACATTATTTACATCTATATAGATATTGATATAGCTCACTCAGGATCCAGTGACACAGTGACAAGGACAAACTAAACAAACCTTGAATACAGCAAAGGGAGTCAGCAGAAGGCTACATTGTAAGGAGCGGTCTAAGCACCATAACCACTACAGCACACTGCGCTGGGTATGACCCTAGGACTGCCCTGGCTTTCCCCGTGTAAGTAGTCAAACTGCTTGCTAATAGCATCAGCTGATGGCTTAGACAATGAGCTAAACCCTGCACCACCCTGTAGTGGCTATGGTGCTTGGAGTGTCCCTTTGATATCATGCACAAAAGAGCTTCTATTGCAGTGCTTCCCAAACCAGTACTCAGGATCCACCAACAGTCCAGGACAGTATCTCCAGTGGAATAAAACAGGGAAATACATAAATCCTGGATAGTTTCTGAACTACTGTTCTTTTGTATATTTTTTCATGTTTCCCATCAATGAAGACTTCTGTGCATGAGAAGACACTAACTCCTTCAGCAAGTCTTCAGCATGTGTTGAACGATGACACCCAGAATGCCTATCTAGTTGTAGGGTTGTATGCAGCCGATCCAAGCCACAAGCAGTGTGCATGAGACACACACAGGTTTATTCACTGAACTTACCAATGTTTTGCTAAAATTTGCTTCATATAAAAAATTCTATGAAACTATTTTCCAGCTTAGCCATGTTCTCCTAAAAAAGTTGTCATTACATTTCCAAATAAATAAGACCTTCAGATAAGGAAACTTGCAGCATAAAATTTGCTTAAAGGGCGGAGCTGGCAGCATTAAGGAGCAGACGCCATTACTCACAGCTCCGAAATCCAAACTTAAAAAAAACAGCTTGTCCGTGATGATAAACACTATATTACTCGGCATAATACTTACCTGCATGCTTGGGAACCTGCGCCGATTTGGGGGATGCCGTTCCAGTTCACTGCAGGTGCAAAAACGAGTGTCACGGCAAGGGTGCATAATTCATTATTGCACTATGGAAAAGTGTCCTTTTATGTCATTTGTGTAGTGCATAGATGACCTGCCTTCCTGGTAGAGGTGGTATTGTCAATGACAAAAGGGGTAAATTTGATTGTACGGAAGGTCAGATGGTTTATAGCTTTAGGTTATAAGCTGGGACCCCCACAGAGATCAGATGACAGAAGGGGTAATGTAATTAGCATATGACTGTGAAAGGGGTCAGATGGGTTACCATATGGATGGATCCTGTGATTATTCAAAGGCTCTGCAAAGTTTGAAATTCTACACTTGAAAAGCCTGAATGTCTGGCTTCAGTCATATGGCCTGTACCTCTTAATTGATGAGTCAATCTCCTTTGATATGTTAATGTCCATTAGCCTTGTTCCAGTATCATTAATATTAACCCACAGCATCATAATTGACTCATTTTTGTTATATTTGGAATGTGACAAGCGCCATCTTCTAAACAAGCCCAAACATGATTGGCATAACTTAACCATAATGGAAAGGATTGTGATGCCCGCTATATTTTGAGTCGCAAGTAAGGTGTGTGAGATATCTATGGTATGGAAGAATAATAACAAATTTCTAGATGCAATTATTATTTCTGTGGCAAGTACAAAAGGGAAGATAGAACCAAACATTTCCATTTGGATTGATGTTGGTCTGGGATACAAGGGGGTGATCACGTATTGTCTCTATAGATATGCCTTAACTCCACCTCAGGGCGAGGCGTGGTAATCCACAGGCTATATCTCTAATTATACTGAAGTGTGCATTGTACTTGCTTGAGGTGCCAGAATCTAATTCTAAGTGAGTCACCATCTTTCCTACCAGAGACCACCTTCGGCAGAAGTTTTACTTTGAAAGGCTGAGTAAGTGTTATTTCTGTTTCATCCCTTTTGTTTTTATCTGTTGCTGGTGTAAATATTTTTTATATTTTTGCATGCACTGCGACAATTTTTTTGCTCATAATAAATATTACTATTATTATTAAGTTCTGCCTTTGTCTGGAAAAGAATCACGTTACCTGAAGAGACAAATTAGCATTTTGCAATTACATAGATATTGTGCTAAGTTACATTTGGTGGGATTTTATTATTAAATACCTGGGGGACCAAGGCACCCCATTTTTAAATTGTCTTGGTGATGATAGCGTTAAAATAGTGATATTTATATTATTATGCTTAAGTGTGGGTGGTGTTAAGGGGGATTTTATCATTATTTCCGGTCTAGTGCACACAAATAGTGAACATTAACCCTTTCACCACCACTACTATGTCATGCACACTCTTGAAGTAGGGTGCGTTTGTGACACAGAGGACTTGGGGCCTACAGAATGGGACTCCTGCTGCTATTCAGTGTCAACTTCTGGACAAGCGACGGCTCTGACGAGGTCTTGCCTCCCCAGGACACCCATCAAGCCCGGCTGGGTACTATTATGGGACGAAATAATATAGAATTTTTTGCAACATTGTATATATTCCCTTGAGGCATCATTTCATAGGTATTATACTGCTTAGCAACTAAGCTATTGGGTTCAACCTCTCTTTGAGTATATTTTTTTCTACTCACCACAACTACCTGATAACAGATGGATTTACTTTATTATTGTCTCTGTTTTACAATCAACCTAGCCTTTTGCCTTCATTCCAATATTATTTTTTCAGACAGCAACCTTGAAGTCGATTCAGTTTTTAGCAAGTTCAATGAAGACTTAGCTATATAATGTTTTTCAGACACATTATCCCTCTGCCATCCTTAGGTTATATAATTTAATTGCTACATTTGTATATATTTCCTTGCTGTACTATCCTATATGTATTATATTGTTCAAACTCTTTGTGAGTATATTTCTTATCATTCCTTTAACAAGCAGCCTTCATTGCTTCTTAACCTCTTCTACCCCATTGTAGCGGATGGCACTGGGCTGTCCTGCAAATGTCTGTGAAATAAATGCATTCGTGTGATCTGTTAGTTTAGATCTGTTAGTTTCCTATGTGTTTTAAAGCCTTGTATTCTTGTGATTGTTCGGTAGTTTCGTTCCCTTAGTTTATTCGAATGAAACTACCGAACAACCAGACCTCCCCTGTGTGAAGTGTGTCCTCAATTACCCGTTGCAACATTGTTGCGAACGGGTAATTGAACAGTAAGTAGCCGTCCTTTGTTCTCGGGGGTGGCCGCCATTCGACAAACGAACACGTGGCCATTTTAAAACTCCCGAACAGCGGTGTTTAGCCGTCGAGTGTCTGGAACTAAAATCGGACACTCGAGTAGGCGAACACCGCTGAGACCTCCACAGCCCTGGTCCGTTCGGTTCCAAACTACCGAACGGCCCCTCGTTCGGTAGATAGAGAATACCGAACGAGGGGATTCAGGCGAACCCTCCCTAGCCTCTATAGCTAGAGGTTTTCGTGTATTTTATTCCCTTATGCCAGGACCGACCGCAGGGCCCATTCACATGGAACCGAATTCGGCTATCTCAGTTCGTGCGGTCGGTCATTTTATTCCCTCCATACTTTTCCCGAACCCCTGGTCTGATCTGGGTGGTTTTTGGATATGTTGTTCACCCAGATCAGGGCTACCAGGGGATGTAGGATTTAAAGAGGTACCCCTACGTTTAGGGGTACATCCAGAAACGGGGGGAATTGGTGTACTGGATAAGGGGATTATGATGCTGGCTGAGGGGAGGAGATGTGTGGGAGGTTACCAGGACAGGATTGGCTACTGTAATAATTACTGTAATCCCTCCCTTGCATGGGAGCATGCTTTATAAGGAGACTGTGATTAAAGGCTTGTCAGTTATGCTCCTGAAACTGTGTGTCGTCCAGTTATTGGGATTGCTGTTGGGATATTGCTGTATTTTACCTGCTGGAAACCCTGCCTTTGGATTTACTATTTACTTGTTCCTGAGTCTCACTTGGATTATAAGCGGAGATAACCTGGGTAATATTGCATCTCCGCTACATTGGTTGGCAGCGCTGGGATCCAGACTCACAAGGGAACAAGGACTAATGGAATACGGATGGAGAGTGATTATGCCAAGCTTAAAAGATCCACGCTAAAAGATCTCCTGGAAGCGAAAGGCATTGCAGCCAGCAACAAAAAGAAAGCAATCCTCATTGCAGAAGTGATGGCTGAATACCAGCAGGAGGACAGGGTAATCCCTGAGCAACAGAGTGCAGCAGATGGTGCTGAAAAAGAAGAGTTCCGGAGAGAGGTGCAGTTCAGGCTGTCCTTTTATGGAGAGAATCCAACAACGGATATTATATCCAGGACAATGTCAGAGGTACAGGAGTTTATACTGCGCCAAAAGCCACTACAGCAGCTGGAGAGGAATGCTACCACAACTACCATCACACAGGGTAAGACAAAAATTCCTTACCAAGCCTTTAAAACGTATATAGAAGCAGAGGAAGATATAGATGCTTTTCTCCAAGACTTTGAAAGGCTGTGTGCCTTGCATAATATTAGCCCAGATGAGTGGGTGCCTATTTTAGCAGGGAAGCTCACAGGGAAGGCGGCGGAAGCCTATAGAACTGTACCTGATGAGGAAATTCGGAATTACCGCCGAGTAAAAGAAGTGATCCTGGCCCGATATGCAATCACGCCAGAGGCATATCGGCGACGGTTTAGAGACCTAAAGAGAAATGACAAGGACTCTCATGTGGAATGGGCTTGCAAGTTGCATCGGGCCGCTCTGGGGTGGGTACAGTCTAATAAGGCTCGGTCCATGGAGGACTTATTGCAAATGGTGTTGTTGGAGCAATTCTATGAGGGGGTAACAGGCGAGGTCCAGGAATGGGTGAGGGACAGAAACCCTACCTCCCTTACCGAAGCTGCTAGGAAGGCCGATGAGTACTTGGATGCACGCAGGCAGCAGAAACCAGCAGCCCCAAAAGCTATTTTTAAAACCTTTGGGGGAAACAGCTACAACCCAGCTCCACCGAGGCAACTACCACCACCACCACCCGCTGTACAGCCCCGGTTTCGCCAGCCCGCTTCTGGCCCCTGTCATCACTGCCAGAAGTGGGGACATTATAAAAGGGAATGTCCCCAGCTGAGGGATCGTTCTACCTGGATTCGCCCCGGCCCACCACCACCACCACCGAGAGCAGCCGCCGCCCATCACTACCAAAATATAGTGGCCACACCATATGGGTCAGCTGTTCCCATAACAACCGTGGAACAGTGGGAAGTACTACACGAGGCGGATCCAGTCCAGGCCAATGCTGATAACAGACAGCATCACAGGCAGACCGTATACTTGGAGGGTAAAGCAGTACAGGGCCTACGTGATTCGGGGGCTACCATCACCTTGGTCAAAAGTCATCTGGTCTCGGATGAAGCGAGACTAAGTAAAACTGTGGCCGTCAGGGTAGCCGGGGGAGCAGTGTACCGGCTACCTACAGCAAGGGTACATTTACATTGGGGAGCGGGGGCAGGACATGTGGAGGTGGGGTTGATGCCGCAGTTACCGGCGGAGGTTTTATTGGGGAACGATCTGGGGAGGCTCACATCTGCTTTTGAGCCCCAGACGTCCACCACAGGAGAAGCTCATCCTGTGGTCACCCGTCAACAGGCCCGCACCCAGGACTACAACACACTTCCGGAGGTTCAGGTAAGAGACCCTTCCCCTTCCCTTGACTGTGTCCCCTGGGCCCCTCCTAACGAATTCGCAGCAGAGGTAGTGACTGACCCCACCTTGCAGGTATACAGAGACAAGGTGACAGCAGACCCTCCAGGGGGAGAGATTTGTCTGGGACAAGCAGCTTTTGTACCGGGAGACAGACAAGCAGATTGAGGGGTCAGACCCAATAGTGACGAGGCAGCTAGTGGGGCCGCAGCGGTACCGAGCAGAGCTACTCCGGATAGCGCACGATATCCCGCTATCCGGACATCTAGGGGTCAGCCGTACTAGGTATCGACTGACCCAAAATTTCTTCTGGCCAGGGATCAGCCAGGAAGTGCGCCGGTATTGCACCACCTGCGACACCTGCCAGAGGGTAGGGAAAAGGGGAGACCGGAGGAAGGCGAAGCTACACCCCTTGCCAATAATTGAGGAACCGTTTAGCAGAATAGCGGTAGACTTGATAGGTCCCCTCAAGAAAGCCAGCCCGTCAGGCAAAAGGTACATTTTAACGGTAGTAGACTATGCTACCAGATATCCAGAGGCGGTGGCTCTGACCAACATTCAGGCTGAAACGGTCGCGGATGCCCTCATGCAGATATTCTCCCGGTTGGGATTACCCAGGGAGATTATCTCGGATCAGGGTACCCAATTTACCGCAGAATTCACCCAACACCTCTGGAGGATCTGTGGCATTAAGCCTATTATCAGTGCCCCTTACCACCCCCAGACTAATGGGCTCTGCGAACGGTTCAATGGCACATTGAAACAAATGCTCCGAACCTTCGCAGAGACCCACAAGGACTGGGAGCGGTTCCTGCCGCATCTCCTATTCGCTTACCGGGAGGTGCCGCAGGAATCCACGGGGTTCTCCCCGTTTGAACTGCTGTTTGGGAGGAGGGTCAGAGGCCCCTTAGATCTTATAAGAGAGCATTGGGAGGGAGACCGGAGCGCAGATGGCACCCCCATCATACCTTATGTGTTGGCTCTCCGAGACCGCCTGGAAGCCTTAACCAGGACGGTAAGGGAAAACCTTCAGGCGGCACAGACTCGCCAGCGCACATGGTATGACCGGGGAGCCAGGGACCGTAGCTTTCAGGTCGGGCAGAAAGTGCTGATTTTAAAGCCTGTCCGACATGACAAGCTACAGGCCGCCTGGCAGGGACCTTATAGGGTGGTGGAACAGAGATGTGACACCACCTATATAATTGGCTCCTGTACAGGGACGGGAGGGCGACGCATGCTCCATGTGAACATGATGAAGCCCTACCAAGCACGCTCCGAGGAGGTAACCGCCATATGCGCGCCCAATTCAGATGAGTCTGACAGCTTACCACTCCCAGATCTGCTGGAAGATGGGCAGCTGTCTGGGGATTTAGGGGAAGTCACACTGGGAGACCGGCTGAGCCCACAGGAGCGCATCGAGGTACGGCAGCTGTTGGAAGAGAAACGAGACACGTTCTCTAACGTACCTGGGTACACCCCTCTGGCCACTCACCGGGTAGAGACCCCAGGGCAATTACCGATGCGTCAGACCCCCTACCGCATCCCCGAAGCGGTAAGGGAAAACATGCGCAAGGAGATCGATGAGATGCTCCAACTGGGGGTAATTGAGCCCTCAGATAGTCCCTGGGCTTCTCCGGTAGTACTCGTACCGAAGCGGGACGGTACGACCCGCTTCTGCGTAGACTACCGGAGATTAAACGAGAAAACGGTGTCCGATGCATACCCTATGCCACGGATAGATGAGCTACTGGACAGAATGGCCAGGGGTCAATACCTCACTACCATTGACTTATGTAAGGGGTATTGGCAAATCCCCCTGGCCCCAGAGGCCATCCCGAAATCGGCCTTTGTCACCCCATTTGGCTTGTACCAGTTTAAGGTCATGCCATTTGGGATGAAAAACGCCCCAGCTACTTTCCAGCGGATGGTAGACCGACTCCTGGATGGGTTCCAAGACTACACCTGTGCCTACCTGGACGATATTGCCATTTTTAGCAATACGTGGCAGGAGCACTTGGCCCATATAGGAGCGGTTCTAGACAGGATTAAGGAAGCTGGTTTGACATTGAAACCGGCCAAGTGCAGCATAGGGATGGCCGAGGTGCAGTACCTCGGACATAGAGTGGGTTGCGGCAAACAGAAGCCCGAACCAGCCAAGGTAGAAGCCGTGGCCCAGTGGCCCACTCCTAGGACTAAAACCCAGGTGTTAGCCTTTCTAGGGACCGCTGGGTATTACAGGAAGTTTGTCCCTAACTATAGCGCCCTCGCCAAACCTCTCACTGACCTTACTCGGAAGAATTTGCCCCGCCAGGTGACCTGGACCCCGGAGTGTGAGCAGGCATTCCAACATCTGAAAAATGCACTGATAAACGCTCCTGTCTTGGCAGCTCCCAATCCAACTAAACGTTTTCTTGTTCACACAGACGCTTCTATGTTTGGATTGGGAGCAGTACTGAGCCAAGTCGGAGCCGATGGCGGAGAACACCCCGTGGCTTACATCAGTCGCAAGCTGTTACCCAGAGAAGTAAGCTACGCCGCCATCGAGAAGGAATGCCTGGCTGTGGTGTGGGCCTTAAAGAAACTACAGCCGTATCTATATGGACAGCCTTTTTCGTTACTCACGGATCACAACCCGTTGGTCTGGCTAAACCGGGTGGCTGGGGACAATGCCAGGCTGCTGCGCTGGAGTTTGGCGCTGCAGCCTTTTGACTTTAATATTCAGTACCGCCCGGGTAAACAGAATGGGAATGCCGACGGGTTGTCAAGACAAACTGACCTGGAGAAATGATCCGTGAGTCCCCGGACATCCCCAAGCCGATCCGTGTTGGATCAGACTGTGTATGCCGGCTTGTGGGCAAGGGGGAGCAGTGTAGCGGATGGCACTGGGCTGTCCTGCAAATGTCTGTGAAATAAATGCATTCGTGTGATCTGTTAGTTTCCTATGTGTTTTAAAGCCTTGTATTCTTGTGATTGTTCGGTAGTTTCGTTCCCTTAGTTTATTCGAATGAAACTACCGAACAACCAGACCTCCCCTGTGTGAAGTGTGTCCTCAATTACCCGTTGCAACATTGTTGCGAACGGGTAATTGAACAGTAAGTAGCCGTCCTTTGTTCTCGGGGGTGGCCGCCATTCGACAAACGAACACGTGGCGGCGGCCATTTTAAAACTCCCGAACAGCGGTGTTTAGCCGTCGAGTGTCTGGAACTAAAATCGGACACTCGAGTAGGCGAACACCGCTGAGACCTCCACAGCCCTGGTCCGTTCGGTTCCAAACTACCGAACGGCCCCTCGTTCGGTAGATAGAGAATACCGAACGAGGGGATTCAGGCGAACCCTCCCTAGCCTCTATAGCTAGAGGTTTTCGTGTATTTTATTCCCTTATGCCAGGACCGACCGCAGGGCCCATTCACATGGAACCGAATTCGGCTATCTCAGTTCGTGCGGTCGGTCATTTTATTCCCTCCATACTTTTCCCGAACCCCTGGTCTGATCTGGGTGGTTTTTGGATATGTTGTTCACCCAGATCAGGGCTACCAGGGGATGTAGGATTTAAAGAGGTACCCCTACGTTTAGGGGTACATCCAGAAACGGGGGAATTGGTGTACTGGATAAGGGGATTATGATGCTGGCTGAGGGGAGGAGATGTGTGGGAGGTTACCAGGACAGGATTGGCTACTGTAATAATTACTGTAATCCCTCCCTTGCATGGGAGCATGCTTTATAAGGAGACTGTGATTAAAGGCTTGTCAGTTATGCTCCTGAAACTGTGTGTCGTCCAGTTATTGGGATTGTTGTTGGGATATTGCTGTATTTTACCTGCTGGAAACCCTGCCTTTGGATTTACTATTTACTTGTTCCTGAGTCTCACTTGGATTATAAGCGGAGATAACCTGGGTAATATTGCATCTCCGCTACACCCATTTCTTACTTAGAGGCAGGAATAACCTATTGATAGTCATACCCTAGGTCCCTTATGGTCACTACAGACAAAAAGTCTTTTAAAGCAACAGGACCACCAGTGGGCCTAAACATCCTACAGGCCTTGGGCCTTTTTGAAACACAGCCGTCTCAGCCCACCAGCCATGCCTGGGATGTCCTAAATCGCACCATTCGTCCCTGGGGTTGTTGTGAATCCTGTGACATGAATGCCTGATCAGTAGCCTTACTAACCCAGTGGGCCTGCTTTATAGGTTTTATAGGTTTTATAAGTTTTACATTTCAGTTTACTACAGATGACCATGGCATATATAGCTATATAATAATATAACCATGGCATATAATACTAACCACATGCTCCTTACGCTTTACATATCATACCTCTGACAGGTGCGACCGAATCTCCCACTGTAACTCTACACACAATTTCAGTGGGGACATCTGCCTAGAAATACTGACAACATCCTCCCCCCATCCTTACCCCAGAGGTTAGTGGTATATATGCATCCTCTTAGGAGAATTTGGCCATACTCTACGGTCCACTCACATGTTACCCACATGCGCCCCTATACACATGACGGACCATAATGGCACTAATACGACAATGCCAACCTCTTTTGTCTATACGATTTCCTACTCATGGAGAAGCCTGCTATATAGCAGTCAGAACCTCAAGACCTCACTACTTATACAGACGGCATACCGCGTGATGTTCCAGACGAAGACCTTGTTTGTTTAACAATTAATCAAAAAATTTGCAGTTTCTCATACATGCCTTGTACTGTGATAAACTCAGTTTACTCACGATTCACAAATGCTGTTGGGGCAAAATGAACCTGTATGTTGTTACTATGCCCAACAAAAATAAAGAATATTTTTAAAAAATGGCTTAAAGGTCAACTACAACCTAAAACACATTTTTTTTTGTAACACAATAACCCTTTTACCAAGTTTTGAAAGGAAATATATTTTTTATTAAATAAAGTATATGCAAAAAAATAGAAAAATTGATCCCTACCTTCAGATTATGACAGGATCCATCAGCCATATACATGCAGTTTGGGCCAGACCATGTCTGAATCTGACGGTCAGTCTGATGATGTCACTGCACTCTGCAAGGAGTGAAGCAGGGAAAACCAGAGACTATGCAAAAAAAAAAAAAATAGTTTTTAGGTGACAATTATTGTTTAAGGATAAACATAGTTGAGTATCATTGTGTATTACTGCACTGCACAGTAGAGACACAGACATTCTATGATACATACAACATGCCATAAAACAGAATATACACTACAAACAATGAAAACACTAAGTGGGATTTTCACATTACACCCAATTAATTCATCAGTGTTAACAAAAGACTGATCATGGCCAGTCTGTGTTTCATCCTGACAGTCGGAGCCACAAACTGACAACTTTTGATGTGAAATCAAACTAGTGTTCTGTGGGTACAACGTATAATTTAGCATTCAAATTAGCTCTTAAAATGTAAATGTAAGTGACTAACACATGCTGTTGTATTGTCCATTTTTGTTATTAATATTACATTTACAACCACGTCATAAACAAATGTGTGTAATCCATTCATGTTTTGTGGTGATGGCTGAGATATGATGGGGACTAGACATGTGCAATTTGTTTCGTTTCAAATGTACATTCAGACGAATTTCGTGCAATTCGGACATTCGGATGCTTACGAATGTCCGAAGTCCGAATTGTGGAATTTCCGAAGTGCTGAACCGGATCATATTGCCGAAGTCATGAAGTGGGTTAGGGGTTAGGGTCTGAATTATCTAAGTTCCGAATTGCTGAAGTTTCGAATTGCCGAAGTTCCACATTTCGGAAGTGCCGAACCAAATTGAATGCCATTGGTCCAAATTGTTGATGCAGACACATTTTTTTTACTTACCCGAATTTCTGAACCGAACCAAATTTGTTGCCCATGCACATCCCTAATGGGGACCTGGTCTCTACGGTACTCCTGGAAAAGGTTCCATTATCCATGATGTCATGTTCCCTCCCACCACCCTCCTTATGGAGTTAATGTAGCATTATAATAGTAAGTAAATAACAATGCTTACCACATGTCCCCATCTCTGAGAGTCCTCTCATTGGAAGCCCCGAAGCCCCGACGTGACCGTAATGCAGAATTGATGAGTTGTTACCACTTATAAAAGAAAATTATATATATATATATATATGCAATAAGTCTGGCACTCTACCTAAAACAAACAAACAAACAAACAGTGAAATTAAACCAAGGTGCTGCACTGCACGAATATAAACCAAAAATAAAGATGAGCTCATAAAGATAAAGACCGCCAGGTCAAAATGTTGATCCTTATTGGCAACATTTGAATACACAAATTTAGTTGGAAATCCACTGAGTGCTCTCATCTTTATTTTTTGTGATATATATATATATATCAAAACCAGTTGCATTTAGAAACAAAAGAAAAATATAATAATGTGATTTCCTTGAATGTCAGTATAAAGGTTTACTGATAGAGAAATAAAGTTGTTATTAAAGACTAAGGATTATCCATTAAAGTGTCGAGTGCCAATAATTCAAAGTTAATATATTTTAGACCAAAAACCCAAGTTGAAAAAAATTCTCCAACCTTGCTATATTTAACTTTGGCCTAAAATGTTGGCAGGTCTGTGGGAATTAGGCACAAGCAAATGTACATATACCCCAGTGATTTTAGCCTATTACTGCTATTCATGCTCAAATCGAAATATAATTAGGAGTACACAATTTCTAGAACACAGAACAAAAGAAAAAAGTGCTTATAACACAATCAACCGTATATGACATACAAACAGATACAACTGTAAACAATATATAGCAAGTATAAGGTACAAATTGGATCACTTACACTTTAAAATCAAATCTGAGCTCATGCATTTAAAAAAACACTAAAGGGATGCAGACCACTTCATCTAAATTAAGTGGTCTGGGTGTAGTACCATTTTCGTTTTGTTTCTTGTAATTTGATACAGAAACATTTTCATTGAAGGGCTGCACACACCTCTAGAGGGTGCTACTGCTGTGACGATTTGATTTGAGTTTGATTTGGTTAACATTCCATGTCAAACTTCATGAAAAGCTGAACACAGGGAAAATTGGATTCAATATTTCCTTATAAGAAGTAACTGATTGGATGAGCATAGCACTAATCACACTGTGCTTCTTGTACCCACTGCATGCGTGAAAAAGGAAGAGGGGTCAAATGACGTGGCAATAGGTGGGCAGCCCTAAATATAAATTGTACGTACAACATGTACTAATACTATACTATACAGTTTTCTTTATTAAGTGTTCATTTAATGACCTGGTGGCACTGATTGAGGAATTAAAATATCAGAAATCATTTTTTAATCCTTTATTTTTTATAGTGCTAAGCATAACAAATAGGTATTGACATTCCACATGAGTATGATCGATAATTTTGTTTTAATATTAAACGAGAGACAGGGAAATATGAATCCTGCTAGGGTAAGTTGCTGGACCTATAGCCACTGGGGTAAGATAAAGCCAAATAATACCACATCACTAAAATAAGGAGCGGCACAGTATCAATAGGAAACAATAACAGTTAACAAGGTACATGTCATATTATGTAGATAAGATGTCGTCCGCCACCATCGGGTGGAAAGATAGCTTAAGCAACAGTCCCTCAGATTAGATTAGCCGACTTTCTGAGGTGGCAAAGGTACTTTACAGCCAGAGAAGGTTATGTCCCTCCGGCCCTGAGCCTTCATGAGTGCCAACATCATTAAACCACAGATCAGGAAACTATTACAGTCCAGATCTAACCCCTCCCTTGGGAAGACGGAGGATTGATCTAGCTGTAGAGTTGCGGTGATATTTCTGAATGGAACTAACGTCATGTAAATCAACAAAAGTCTTGTCTGCCATTTTGGATTATCGCAGTTGGTTTGAGATGAATTCGTAAGAGTGGTAGGTATGTTGACAACTATAGAGTCTGTGGACCTAAAGGGGGCAAGGATAACCCCCACCGGTCCAAAGGGGTGGTGCACGGGGCTGATGCTATTCAAGATTTGGAGTTGCACTTTTTGCCAATAGACCGGCCGCTTCCCCTTAGCAGTCAGCACTTCCAACTCGGTAGTCCTCAAACCCAGAGATGGGTGAAAACACCACTAATTGGGGGCAAGGGGCTGAGCTGTGCTTTACAAGCTACATGTTGTAGTTCAAGATAGGTATCAGCAGTAATATTTGCAGCAAAAACCTGGTTTCAGCTCAAACCCTGGAGAGCTCATGAAAACATGTCTGGCCATGTTGGAAGCCAGGCACTAAGGAAAAGCTGCCCAACCAAGCTGTAAATAAAGCTATTTTAACATGAAAACAGCAATAGCTCAATCAGAAAGTGGTAACAGGAGCTTACAGAAAGGAATTGGATCCAAACTACCTCCTGCAACAACATCAATACAAGAAATGTTCACCTGGAGCGTGTCACATCCTGTTCCTCGTTGCGGATCATTCTGGCAATGGCTTCTGGTATCCAGTACTCTTTTTACAATTCTTGTTTAGTTTTTCTTGGTTTTTTGGTTTTCTATTCTATGTCTGGTTTTCTTTATGCTGGGTTTCTGGGTTCATTCTTATATTCCGTCCCTGGAATTCCCAGTCTCTTGGATTCATTTAAATGTTTGTTTTATTTGCCACATCCGTTTGTTTTCCATCATTCCTTTTTGTTTCAGTGTCCTGCAGGCAGCTGCTCATGGCTTCTGCCCTTTCTTGCAGGTAAGTGCTATATATGTCTTCTTTGGGTGGTTTAGCTTGCATTAGGCAGAGTAGGACCTGCCAGATATGGGGTACATTGGCGTTGTTGGCAGGCTTATGCAATGTATGATCATATAATGTAACTAAATCCCCGTACTTTTCATATATAGTACTTAGTTATGTCTCCTCTTGTTTTACCTTGTATCTCTTGACTTGTTTTATTTTGTCTTGTATTCCCAGTTCATGTACAGTCCTGTCCTGCCCTGTTCTTGTTTTCCTCATGTCTTGTGTACATGTTCTGGGTTCTACTTTCTGTCCTGCTCCAGTTCTGGGTTCTTCTAGTTTTGTCTTGTTTTCATGTATGGTGCCTATCTCTAGTCTTGCCTTGCTTTAGTACTGGATACATTCTTGCAGCAGAGCCTCCTTATTCAGCTCCTGGGAGGTCTGCTTAATTCCCGCTCCTAGTTCCTGGGATCCATATAAGCTGAATCAGGGTTTGGTATGTGGCCGCACAAACGCTGGTGCTCAACACCATGGGGCGCGCGGTTACCTTGCACCAGGCCCTGACAGTCCATTACCTCGCTGAAGACTCCGCTCATCTCCACTTCAGGCACTCAGGGGTCCCGGTTTCCGTACCGCCACCCGTGACAGAGCGTCATAAAAACTGTTTTCATTCTTGAGCAGCAACAAATATATATAAAAACACCATGCAGAGACTCAAGCTTTGTCTGGAGAGGTGCAAATCTTTCAG
Source organism: Pelobates cultripes (assembly GCA_933207985.1). Classification (NCBI taxonomy): domain Eukaryota; kingdom Metazoa; phylum Chordata; class Amphibia; order Anura; family Pelobatidae; genus Pelobates; species Pelobates cultripes. The sequence goes on along the minus strand of OW240923.1, from coordinate 13,921,839 downwards.
TTTCTGGACTTTAGAGCAACAAAAGGATCATATCTGAAGTGACACATGATGCTCTACCATTGGGCAGGCTGACTGAAGATTCTGAGTTTGGAGCAATTCAAGCTGCCTGACTGTACACTTCCAACTGTAAAGCTCTTTGGAAGCAATAATGATCAGTGATTTAGTTATTTACAATGACATGACACTGAGTGATAATGCATTCTAGAGCACACAGCACTGTGACCCTGACCTCAACACTACTGAATGCTTTTGGAATGAATGCTGACTGATAGCCAGACTAATTAATTCCTTCCAAAAGAGGAGACGGCAGCAAACCTGGGACAAACACCATAATATTGTGTAAGAAGGAGTCCACATACTTCAGGCCACATAATTGTGACGGAGCTCCCGTACTCCGACTTAGAACCTCCACCCAGTCTGCTTTTTAGGATCCTGGAATGCTTCAGCCCAAGTCACCGAAGCTTGACCGGGATCTCTCAGGAGCTCTTCTGCCCGCAGCTCTTCCGCCCAACCAGGCCGCAGTTCTCTCCTTCCAGGCAGATATTGTCCCCTCTGGCCTTTGCTCTTCAGCTCCTTTCCCAGGCAGGTATGCACACCTCTGCCTGCCCTATGATCAGCTACTGCCTTTATAAAAGGCATTTGTTGCTCTCAGGCCTAGATCTATTTGACTTGTCCCAGGCTATAGGGGCCAAGCAGCCAGCCAACAGGTCCAAAGACTGTGTTACTGGGATACGTGAACAAATCAACCAGGACACACAGTTCCAAAATGAACTAACACAACTTTATTTTAACTCAGGACTAGCCCATAAGCACATAGCATTAAAAACGTGCGGTGACAAAATCAATATAATACAAATAAGAATATCATATCGAAAAACAGGAAATGATAATAACAAAATAACATATTTATAAAGGGGTGGGAAAACACAAAATATCTTTCCTGTCTGCATAATTCATAATATGCAAATTAACAAACCTTGCTATTCAGGTAGTGCATATAGCTATTTCAGGATCCCTACAACCAACAGATGGCGCTGTACGGGCTTCACAGCCAAATCCACCTGGTTGGTTGAACGAATCAGCAGGACATGAGAACAGCTTTTAACAATCAACAATTACATTATACACATCCTACACCTCTAATGGGCACAGGGTGATTTGAACATAGGAGTCATCCAGGGATCTAATGGACATTTCCAACTTATCCTCCCAGTGATGGTGACTGCCATCACAATAATATTTCAAGTAAACAAAAAACTCAGACAATAGGGTGTCATGTCTTAGAATTATCCCATTTTCTCATATACCTGCATACAACTTCTTATCAGGAGAAAACCTTGCTGTTTCTGTACACTGTATTCACTGGCTAAAGCTGCCATAACTAAATTCTTAATTAAAAGTGAGAATGTGTGACAAAACAGATCTGTCTGTGTCTGATAGGAGAAGTGGTATCACAACGGAGTGATGAAATAGCGTGGGAAAAAATAATATCATTCTTGATAAACTGACAATGAAGAGGATATATCTACAGTAACAGAGAGCTAGCATTTCCATATTTACAAAACATTTCAAATGACTCTGTATTATTATTATTATTATTATTATTATTATTGCCATGTATATAGTGCCAACAGATTCCGTAGCGCTTTACAATATTTTGAGAGGGGGGATGTAACAATAAATAGGACAATTACAAGAAAACTTACAGGAACAATATAAAACTTGATGTGTAATACATGGGTCCTAGAATGTATCACAAGAAGGAAAGTGTGTGTAGTGGATGCAGTGTCTGTGTTTAGTGCATGTAGTGTGTGCAGTGTATGTGTGTCTGTGTGTTTAGTGGGTCTGTGAGGGGTGATAATTTTGTATTTATTTTTTTTAAAGTATGATTTAGTGTATTTTCCTCTCCCTGCCTCTTACCTGTGGTCAGGGAGGGGGATTCTAGTATTGATGGTGGTCCAGTGGCACATTTTGCTGTGTCCTGTGGAGAGGGGGCCCGGTGATCTGTTCTTCCTCCTGCGGCTTCATGTCTTCTGCTCTCGCGAGCCGCGGGTTGCTATGGTAATGCTCAGCGTGACACATGCACGTCTGAGTGTTGCCATAGCAACCTGCGGCAATGTTCTCGTGGTGTTACGAGAGCAGAATACATGAAACTGCAGGAGGAAGATCAGACCACTGGGCCCCCTCTCCACAGAACATGTTAGCGGGGGCCCAGAATTGCACATATATATATATATATATATATATAATATCTATCTATCAGTAATCGATAGATATACACACACATACACACACATACACACACACATAGGCGGACCAGGCTCCACAGCAGGTACTTTACAGTGTAAAAGTGCTGCCTGGAGCCGTCGCTCCACTACTGCCAATAGACGGGTCATACAGCAGGATCGATTATTAGAACAGGAAAACAAGTGCAAAGAGAGGGAACAAGAATGAAGACACCCACTGTTCACCCCTGTGACATTTTCACTGAACCTGGATGTGATTTCGTAGTAAATTAGAACCAAGAAGGCTGCCCTGGGTCTCTATTCTGCCCGCTCACAAATTTCCAAGGCAAAAAAACAAAAGAAAAGTTTGAATCTTCAGGGACAGGACTGAGACGCGCACTGAATAACATGCACTATGCATAGGTCCCTCGAGTGGCCAGTCTATTTGTTCTTCACATCTGAAATCAAAGTGATCTTTCCCGTGACCTATTCTTGGACTCTGCATGTAGCCATGTCTTCTGTTATCCTCCTGGCCCATCAGAATCCGGTATGAGACAGGTATAAATCTTGAGGTTTACCGGTTTGCTCTTTCGCAGTTTTCCCTAGACGGATTGCTCCTCTTCGTTTTTAATCTTCACAGAGAAAAAATGAAATGAAAAATAGATCCATCCTTTTTGAGCTGTCACATTGGCTACATGTCCGTGCCTGTAACCTTTAAACAGATACGATAAAGGAGCTGTCACGCTTTTTTTATTTTGCTTTTATTGCCGGGCAACACATAAATATTACAGCCTTATCGGTTTCACATACTGCAAACATTCTATTAAATAACATTACAAAATATTACTCTAATCACAGGTGACATTACACGCATGTTCTAGCTTATATCCTGTAATGAATATTTATTGTGGAAGTCCAATACTCCGATATTACAGAGGAGCCAACATTAAATATGTGTTTATTCATCACTTTTGTTTTCACTATGCTGTAACATGTTTTTTTTTTTAAACTTGTGAAAGTGACACATTTATTCTAAAGCGGTTAACTAAAACAAGATGGTGAATAGAAGTTATATAGCAGATACCTGAAACAGCCTTCCATCGTGGTAGAAGATACCAGGATAAACCTTCCAGCAGAGGTAGTAAAGGCTCTTCGTCATAGAACGCGTGGTAGAAACCTGCAACTGCCTCCCCGTGGAAGCAGTAAAGGCTAACAATAATATAGAAAGTGTAGTAGATATATGGGATGTCCTTTAATTGGATGCAATAAATAACAGCGATACAGAAAGAGTAGTAGATACCTGTAATGGCTTTGCAGCCATAAAGGCTAACAGTTACATAGAATGGGTAGTGGATACATGGAACAGCCTTCCAGTGAGAATAATAAAGGTTAAGTTACTACAGGATTTGTTCTTCAATTCTATATATTAACAAAATGTACTGGGTGGAGGTAACCAGCGAGCTGACAAGACACGTGACAGCTTAGCTCTCTAATATGGATTTAAGGCAAAATTCCTAAAGACTGCATACCTGGTTGTCTGTGACAATGGTACATCATGGGGAATCACTCCTGAAAATCTCGAGGGCCCAAACCAGAGATATCGGCTAGCGTTTATTGCAGTAGTACAGGCTTAAAGAACCACTCTAGGCACCCAGACCACTTCAGCTTAATGAAGTGGTCTGGGTGCCAGGTCCAGCTAGGCTTAACCCATTCTTTTATAAACATAGCAGTTTCAGAGAATGTTTATGAATGGGTAAAGCCTTCCCCCAAAGCCTCCCCCAAAAGCCTTCCCCCAAAGCCTCTAGCGGCTGTCTCATTGACAGCCGCTAGAGGCGCTTGCGTGATTCTCACTGTGATTTTCACAGTGAGAGCACGCAAGCATCCATAGGAAAGCATTGTAAATGCTTTCCTATGCGACCGGCTGAATGCGCGCGCAGCTCTTGCCCCGCGTGCGCATTCAGCCGACGGGGAGTAACGGAGGAGGATCGGAAGAGGAGAGCTCCCCGCCCAGTGTTGGAAAAGGTAAGTTTTAACCCCTTTCCCTCTTCCAGAGCCGGGCGGGAGGGGGACCCTGAGGGTGGGGGCACCCTCAGGGCACTATAGTGCCAGGAAAACGAGTATGTTTTCCTGGCACTATAGTGGTCCTTTAAGATAGCTGGTATCAGGCCGGATTCACCTTAAGACTCGATTTTGGCCTCGGATGATGAAGACCAGTAGCTACTGGAGGCACTATCTCCTCCCCGCAGAAACTGGGACAATCTTAGTGACCACCGAACCCTCCTTGGCTTTAAAAACTGACCTTACCACAATGGTCACAGATCTTAAAACTTTCTTCACCTTCAAGATGGCGATACTGAGAGAGGACATGGGCTAGTTGACGGGACGGATTAGGGCCATGGAGGAAGACATACATAATATATGAATTAAGATATATTCATGAGCAGAACAAATAAAGGACCTCAGCTCCATATGCATGCAACTGAGCACTAAGGCTAGGCAGCTGGAGAACAATGCACGACAACGTCAATCTGAAAGTACGGGTGATTCCTGACATCATAGACTCTTCTACTCAAACAGGCAAAGGGACTAACTCTTGACTAACTCTTGATGGACTGTACCGAGGCGATCTAATGCCAAATCTCTGATGCATAGGGATGTTTTCCTGTGTTTAGGTCACGTGGTGACAAAGAATCTTTCCTGAAAGCAGTCTGGTGCCAAGCACCATACATATTTGAAGAACACTCCTTCAACATTTTCCAAGACTTGATTTGCTCAATGCTGCAGTGGCATTCATTGCTGAAGGAGTTGACCATGCCACCATTACCTACAGGTGGGGATACCCCAGGGCTCTCATGGCTGAGAAGGAAGGACGAGGCTATTGGCTGATGTCTACTTTGGAAACAGACAAGTTCCTTCACTCCTTGGGACTTTCTGCTCCAACTACCTCTCGCAGTACTGTGTGGCCTGCTCACCAAAGGGATGATGTCAATATTGCAGTTTCTACTCCTCTGTTATGGCTCCTCATGTTTGCCTAGTTTAATTCTAGTTTATCTCTTTGCACCTTTCAGATGATTACCTGATCATAATTTTTATGCATATTCTGTGGTTCGCAGAGTTTTTTTTCGACCACTCACTGCCCTTCCCCATTCTTATTTTAGATCTCTCATATACATCTGTGGTGGCCAATTAACCCCAGATGTGTCCTTCACACCCTTCTTCCCCTCCCCCTCTCCAGCTCCAGGGTTAAGGAGCTTTTAATGGGTAGACAATTTTCCCAGGTAAATAAACAGGCCCAATCCTTACAGACAGAGGCGGCTCTCTAATTAGGCGATTTAGTCAGAGACCGAGGACCCGACACAGGAGGGGGAGCGGCTTGCACTTTATGCCGCCGGGTGCGAGGCCCCTCCTCTGCCTGCCCGGGAGAGAACCAGCCTGTCTGCAGCTCCGCTGAGCGCAGAGCTGCAGACTGACAGGGTCTCTCGATCTCACCCAATCAGATCGTTGCCGCGGGTTACCACGGCAACGCTCTGACTGGCTGAGATCGCGAGACTAAACTTCCCACGTGGTCTGCAGCTCTGCACCCGGCGGAGCTGCAGACCGTAAAGTGAGCCCACCGGACCACCAGGGCTACAGCCTGGCCGTCCACTGGACCACCAAGGAAGAATTTAATCATAAGGTATTTATGCCCTGCCCTGCCACCCTCTGCCCAGCCACCCTCTGCCACTGCCCCAGCCACCCTCTGCCACTGCCCCAGCCACCCTCTGCCACTGCCCAGCCACCCTCTGCCACTGCCCCAGCCACCCTCTGTCCAGCCACCCCACCACCACTGCCCAGCCACCCTCTGCCACTGCCCCAGCCACCCTCTGTCCAGCCACCCCACCACCACTGCCCAGCCACCCTCTGCCCCTGCCTTATCCACCCTCTGCCACTGCCCCAGCCACCCCACCACCACTGCCCAGCCACCCTCTGCCACTCACCCCAGCCACCCTCTGCCACTGCCCCAGCCACCCTCTGCCACTGCCCCAGCCACCCTCTGCC